>PVKZ01001893.1:23509-73211 GCA_004027375.1 Macroglossus sobrinus | reverse complement strand
TGTGATGTTTCTTATATAAAATTAAAAATTTTTGGTTTAAAGAAAAATTGTCAATACTATCAGACACTTATGAGTTCAAGTGTGATAAGAACAGGTACTTAATATATTCTGTATTTGGAAAGCTAACCATTGGTGAGTTTGATGAGATAAATTTTAGTGGAAAATGGGAAAGAAAATGTAAGTTTAGGGGAATAAAGGAATGAGGAAAAGGAGACAATGTAGGCAACTCTCCACAATTGGTGGGAAACATGACTACAAAAGAGTAGAGAGTTTTTTGCTACTTTGCTTTTTAATATGGATAATTGTAGGATGATAGATATTATCCAGAAGAGAGGTGAAATCACTTACAAAAAAAAAAAAAAAGCATAAGAGGTTAATAAGCAAAATCCTTGAGTAGCTAAAGCAGACAGAATGTAACACACAATAAGAAATCGGTTCTAGCTATAATAAAGGCTGTTTCATCATTATAACAAGAAGAGGTATATGGGAACAATTTTCAGTAAATTTATTTATTTATGTGATTCATATAATTTCCCTTTTATCAATGGAATATAAATATGTAGGCCAGCTTTAAAAAAAAAAGATTTGGTATAAATAGTTGTCTCAGGATAAGAATGTGATTTTTTTGTTGTTGTTGGGGACTGTAGTAGAATTTCTGGGTAATACAAATAAACACTTACAATAGATTTTATATCTTGATTTTCTACTAATGCTTTATCACAGGCAACTTTCTGGCTTTAACATAAAATTTACAGTTTAATTTTTAAATGCAAAATTTCATCAACAGTTGTTCTGTTTTTACAATGATTTATCAAATTTAGAAATATTTTACCAATTATTTTACTATTGATTATAAGTAGCTGTAGTTCATGAATGTTATTGGAAATAATTTTTTTTTCCTGCATGTCATATTATTACTTCTTTATGTTTGGTTTCTCATCGTGGTACTAATTGGATCAAAGTGTATGAATATTTAATAGCCACTGATAACTTTGCCAAAATGAACTCTAGATGGTTTATATCAATTTACACTGCTACTAGAAATGCATGAGATTGTCTATTTTAATTCATCCTTGCCAGACTTATTTAGTAATATGTTGTTTGACAATTTGTTAAATGACATGTGGTATCTTGGTTTGTATTTTTCCAGGATCAGATCTGAGGCCAGGATTTTAGTGCAGATAGTTATTCTGGGATGTGACTGCAAGAAGCATCACTACTGAGATGGAGATATGAGACAAGAAGTAAAGAGAGCCAAAAAAAGGGTGCCTTATTCAATCAGTTACTCCAAAGGGTAACTGGAGATTAAGCCCACCAGGAAAACTCTGGGTTATCACAACGAAGCTAGGAGGCAATTGGGTATTTACACACAAACTTCTGTTAACCACTGGCTGAGGATACTTCTGGTGCCTTAAATCAATTGAAATCTCTGATGGGATACATGGGCAGGAGATCCCATGGAAGAGTCACCAGGAGAAGGAAAACAAACAGAAGAAGCTAGAAATTGGCTGGTGATTGAGTGAGAGTACTGAAAGCACTGACAGCACACAGTATCTTGTTTTTACTGCTTTTTGAAATAACAGCAACTATGATGGAGGAGGAGTAGGAGAAAAAAGAGGAGGGGGAGGAGGAAGAGAAAATCAGCAGGATTTGTTTAGCAATTATGTACTCTGCTACCCTGCACACAAGTCCTTTCTTCTTCATTTTATCTCAGATTTCAAGACCCTGGCTGTTTTGATGGTTTTGTTGTTGACAATATAGATGACATTTTCAAAGATTTTTTTATTTTTAATTCTGTAAATAAAAATAAAAACACAAAAACTTCACCACCATTCTTGATAATATACTCTTGTATTATTTTCCTATTGCTTTCTTGAATTCTATATTTAATTAATTTTTCAATACTCTAGAGATTTTCTGTCAGGAGCCGTTCTTATCAAGGCTCTCATACCTGAGATCTAGGCAACTTTGCCTTGGGACAGAATCTGCCTCGCCCTGTGCTATCTGATAGGATGGACAGCCTAAAGTCAGTTGCCCTGACATGCCCTGACTTGCCCTGGGCCCCTTGAGCCATTTGCTTAAACTAATCTGACCTTGCAGCCCCCTCCTCTCCCGGGACCCTTCTGCATTTTTGGGTCATATAAGGAAATGAATGTTCTGCAGTTGGATATCCAAGGCAACCGTGATTATGCAAATCCTCCCCTTTATATACTCTACCCCTACCTACAATAAACGAGGCTTGATCAGAACTTTGTCTTGCCTCCGCTCCTTTTTCTCCGGTTGGATCCTCCTCGCCCCCACGAATAACTAAGTCCCACGGGTCGGGACAATTTTCTTTAACAGTTTATTCATGAAGCATATCTAGGTAAAATACTTGCTGAAGCTTCATATATGAAAAACTGTTTCTATTATTTTACAACATAGTAGGCCCACTCAAATGCTCTCTTAACTTTTGTTATTGAATTTTAAAAATATAATGACATAAAACCAAAATGATTATTGTGTGTGTTTCTAGAAACGTTCTTTTCCTCCATCAGAAATTTTTGGTATTTTTTTTTTCATCACTGAAATATAAAAATATTTATTATTTAAGTTTATATTTGTCCTAAAACATTATTAGCATTTATTTAAACTTTCTTCCCCTTCTCTATTTTAGGTAAAACACGGTTTTTTTTTTCTGAAAGGATTCTGTTTCCTTTATTTTATCTTTTAGTCAGAACTCATATTTGTAATTTGGAATTCTAATAGCAGTTCCCTCAAAATATTGTCTTTTAAAATAATTTCCAAACACATCTAACTTGTTCTAGGGGTTTTTCTTTCAATTGTTTTTCACTGTTGTAGGATTATATTTCAGGTTTTTTCTCTAAAATAGAAATTTAACCTACTCAAGCAATCTGCTTGTTGCATGCATCCATAACTCTCATGTTTTCTCGTATCTTCTGCTTTATAAATATAATGAGCATTTTTCTTCTTACGAGACCTGAACTAAAGATTATATGGGTAAAAAATTTGGTAAACTTTAATTCCAGGTGCTTTCCCCACAGATGCGATTTTTTCCTTTAATAATTTGTTCAAATTGATGTTCAAAAAGACATTGCCCTAAGATGAGATGATGGGAATTATACACACGCGCGCACACACACACACACACACACACACACACACACACACTTTATTTCTTTAGAGCAGTTTGAGGTATATGCCTTAATTTTGTATTTAGCAGCCACACTTTAAAATTCTAAGCCTGCCATATGCTGAGAGAAGCTCTCAAAGTAATTGATCCTAATGTTCTACAATCACATGATTCCTATACCTTTGGCTTTTTTAGGTTTCAACAAGGCCTTAAGATAAACACACACCACTCTCACCCTGTTCCCCCCACTTAATAAACATGTAAACAGAAAAAAAAAAAGATTGACAATAGAAGTAAACTCAGCATAATAATATGCACTCGGTTGTATATGAGTCATCTTGGAAACTGAGGATTCTTAATATGAACACAATTCAGAGGGATTGCTTTATGCTACTTCTTATTTACACAGGAAAAAGATAAAGGCCATTTTATAAAAGTTTTAAATCATATTGAAATTATTATATGAATTTTGTCTTTTTCTTAATTATATGTACAAGTTCCTTCAAAGACCGTATGTCTAATACCCAAACCTATGTCAAAATATATCAATAATTTAATAGAAAAACTAGAAATAAAAGTATATCTTACCTTAAGAACTTTATGAAATCTGTAATTTTAGAGAGATAAAATTATTGCACTTCATACACAAATTCTTGACCAGAAACTAGAAGTATAGGGATAGGAGGGGGTAAGAGGATGCAATGTATACTCGTAAAAAAGACAATGATAATTTTTTGGACTGTGACTTACTCAATTAAATCAAGTAAGAGAAGCCAGACTTGGCCCTAATTAACGGGCCAAGCAGAACCAACATCAATATCTCCTACCAAAGTACGTGTCCTTAGCTACAGTCACTGGTTCCAGGAATTTCTGCTGGAAATGGGATAGAAAAATATAAGTGAGGTAAACTCTTTGAGAATGAGAATGTCTCAATGATCAGGTCCAGAGCAAAGGCCAAAGTTGCCATGCCATCAAGTGCCATTTGAAGGAAAATCTAAGATACTGGTCACCACAGTATCAATGGATGAGTCAATAAGTCATTCTTCATGTAAGTCAAGTTTTGTGCTAGAGACAGAATTGAGATAAATAGCTTTATGATTGGGAAGTGCATGAACATCAAACAACCCATAAATGTTGTTTTCAAAAGTTAATGGAATATACATTATTTCTGAAAAATAACCTTATAAGAATATCCTTATCCTTATTTTATATCTCTATATTAAAATACCTTTATATCCTTATAAACTGATTAATGACTGATTAAGTTATATTGAGGAAAGTAGAACCATTGAGGGTACAAAAAAATTTAATCCCCATGAATAGGTAAAACAAGTGATTTTCTACCCTTAATGATTTCAAAGTTTACAAAAATCTCAACAAAATTTCATATTACCCCCAGGTTTCATTCATATATTTATTCGACATAAATATATAATATTTTTTTCTTGTCAAATTTCAGGTCCCTGAAATAGATTATAAAGATGGTATTTTGTAGAGGATAATTTAAAGGGGGCAGGTGGGATTTGAAATTTTTGTCAGTCACACAGCCATAGAAATGTTGAACTGTTTTTTGTTTCTTTGTTTGTTTGTTGTATGTATGTATGTATGTATGTATGTGTGTGTGTGTGTACCTGTATGTGCATGTTTGTTTTGTCTTTACTTAGCATAGTGCTTGGAAATATTACAGATGCTCAAGGTATATTTACAGAACTTTTACTCAATGTACATATAAAATCAGAAATCAGAAAGAGTAAGAAAGTACCAAATGACTGTATTCCTAAGTGGTTGGTTGAATTTCACTGAATCAGTGATACACATAAAAATAAAGAGGCTAAGTGCTAAATACAAGCTCTGACTTCTTTGCAATATGATTGGGACCTGAAAACATTAAGTACCAGGCTCTTTTGAAACATTGTATATGGCCCTCTCATTATCTCACTGCCTCTAGAAATACTCTCCCTGTGTTTGAGACATATAAACTCATCCTTTTGATCTTCAAACTGGAATAGTTCCTTAGGTTGTCTATACATGCAAAAACACAATCACTTCTTTTTTCTAGCAATAAGTTAATTCAGACTAAATTGAAAAATAAAATTTCATTTTGTTCATTCCCCAGCATTTTATAGTCTGAGCAATGTTACTGGTATTATCAGTAAATGAGTCATTTCAGGAGAGGCCAGTGTCTAGTACCAGAAGTCTCCCTGTGCCCTGTTCAGATAATGAAATCCTCTAAAAAGCTGTGATGTATTCTGTCTATGAAATGTTTTCCCTTATTTCATAAAATTCAGGATATGATTCAAGGCAACAGGGAGAGTTAAATTCGGGATAATCATAATGTTTTAAAGCCTGTGATGGCTGATTAGGTAGTGTAAACTTTATTGATGCAACTTTTGAAAAATCCTTCAGAATTCTTTTTATTGATTAATGCTCTGTATAAAAGAATGAAAATAAAAGAGACATCTGATTTTCTGACTCTTAGAAAAGGAATAAACTAATAAGTAAAAAACTAGTGTTGGAATGAGGAAAAAGCATAACCACAAACACCAATATCGGAAAATGAAATGAAAGCATTCCATTTATTATCTGACCAGTCATGACAATAAAAAATGCTTGCCAATTGTCCTCTATAGGACAAAATGAACCCCATTTGAGAACTACTGTCCTAGAGAATGCTGGTCTTAAGAAATGAGTCTTCTAGAGGGCTCTGCTTGGGCTCGCCATTAAATACACTTCTCTCCAAAGAGTGAAGAGTACGTGGGGCCAAGATATGGACATATTCTGAGCCTATGCCCCACTTTCTTGACCAACCTTCAGACAACTAGGACCTGGGAATTTCTTGCTAAAATGATCCAGGCCTGCTTCTAAGATTTTTTTAGGGCATTTTACTATCATTCTTCCCTGGATCTGTTTTCCCAAAAACTCACTGTGTCATTGATACATATGTAGCCCCAGGCCCTGGGGAAGGGTGGCCAAAATGAGACACTGTGAGGAGGTATGGATTGAATTTGGGCATGAGTACGGGGATGTCCATATGATGCAGTTTTGTCATAGAACAGGAAGCAATGAAAAGAAGCAAAGGGTATAGGGGAGTTGCAGGATGAAGGCTGAAAATGTACTGCTTTCATACTGCCATGTTTAGCTGTAGAAATTTCAAGCTTGGCTTTCTAGTTCGTTGTGAAGGTATCCTTATCAAAATAAGAGGATGAAACATACTTCCCTTAATGATTTCTTTGTTGTTGATTTATAACTTTAACATATATTATATATGAGCCCCATATAGTTTGTTGCCTTGGACCCCACAAATACCAGGAGTGGCTTAGTTAAATAATTTGAGATTGTTCAACACTGAAATAAGGTCCTGATTAGTGGGAAAATTAGAGTACCTTACTATAAGAGAAAGTTAGTTTGCTTAACATGGAAAATATGTTGGGAATCATAGAACAACATAAAAATTAAAGGTTATGTGGAACACTCTTTCTGAGTCTGACTCAAAGGCCTTTTTCTTTGTGCTACGCTATTAGTAGCTTATTCTGCAAAGTGTCAGTAAACATTTTAGCCTTTGCAAGTTAAATGGTTCTGTCGCAACTACTCAGCTTTGTTGTAGTTTGAAAGCAGCCATAAATAATATGTGAAATAATGGGTGTAGCTGTCTTCTAATCAAACTTTCTTTACAAAAAAGAACAAATAAACAAAAACAAAAACAAAACCCTGATTGTATTTTACTAATTCTGTATTGTATCCTCCCTTAATATAAAAGGTCTTTCAAGTCACATTCTATATGTGGGGGATAATATATAGTGTTGGCAGACAACTCCTCAAGGTATGTTAAAATCAAACCATATATGTGGGAGATACAGATGAAAAGAAAAGAAGAGTTTTTTAAAACATATTTTATCTTCATTTTGTTCATCTGTCTTCAGAATTCTGACTAGAATAGTATTCTTCTTTCACTCAGATAGGCTAATCTATCTGTAATGCTATGTGGAGGTGTTCTGTAACATGAGATTTATGAAGACACACACACACAAACATAACCAAACAAATAACCAAAACTGATTGAACGTATACTCTCAAACTAAAACCGTATATAATGACTATTTGATTAATTTAGAGATGGTATAAATCAATTAAGCATCAATAAATGAATAAATTGAACAACTGTGTTCTTTATAATTGGTGCAAATCTTTAAAGTGATGACAAAGTAATGGCTTATATTTCCTTTCGTCTTGTACTAATTACTTATTCATTTGTTTGGTCAAGTCCCTGTATTGTACTCTTCCTGGCTCACATCATCTTTGCTGGGATGCTACTTCTTTTTATTGCAGTTCTTTGGTTTTATTTTCTGGTATAAAAAAAAAAAAAAAAAGATAGGCATAAATGTTTTTACACAGTCCTCTTGAAGATACCTTTTAAAATAACTTACCAACTGGCCTAATTCATGTCTTTCAATTATCTGTATCCATCAATGTCACTGTCAGCCTTGATTAATTGGTTGAAAATTTCAGAGCAGAACAAATAACTTTTCTAGATACCTTCCCAATCCTTGAGAATCATAATCATCACAGAAATACTTTATCCTTTCATTGTAAATCTCTGGAAAGTAGTTATGTTTATTCATTGTTAACAGGGCAGAAAGCAGCATCACAAAGGGTTAATCCATGTAAACTGACTCCCGCCCCTAAAGTTAGTTTCTGAAAATCACGACTATAAGTCAGGAAAAAAAAAAAAAAAGAAGGAAAATGACATAGGCCATTCTGCTGCAATCATGATTATGTGAAACACATAACCTTTGTCCTCAGGATTCCAGAGGAGTTTGTGTACTAGATCTGTGCCCAGACTGCCACTGTATAAAAGTGATGAGCTGAGCAAGTCAGCATGCTGAATGCACTTACTCCACACTGGATAACCACCAGCAGTCTGGTCCAAAAGATGTGTTTGCCATGAATCTGGGGCTGCATTTGATAGGAAAGGATGCTCTGAATGAACATGCATAATGAGCCCATCCATACCAAAGGTGAGTACAGCTCCACACACACGTACAATAAAAAAGGTTATTTTCTGGAAGTTTGCCACCATAGAAAGCCCTGAACAACTCAGCAATCCAAGTACAAAGCCGACCTTGTTTAGTCTGATGATACAACTCCCTTTAAGATTCAGAACTTGAACCTGATTACAACAAACATAAATGGTAGCAATGCATAAAACTGTGGCACAATTTGATATTGGCCCCAACAAGTATTTTTTTGGAGCTACTGTACCATTGTCACTGATATAAATCAAAGCAGAGTCAATATGGTCAAAGATTATGGAAGGATTATATGAAAATATAAAAGCAACGGGGTCCAAATTATAGGGGCTGAAGGAAGGAAACTAAGGCATTGATGAAACCAACACATCTTAAGCAAGTCTTTGCTACTTGCTCATTTTTTTTTTCTTCCTCACTAAACTTTAAGGTTTGTGAGAACAGAACTCAACTGTTTTGTTCACCATTAAATTTCCAGCTCCTGTTTCAGAGTTCACAAAGTATCAGTATTCAAATCCACCCAAACCTTCACCTTTTGTAAATCCTATCTTCTCTGCTTTCTTTGAAGATCTATGAATCAGTATTGCAGCTACAACTTTTAAATTTCACAAATATTTAAAACACACTGGTAACAAGATGAATTCCATATGTTGTCTCCTGGAAGTGGTGACTGCTTTCTTGGATGATCCCGCCATGTTCTGGATGTGCCAGGAGCCTGCAGGATGGACAAGAAGGGGTGGGGCCCCCGGCTGGAGAAGAGGGTGAGGCATTCACCTTTGGGATGCCACTTTCTAATATTAGATTATTCTCTCTCTCTCTTTTTTTAATTTTATGTCTATAGTACCTGGTCTTCCTAGGTGGTCTCCCAACCAAGTACTAACCAGGCCTGACCCTGCTTAGCTTCTGAGATCAGACATCAGGGCTTGTTCAGGGTGGCATGGATGTAGATCATGAACTATGGCTCTACTAGGGTGGAAACCCAGGACTTTCTGCGTGTAAAGCAGACGTGCTAACCGTTACACTATGTAACTACATCCTATTCACTGCTTCTTGAAGAGTGTTTTCAACCTTTGTTCACAAAACCTTTTTAGGTTCATTCAAGTGTCAACCCTATATCAACAACATTTTTAAAGCTGTTGAGTCCTTTCATTATTTTTTAACAAATTCTTATCATTAATGATTAGTTAAGAAATGGCATCTTCCATATTTATTTAGTATATTTGCTTTCTCTTTAGCTGAATTCTACATGCTCTGTGGGATTAATTTTCAGCTTTTTTTTTTTTGTGCCTGACTTATGACTGTTCTATAGTTAAGTAGATAGGAAATCGGTACTATGATCTCCTCCCTCCGTCAAAAAAGAGTAACTGCTTAATTGCAGTATGACTGGAAAACTGATTCTTCTTTTGAGAAGAAATATGAAAGAAATTCTACTTCTGAAATAAAATTATTGCATATTTTTCTTGGCAGATGTAACTCTCCATTAGGTGGGCCATCAAGGCTGTTAAACAGTAATATAATTAGAATTACTCCTATCTTTCATTCTATAACCAACTTAACAATTCTTATACAATGACATAAAGATTTTAATTTGTTCACAGCAGGACACGTGTCTCAGAGTGTCTTTTTTAAAAATAGACTTTTATTTTTTAGAGTAGTTTTAAGTTCTCAGCAAAACCGAGAAGAAAGTATAGAAATTTCCTATATAAATCTTATCCCCACATATGCTTAGCCTCTCCCATTATCAATATTCCCCACCAGAGTGATATATTTTTACAAATGAGAAAGAAAGTGTCTTTTTGCCATATGACATCAATATGTAAATATACTACCATAATCTATCCAGAAAAAATAATGTTAAAATTAAAAATAAGGACTATGTTTTTATTCTCTAACCTTCATTTGTAATATGTATCTGGTTCTAATGTGGGGAGGCAGGCAGGCTGATAAAACATTTGCAAGGCAGTGAAAATGTTTTCAGGCTGAAATATTCAAAAATATATCTGCAAGGCCAAGAGGAAATATATTACACAGAGTATATATCAAGAAAAGTGCTCCCAAGATAGAGAACCAAGGTTTCTTGCTCATTTCTACCTACAACAGCTTTAAAAACTTCATTCTTCTTTTTCTGTAGCTAATATACTTGCAAAACTCTTGCAATTATCACACATGAGTAAAGCAGTGAAAATGTGCTATGCTTTCTATAGAACTTCTCAGCCTATCCTTGATAATAATAATAGTGATGGACAGGAGTTTTATTTCTGGAAGCACAGTCACCATGTAAAGCCAAATTATCAGATTTCAGGGCCAAAAAGAACATTTTGTTGGATGTAATAGTTATAAATCATTCCTCTCTAGAATACTGGAAGTTGTGGCTTTTAGCAAAAAAATATATCAAATGTAGTTTAATATTGATTTTTTTCCCCTTTGGAAATGTATTTCAACCAAGAGGACCCCAAAGCTAAGTAAATCTATATGTAATTTTTATGCAGGCTACAGTTACACTTTCCCCCTTATTTTATTGAGAAATGTTGGTGACACGTCATTCAATTTATTCAAATCTGACTCGCTATTTATAGAAGTGTATCGTGGGGAACCACAGCACTTGGATTTATTGCGAACATCAGAGTGTGTGTGCTAAAAAAAAAAAAATCCCAAGTGAATGCAGCACTCTGCAGCTCCCTTGTGAAGTGTCTTCCTGAAACAAGTGTCTTATATCAGGTTACCATATTTTGTCACATGTGGCTCCATCACTCAAGCCATAATTGATTGGACTAGGGTTAAATGCCTGAATAAAAAAGAATGTCAAAAGTGTGTACAAATATTTTATTGGATTTTGTCTAAAATACAGAGGAGTATTAAAGCTGATGATAGATAGATGCTAAAGGAAATGGAAGGTATAAATAAGTATAAGCCTTGAAGTAGAATAAACTTTAAATTAACTATCTTCCAAGGAACTATCCGCATAATATTCATAAGCAATTTTCATCTTAATATGAATATGAGAAATGCTGGGCTAAATTAAGTTGAATAGATTTATTTATTACAAAGTTTTTCAGAATGTTTAAGATACAAATAAGAATTGTGAATCTTTGTGGCAAGTAATACCCAAAAGTTTGGCTTTACATCTTAGGTTGATTTTTAAATGATCTTATTAACATATCATAGAACACCAGATTTACATGGATACAGTTTAGAAAATACTGAAACAGTGAGAAAAATATGAGACTGGTTTAAAAAACAAAGTCAGAGTCAGTGAATCTGATAATGGTGGTAGAGTAGAGTTGACTAAAAGAGGGAGCAAAAGACCCAGGTTGCAGGGATTTAACAAGATACCTCATCACTATGCTATTGCCCTGCTTAAAACATTTTTAATGCTACCTGATTGTGCTTCACTTTCATGAAGAGTTGCTCTGAAATTCTAAAACTCTTTTCTATTGTTCTATTATTCTTAGAAGAACACTCATCAATGTTTAACTATATTAGACTGATATAATGCAATTTACCTGGTTCAGAAGTTTCAACTGAGAATAGATCCCTTTTTCCTCTAGTTGAGTGATATCTGAATGGAGACCTTTAATACATGCACAGGGTATAAATAAAACAATTACAAACTTGACTGTTGCCTTTTGCCTTTCCTTGAGTCATTCATGAAGAAGAGAGAGGCCTCCAGACAGGAGTGCCATTGAGGGTTGGAGCTTTCTTACTCCTGCTAGAGTAAGCAGGTAGAGAACAGTCAGGCCATATTCTGTTAGTATTTGTGGCTAGCAAACTCGGTCCTTTTATTAGGTTTAGCCAATGGCAGAGAATACTAACTGTCTAACAATTATAATTTCTTCCTTTTTCCTTTTAAAAGAATCCCCCTTCAGCAGTGGCACCACCACCCTCAAACAAAATTATTGGAGGTGGCAATGTGCGCAGTTAAAAGGCTCCATTTCTCAGTTTTCTTTGTAGGTGTGTGTGGACAGTGAACTATTAACCCAAGTAAAAGGGTAGGGATTGTTAGAGAAACTTTTCTGTTCTACTTTTTCTTCTGCTTATTACCTAAAGGGTGGGTGTGATGGCATAAATACTGAGATCAGAGGAGAAAGGCCAAGACTATCATACAAATCACAGATGTAACCTGCTGAAGTAGCTGCTGAATCAAAGCCAGAATCCACCCACCTCTAGATTTCTGATTGAACGAAGAGACTGAACACTTATAAGAAGATTACTCTATTCATATCTTTAGTTTACTCTTAATTGAGTGTTTTGAAAACTCTGTCTATAACTGCCTAACCCAGCTGTTAACTTGTACAGGAGAGGAGAGCTGATCTCACTCAACAGAAAGAAAAGACTGGGGACCTCATGCGGTACACCAGACTGCTCCAAAGTTATGGCCATCGGCACTCACATTCCTGACAATAACTAAATTTAATCTTGCTTCCTAATTAAAGTGCCCATGCATTTAGGAACATGAAACATTTTCAGTTACATAGTGAAAAGTCCATTGTGCCGTCAATTCAAAAACAGCATTTTCACTTGGGTCCTAACTTTTGAATTGAAAGTTAATTTCTAAAAACCTGTTTTATATTTAAGGCTTACAGGATCCCATGATTTGAAGATATTTAAAGATATAACTTCATGATGAAAGACAACTTCTTTTTATATAGTAGTATTTGTTTTCAGAACCCAGGTACAAAACAACAACAACAAAAACAAAAACAAACATACGAAAACAAACATATTGTCCCAGAGACTAGAAAGATCCTGAATGTGTTAAATTTCACGCAACTTAAAAATGCCTCGCAAACACAGAGCAGAACTGCTTTTCTTCCTTAAATCACATTTGGGGAACTGTTGATATTAAAATAAATGATGCTCTGGTTTTATTTTCATTTATTTTTTCATAAAATGACCTGATTTGTTAAAGAAGTTACTGTAAGGAGGTATGTTAGTTACACCTATAATCCAACATGCTTTTGTGCAGAATATATTGGAAAGGAAAAAAGTCATAGAATGAAAGAAAGATATTTAATAAGATTTGGAAATAACACAGATGAGAAATTAGATAGACATATTTTAACTCTTAGTTCTATAACACACATCCAAAACCATAAGTAGCTATCTATTTATATAAATATTGATATACTGATATGTATTTATGATCTGTACATTGCAGAAACCTGAGTTTTGGAATGAAATCTTGAAAATCATTTATTTTTGTTACCTACCGTCACTTTAAAATTTATTCGAAGGGGGAAATTTCCCCGGGGCCATTGGTTGAGAACACTGGCAGATGCCCCTACCTTTTCATGTCACTCATAAATGATAGAAAGCTATGGGTCAATTTAACTAACAAATCCCAGTCTTGAGTATAAAAATTTGAGTACCTTTCTCATCCCCAGACTTCCTAACTGGGTGGGGCCTTAGGTTACTAATCTCCTTTGCTCCAGACCTCCCTGGTTCAGGGGTGGCAGGTAGGGGAGGGGTGGTAAGGAAAGCACTTCTTCCTTGTCTGACTTGTCATTGCATTCTTTTGGCTTTGTGGTTAATCAAGGTAGAAACACTCTTATGTGGGAATATTCTTGGTTTCTCTGGAGGATGCCATGTGGGTTCCTGATTTTGATTCTCAAATTGATTCTACTTCGACAGGCTGCTCCTGTTCTTACCTCAAACTCTGGCTTGTGAACCATCTTTTAAAAAAGCCCTTATAACTTCTAGCAGAAGCCCAATTAGACAAATTTCCTCTAAAATAGCACCATGCAATATGCCTACCACTGGTGCTACATTTGTCCCCAAGAGTCATGTCACTAAACATACTGTTGAAGGGACATGCAATTAATTCTCCTTGAAAAATCCTTCACTCTGTGGAACTTGCTGTCCCAGGGTAATACTATCCTTCACTTTTAGAATCCTCACACTAGAGCTTTATGTCCATGGAAATAGAATGTATAAAAAATAAGAACTATGTAAAAGAATAAAAAATATGTAAAAATGTCAACAGTTGGTTAATTGGTCTTGGTTTCGGTTAGTTACGTGGAAGCTTTAATTGTCTTCCTGCATATTTTGAAAATTTTCTATAGACAATTTTCAAACACAAAGATTCTTCCCTTGCCAAACTCTAGCCAGGCTCCTTGGAACCCTCTTCTCAAATAGGCTTTAACCTTGGCCTATAAAGACTTGAACAACTATGACAAAATTTCTAACAGCTCAAGCACATATCCCTAGGATGATCTTAGCCCCCCTTAAAGTAGGCCTGCCTGAGATAACTCTAGGTGCCAAAGGAATTTACTGTTTTTTTTTGTTTATTTGTTTGTTTTTTCAGCCAACACCTGAAGATAGGGTTTCTGTCTCCAGTTCTCTGTGGGAGGGTAAGGGCCAAACTTTGATAAGTTAGCAAACCCAGATTTGTTTCACATGGGCCAACTCCCCATTCCATTTTCTGTAATTTTCACTTCCTTTACTCTACTGAGCCCCCATTCATTTCTTCCCTATTATCTCATTTGCCCTTTAAAATGTCCAGTTACCACTGTACAAATCAAAGCTGAGTTGAGTTCATGCTAGGCTCTTTTCCTTATTCCAAAAGTATATTACTAATTAAAATCTGTCCTTACCATTTTCACTGTGCACATACTGTACTTTCTATAAGATTTTTAAAAAGAATTAGAACCAACACAAAATATAATGCATGTGACTGTTAACTCAAAGTTTTAACCAGATCATATTAGTCCATTTACAAAAAAATTCAAAGAAAACTCCAAACAGTAAAAGGAAATCAGCAAATAGCTTAGACAAGAAGCAAAAATCAAAGTTTGAGAAAGCATTTTAAGCCAAGTGCATACTCAAAAGACCAGAGATAAGAAAAAAGACAGATCACTCCTAAATATCTATAAGTTCATATAGAAATAAAGAAGCCAGGACTCCCAACTTATGAACATCAGTATCATCTTTATAACCTAGCATATTATCTGACATTAGAACCAGACTTAAATAACTATATTTGTAATGAATAAGTAAAACACAGAGAAAGATATTTATTTGGTTCAATATGAGAAAGAAAATAAAATAAATGCTTTCTTGATCAAAATATAAATTTCTTCATGTATATATACACACACGATATGTTTGTATTTTGGCCTACGTTTTTTTCTATATGTTAAGGCACATGCACATATACACAAACACACAAAAAAACAAATTCGGTAGGCTAGAGATATTAAATATTCCCCCCCACTGAAGATGTTGGGATCAAGAATCTCATAATCAAAAGTAAAAATTTCCTAATATAAGTCATTAAAAAAAATGGAGAAATAAAATTGTAAAACAAATTTTTAGTCATAAAGCTTATTTTATATGTGTAAAATATTTTAAATATTTAAATACTGAATATGTAAAATTAAAAAATCATCAATAAAATTAATGAATATGTGACTTAATACCTTAATATATTACATATACATGTACTTTAAATAAATAATAATATACATAGAGAGAAAATGAATTATATGTTTATATATAAATTAAATACATGTGTGCTATGTCATATATATGATATTCAGAATACATAGATAAAAGATCAAGATAGACACAGAAACAATCTTTACATATGTGTGTATATATATATATATATATATATATACATACACACATAAATATGTATTGTATATGTATACTCATAAAAATGATATAAGATAAAGTAAAATAATTTCAGTGACAAATGAAGAAAAGGAATAAACTGTATAAATTGGTTAAGGCATAAAAAGTATGAAAGACTTACATCTTTCAAGAGGAATTATTTAGAATATTAGCAGAATAATACAAACCTCAAGGAAATCCTATGAAGATATATATAAAATAGGAGAGCAGGATGGGGAACAATGAGATGTTGCATTCTGTGTCATTTCTGTGTACCATGTAGATGCCATTGACCAGTAGTAGCAGATCACTGAATTGACCTGCTTTCTATGAGTCGATAGCATTGTTCCGATCCACCCAAGCTACAGAACAGTGAAAAGCCATCGGCTCTACTGGTGCCATAAAGTCTTATCTCTGGTTTCTCAGGCAACATGTTCTAACCAATTGAGACTAATCTTAAGGACAACATGCTCCATCAGTCAGGACATTTAATTTACAAAAAAAAACAAAAAAAACAAAACAAACAAAACAAAACAAAAAAACAGGAAACAGTGGAAGAAAATCAGGAGAGGGTTAATTTATCAGCTATTACATCTGTTGTCCCTGGAATACTGTTTTGCTGTTGTTTTGTTTTGTTTTGTCTTGCCTTTTCTGTCGAGGTAGGTTAATTTAATTTGTGCATAATTCCCAGAGCCTGTTTTAGGTGGATTGTGATTAAATTGTGAAACCCTAAGAATATGTCTATAAAATATAACTCCCTACCCATTTTTTTTAGTACATATTGGAACATTGGGGGAATATATGGAGCTTTTATTTTTCAGTTTCAAGTTGTATAGAGGCTATTTAGGGAATAATGTTAGCTCTGCATGTAAAAGATGACCTACAGTGATGAAGTACTAAGTTCTTCTAAAAAGCAAAATTATTGTACTGATGGTATTTTCTTTCTGTTTAAATGGGTTTTAAACTCCTTTTCCTGTTCTCAGGCTACTTCTGAGAAATTATCCTTGTATTTTCAAATCAGTTTCCTGTGAGCTGCGTAGGGCTGGTGTAATCCTCATCCAACACATGTGCAAAATAAAGTGCAGAGATTTTAAGGTGACTTTTCATGAACTGTGACAATGAACCAGATACCTTTACTCCAAGTCCTGTTTTCACTGCACACAAAGATGACAACACAGCGGAACTTCACTCTCTCCTTACTGCCACTTGTTAGATAAGTAGACTTGTTATAAACCAGGTCTCTGCTGGAAACACTCTGGAGAATGTATCCCCTATAACAACAAAACCACTTAGAATCAAGACATTCTTCTCTCAGGAAGCACTGAATACAGATTTAGGATTCAAAATATAGTACAGCTAATTTCATAAAATGCAAATCTTTTTTAAAGAGTTTATTTGAACTCCACACCCAAGTAAGTCATCTAAGTTCAAGAAGCCTTTTGAAAAGTAAAATACTGTAAAGATCACTATAAAGCTCTTTCATTCACAGAAGCTTGGAACATTTTTGTAATTTTTTCCCTTCTGCCCTTTTAGTTGTCAGATCTCATGAAAATTCCTTTCCTGGGTTCAAAATTTAATTAAGCTGTATACTAACTACTGCTGCTCTTATTAATAAAACTAATTCAGAGATCTGATTCCGTCCCACACTCTCACTCTGTTTCTGACTCAAAGTATTCTCTTAGTTTCCAGGAACAGAAAAGCTAATGCAAACATAAAAATCAATTCTCATTTATCTTAATATTCCAGCAAAAGATTTCAAAATTAAAGGAGACCTGCATTCTTTTAATATACCATTTGCTATAACAAAATTATCTTTGCTGCCATATAATACTGATCTTTCTTTCTGAAAGCATATATATATATGTATATATATATATATACATATATATATATATAATGCTTTATATATGTATATATATAATGTAGCTAATAATATATAGTTAGGAAAAACGTAGTGCCGGGGAATCTCAATATATGTACTTGAGTTTTATCAAGAGACTTGAAGAAAAGAATCACTTTAAAAGCACTAGTTACTTTTTAATGGAACTCTGTATTAAATTCTTTTGTGATATAAATAATTCCTTCCATAATGCAAACGCCCATTCCCTAATTCACACGTGTAATGAGCTTTCATTAACTCAAGCACTGCTATACAGGCATGACCTTATCTTTGTAACAGCTGTCAACTAAACAAATTCTTATTTGCAGTAAGTTTAATTCTACCCCTCCTGGTCCAAGTGCAGAGGTGCACACTTGCCAAAGAAAGGATAGCTCTGCACAATGTGTCAGACAGGTAAACTTCTGGGAAATAACAGTGTCAGACAGATCAGCCTGGCATGAAGCTATCAGCAAAGAGACCTCTTTTTGAAAATCGAGAATTGCCAAGCTGCAAATGCAACTGGATTTCAATTATTGGCTGCAGCCTTTGACAGGCATTGTTTTATTGTGAGCTTTTTTTTTTCTATTTATATACAGGGAATAATCACTGTCAGTGTCACTGACATGGAATATGAATGGCAGTGATGTAAAAATACTAGGATGGACACACCAAAGACAGCCACAGATGGGGTTCTAAGAAGGGGGCAGGCAATTTAAGAAGAGATGACAATAGGTTTTACTATTTAAGAAGAGATGACAATGTATAGAGGATAGCCTTAGAAGAGTGAGTTGCTCTGCCTTGATGTTATAAAGCAATAAACGTATGTATATCATTTACCTTAGGGCTTTATTTATAAAAGCTTAAAAATAATATCAAACAGTAATAT
Source organism: Macroglossus sobrinus (assembly GCA_004027375.1). Classification (NCBI taxonomy): domain Eukaryota; kingdom Metazoa; phylum Chordata; class Mammalia; order Chiroptera; family Pteropodidae; genus Macroglossus; species Macroglossus sobrinus. The sequence continues at coordinate 54,675 of PVKZ01001893.1, read as the reverse complement.
CTAAATTTTTTTAAAAAGCAGTGTTACATAAAATATAAAACTCTACATTTTCTTCTATGTTTTGACTGTTCTATAAAAAAAAAGTTGTGATCTTTTAAGAAATTTGGTATTTAGAGACCATATGGAACCAATAGGAGGACAATGGTTCCTCATAAAAGAATTGATTCTATCATGAAATGAAATTACTGGCTTCTAAGAGCATTGAGTAGGACAGGTATCGACATGTATAAAATCATGAAGTGACTTCATCTGGTGGGAAAAACTTACCACGGAGAAATTGGAAATGTCGATCTCTCTCTCCCCTCCCACCCTCTTTTCCCTTGAACATGAAGCTGTGTAGAGCAAAATGGCAGTCTTTTATGTAAAAAAGACAGACTAAGGTTGAATAGTTAGATATACAATTAAGCACAGACTAGCACAATGAAAAGATCACATTTTATAGCTGGCAGATACATCAAGGATTATTTAGTCCACTACTATAGTTTCAAGATGAGAAAATTATGGCCCAGGAAATAGAATTGAAACAATGTGTCTTATCAGATAAGACATTTGATCATTTGATAGTCAAAGCATATATGACTTGGTATATATTATTAGCATTACAAATCCAAATTGCTTTTTCCTCTCCAAGCTTGTTTATATCTTTTATTTTGAACATTGCATAGGTATTTATTCCAATTCTGAAAACTAGAAATGAGAGATTTATCAAAGCAAGACAATTTCATCTGACCTAGATCTTAAGAAATGACTAAATATTGCTGAGCATTAGGCTGTGAATGTAACCCTCTGACACATACTCTCTCTCTTCCTTTCTGTATGTATGTGTGTGTATGTGTGTATATATAGAATTCCACACAACTATGCCTAGAATTCCACTACCTAAAAGTCTTTGTTGTTTTTGTTGTTGTTTGTGTGTGTGTGTGTGTGTGTGTGTGTGTGTGTGTGTGTGTAGTCACACATTTCAAATATGGGCCCCAACTTTACTCATAGTCACTTGCAACTACTACATAATGACACCACATGGAGGTCTGGACCTGATCAAGGTTGAGGCAAAGAATGCAAAGTTTATTTAAGGATGAAAAAAGAAAATAATAGTTTTAAATAATAGAGTGATGGCCTAAAATATATGCAAATAAACAGTAACACATTATCAAGATTTAGTAGAAAACTGGAAAAAAATAAATTGTCCCATTATTTTAAAATATTTAAAGCCTAACCTCACTTGGCAAACTTTTGTGTGGCATTTTATTCCTAATGCTCCAAAATATTCACTTGAGAAAAAAAAATAAAAGTAATTTCAGACATTGTCTGAAGTTGCCATATTATTGGTAACTTCAAAAAAGTTGTTAAATTTCAAGGTTTTCAAATTATGAAATCACTATCTTTTATGTTTTAGGTTTCATTTTTGGTATTTAGAATAAATTAACATAAAAGAATTTCCTTCAATTTCTTTTTTATGAGAATTACATAGCTAAAATATCTCATTGAAGACTTGATATTATTTTACAATTTGATGAAAGTCTATTATGAGAGCTGAAGAATTCCTTAGATCAAATAAACCATAATTAGGATGGGGAGGGTGTATGGAATTGAATATTAGCAGCACTTCCAAATGCTGGATAGGTGATTCACATTTTTGTTGAAATCAAAATAAGAAAAAAAAATTACTTGTTTTCAGCCTGAAACATCATTTATACCAAGCATTAGTTTCCAAACTGCTTGTCTCATATAGAATCTAAGAGAAAATCTGAACCTTATATTCAAATAACCCAATTATATCGGAGAAAAGAAATATTAAATATTAAACTATTTACCTTGTTTTTAAATATTGTAATGCAAAATATAAGTATTTTATTCCATACTGAGGTTTACCGGTTTTTAAAAAATAAATATGCTAATATATGCAATTACCCTATTTTTAGAGTGCAAAAGTAGTGAGGGAAGAAACTTTCAACTATGCAGGTGAAGAGTAATATAACTGACAAATACAATCTTTTTTTAAAAAGGCTAACTTCTGAAAACCAGGAAAACTTAATAGCTATATGTGAAAACTTTAAAAAGTATCTAAGAAAGTGGGTTACATACTGGAAGAAGATACCTAATGGCAGTATTAAAGCTAAAGACAGAAACAGGAGGAAAAAAAACTTTGTAAGACTCCACACCAAATTTAGAGTAGGAAAAATATGAAAAACCATAGCCCTAGAGTGAAATGAAGTACATGAAACACTCCAGACACAAAGATAGACTTCTGTTTGTTTGTTTTAACCCAAGGATTTCACACCAGGATTTGAATACTGCCTAAAATTGAGAAAACGAAGAATAAAATATATGATAATTGTAACCATTGAGTAAAACACTCACACACACAACCATGTAGGATTCAAGTCTGCGTGCTGAGCCAGTTGGATAGCTTGGGGAATGGAAGCGGCGGGGAAGCTGAGAAGCCTCTTCATTTTTAATTTTAATCTGTTAGTTTTTCAAAATGTATCACTCTGTATATTGCATCTATTTATATAATTTTCTTTTAAATTCTTATTTTCTCATTTGCATACACGTATTAAGACTGTCACTTAAAACGTTGCTTTAGCATCTGACCACTAGGGGGAACCCTCATTGCACGTATTGCAGTACGACTAATAGGGCAGTGATCTTGACAAGTGTAGTGAGATAAATTTTATTTTGGGCTAATTTCATTTCCGAATTTGTTCTGCGATGATTATATTTTTTAACCTCTGACCCGAGGATTTGACATCACTGCATTCTTCATTTTGAGATGTAAAGTCACTTTTACTAAGTGCTATTTATATTCAGACAACTTAGAGTGTTTCCTGAGAACAGAAATCTGAGCTTAAATAGCTTCTAATTTTGCATCAGATTTCTGTTCTTTTTAGGAAACATAAACTCTCATGGGTATGCAGCATCAATTATTTCAGTTTCACATAGTTTCTTATATTTTTCTATCAGTATAAAGAAAATAGCCAAAATCTATAAAAGTTAAATGCAAAATAAAATATTTAAATAAATATTCAAAATTTCAGTGTAAAAACAAAATTTGTTATGCCCTTTGATTTTAAAGTATTGAATTTATTATATTTTCACTAGTGTAAAGAACTGATTCTTGTATTTGTTAATCTATTTGCCATTTTAAACATTCCTAATAATCTTTCATTCAAATTTTATATTACAAGTGATGAGCAGCTTGTCATAACATTCTTATATTACTTAACAAAATAATACAATATATTATTGAAATTTGTATAAAAAGCATTGATTATTATATTTCCATGCGGGTAATAACATTAAATGAACTGTTTCTTATACTTAAGCAATTATCAATGTTGAAGTTCAGGATCTTTAATAAATTATTAATATAAGAAATACAGTCTTTAATCTTAGAATGTCAGAAAAAAATATTAGATGAGTTTAAAATGTGGAAAAAATTTAGTGAGTGCTTTCTGTAGATTAACCATTCAGGTTACCTAAATCTTTCATTGTCTGAGTTATTTTGAAATTTAATAAGTTATGGAAAAATTATAATGTAAATGATTCTGGTCCATAAAGTAAAAATTATATCTAGTAAAATACAACTGATTATTGCTCTGCAGATAGGCCTTATTTTATCTATTTGCAAATTCATTTCAGAATTTATTTCCTATGTATATATCCTTTTTGGAATTTTATATTGAAATGATTTTAATGGTTCTACATTCATTATTGAGTTAAAATCTTTGACACATGTCATCTGATATTTGTATAAGTAATGATTTTGCCATTTTTTGGCAGTTGTCTGTTAACAAGTTTATGATTTAAATGAATGAAGATTCCAATCAACAAATGTGGTCAAGTTCTATTAAAACAAAAACTACTACAAAATTTAAAGAGAATTTTTATTAAAAACAATGTACTCAGATCTGAATTTTTAGAAATATATTAAAATACAACATTAATTTCACCTAGATAAGCCTTCTAATGAGCCACTTTCCTTAGTCATGGGGTTGAGAGCTCAGTTTTGCACACAAACACTCATAAATCTCCACAATCGATGTTTGTCATACACATCATATTTTTTAGCTATTTAGAATAAAATGCATTTGTTTTCTATATCTGCAATATACTTAGATAATATGTTGTAGAGAGATATATTCTTAATATTGCAATCCAATCCAATCACATTTCTCCTCTATATGTCCCCAACTCACTTTCAATCTTATTATAAGTAGCCTCACAAATAAGTTTATAGGATATACAGGTATAGAGGATTTATTTCCTGATATTCTCAAATTTAATCTTTTGATGCCAAAGGTAAATTTAGATGTATGACTGTGAACAATATTGTGATTTATTTTATACACACACACACACACACAAATGACCAAATCTGTCATATATATTTGGTCTTTGTCCATGGTTCCTGGCTCACAGTAAATAAAACCCTTGGAATTTTCTAAGTGTGGAAAGTAATACAGGTGTCTTTTGTTATGTTAATGGAATGACTTTTGGAAAGAATCTATGGATGGGAGCTGGTTGCCAATGGAGCCAACACTGTGATTAAAGACTGGAACTTTCCGTCTCAAGCTCTAAACTCTAGGAAAAACTTAGAAAATGGAGGTTGAATCAGTCCCATTGAATGACCAATGTTTAATTGATCATGCCTAAGTAATGAAGTCTCCATAAAAACCCAAAGGACGGGTTTAGTGAGTTTTTGAGTTGGTAAACATGTGTACATTTGGGGAGAGGGGCAGGCCTAAAGAGATCATGGAAGCTCCCAGCCCATTTTCCATACCTCACCCTATGCATCTCTTCCATCTGGCAGTTAATCTATTAAGTAAATGGGTTTTCTGGGTTCCGTGAGTTGTTCTAGCAAGTTAATTAAACCCAAGGAGGGGTTTGTGGGAACTTCTGATTTGGGGCCAGTTGGTCACAGGTATAGATAATGATGTGAGTTGTGTCTGGTATCTGAAGAGGGGGTGGTAGGCAGTCTTGTGGGACTGAGCCCTTAATCTGTGGAATCTGATGCTATCTCCAGATAGATAATGTCAGAATTGAGCTGGCTTCTTGGACAACTTGCTGGTGGAAGACCCCCTTTCCCAAATGGAAATTGGGTGCACAACCCAATTAATGGGTAAGATGTAAGTGTATATGTAAGAACAGGTCCTCAGTGTGAGGATGTATATGAGAGAACAAAAGCTTTTATTCCCCCTGGAGATGGCCCACATTGTAGAGCCCTTTGGAAATTTTAGCTTTGAAGAAATAAAATTCTCTTAAAACTGAACAATTTTGGGGCCTTAATACATGACAGTTTTACTCCTAGGGTTCAATCTATGAGCCCAGTGGTTGTTGGCTGAAAAGCATTATGGTGCCAGCCAATAAGGCAACAATTTTTAGAGAGCACTTACAGAAATACTGAAAAGTTGAGCTGATGAAGACAATGTATTTATTAGCCATAAGAAAATATTAAGGTAGGACTCTTAGAGTTTATCTCTATTGAAGTCAAAACAATCAGCGGCACATACCCCATATTCTAAATCCAGATCAAAGTCTCTGATCTAGGACATGAAACACATGTAAATCTTAGTCTCAGACCAGTGGTTCTGGATCCAGGGCAATTTTGCTCTCTAAGGAATACTGGTTATGTCTAGAGACATTTTTAGTGGTTAAGACTTGGATTGCTGGAGAAAGCTCTAACTGGTATTTAGTGGGTAAGGGCCAGAGATGTGCTCAGCATTCTGTAATGCACATGACATTCCTCCATAAAAAAATTATTAACCCTTTTAGTTATGCTGATGTTGAGAAATCTTGATTTATCTGAACAATTATCTCCTAATTTGAGGACTATATTTATTTTGAAGGAACTTTATTACTAACACATTAAGAATTATCCTAAACAGAGAGTAGACAAGATGATTAGGCTAAAACAATCATTTTCAATTTAAGAAAAAAGTCAGTGCTGTATAAGGAGATGAGCAAAGATGAATATGTTAAATAAGCAGTCATAAGTGCATGTTGTGAGACATACAAGTTAGGGATTTTATTCAAGACACAAGGAAGAATGGGTCCATAATTTGGGTTTGAAAGAACATAATAAATTATGTTTATTATGTTCTGTTTGTATCTATGCTCTAGAAGCAGTAATAATATGAATATTTGGGGTAAAGAAAGATGAGGTTTTTTTTCAGTAAGAAGTAGAGATTCTATACTTTCAGCTATGACATTTTTTGTTTTTCTTCTATGAAACTGAATACTTTTAAGAATATCATTAAGAAGGGGAGAGGGGGCTCTTTTATCAGACTATCTAAATTTCATTTGTTCCCTTCCTTTCTAAAATAATGTATTTCTTGCTACATGCACTTATGACTGCTTATTTATCAGATTCATCTTTGCTCATCTCCTTACGCAACACTGACTTTTTTCTTAAATTTTTTCTTAAATTTCAAATGATATTTTAACCTAACCATTTTGTCTACTCTTTGTTTAGGACAGTTCTTAATGCATTGGTGATAAAATTCATTCATTCTTAAATTTATTAAGTTCAACTGTTATTAATGGATGATCCCCCTACGCAAAGAGCTATTCTTAATGTATTTAATGATAGATGTTTCTTCTCTTACAGAGCATACAACCTATAGTTTCTTCTCTTACAGAGCATACAACCTATTAATATAAATACATTTGGTTCGAACAATACTTGGTTTTGTACTAGGCATTTGGGTGTGTGCATGTGCATAAAGTTAACATTGATCCAACATGAAACTTAAAATCTATATTTCTCCAGAGTGGTAGTGCATCATGGTAGAAAAACAATAATCTTGACATTAATTGGAATGTTTTCAGTGTCATGACTGAGCATAATTTCTGGAGGTTTCTAGTAGATACTATATTGTCAGAAAAGTCATCTGGGGCTTTCAATAAGGCATAAAGTTGGGTAGCAAATTCTTTCAATGCCATATGGGATTAAAGGTCACATGATAATTATCTCAGGAAATCTATTTAAATCAGCTCACAGTTTACTGTTTATTAAAGGTCCTAGATTCCTCATTAATTTATAGACCTTCTAATCAGTAAAGATGCAAATAATTTTCCTCTGGTAGAATAGATAACTCTATAGGTTTATAGCACTGTCAGGTATAAAACAGTTTTGTATCTAATCCAAAAATCTTTTTCTAGCATTGCTTATATACATCTAATCCACAACTCTCTTTAAACTGGCCTTTTATTATGTGTTCCCTCACCAAATAATGAATTAAATAAAGTTTTGATGGATGTTTATTTTTTATTTATCTGAGAGTCATGATTTTTACCTATTTGAAAATTATACCTAACTATATCAAGTTTAAGGCAAACACCTTTTATAGCTACTTGATTAATAGGTTTTTTACTTTAATCAAGAACAGCTATTGAAATTTTTATCAATTTATTTTCTATAACATATATTACTGTAATAATAAAACTGCCCCTTTCATCTCTTAAATTAGTGAAACACTGCTAGTAGCTCTTTTAATGTTAGGCCACCCTCATATTCATGAGATAAATAATAAATTTTAAAAGTATTATTTTCATATAATCCTAGGTACAATTTGGTAATCTTTTATTTAGGATTTTTTAATGTCTAAATTAGTACTTGAGTTTAATTTCTTTTATTTTAATTTTGTGTCTGATACTTGTGTTTTTTGTTATATAGTTGGAAAGCTTTTATTTATTTCCTCTACATTCTGGAATAGTTTAAACAAAAGGAGGAATTCTATGTCTTTGAAATTTAATACTATTTTTTTCTAGAAAATTTTAAATCTATGACCACATTTTCAATTTTTTCTATGGATATTGGCCTACTCAATTTTTCTACCTTATATTAAGTCACTTTAAAACTTAGATTGTCTTAGTACATTGTCCTTTTTATATAGATGATCACATTTATTGGGTTAATATATATATATTGATTTTACATGAAGGGATGCTAAAACTTGCTAGTTTCCGAGTCTTAATTCACAATATGCCTCCCAAATCTTTCCATGTAAGTTTATGTAAATTTCCTTCATTTTTATTTTAATGGGGCATGTTTTACATAAAAGATCTAGAGTTTATCCATTATTGCTTTCATAATTACTTTCATTAGACATAATATACTTTTTTTTTTTTTTACTTCAGAAGATGAATGTTTTGGTTCATTTTCAGCTTCTCTACTTTATCTTAATATATTTATTAGCTATCTTAATTTGCTTTCCTTATTACATTCTTAATTAAACTTTCCCTACATGGGAAATTTTAAAATCCTTACCCTACATGGTTGTAAATATATAAAGCATGTACTATCCAGTAGGTAGATAAAATAATCTGCAAGTTTCCCCTTTGTTTTACAGGGTTTCTAATTTTTCTGCCCCAACCCTGATTTTATCCATTCTTTTTTTCTTTTTAATTATCTTTGGTTCGAGTCAGTGTCATTCCCTAGAAAGTAAAGGGGCACACTTTCACAGAAGAATTGTTGATTCCATAATCATATTGTACTTCATATCACCACATGTTAAAAGTAACAATTAGAGGTGATGACAGGATGTTCTATAAAATATATATGACTTCAAAATAAAGCAGGCATATTAGAGAGAACTCCTGACAAAATGCCATCTATATTCCCACAATAACTCCAGTCCTTGACTTTACATGTTAGCCAAAAAGTGTTAACATGTAGTCAACGCTCTGAGTTGACATGTTTCTGTATTGAATAATCCACAGTTTTTTTTAGCCAAGATTATTTTAATTGTAAGAAACAGAAACCCATTCAAATACAATTTAAACCAAAAAAACAGAATGCAGGGATATCTTACAGATTTCAGCTACAAGAAGCCCTCGCCAGGGTCTACACCCAGGTACTACTAGAAAGCCACCAGGAATCAAAGTAACTGCTCTTTCTCTTTCTCTCTCACTTATGGCAACTTACCACTTAGCTCACTTACCTATTTTGTATATCTTTCATTTATCTTCCTTGAGAATGATTTCCTTTACTTCCTCATACCAAATAATTTTACAGGTCTTATTTTGATAAGTGATCAATATTCATGAATAGAAAAATTACACTGATAAAGTTCAACAATTAGAGAAGATTTTATTCAAGACTATTGTAATTAGGAAGGGAGATTGACCTAAACTCTGCTTAAGCAAAAGGTAGATTTTAAGTGCTGGGATGAGTTAGTCAAAAAGTACTAGAGGTTGTTAGTGGGGAAGGTGATCAATAGAATGGGTTGAGCATAATAAGTTATTTCTGAATTTACAAATGCTTTTCTCTGTGATGAGGCTGTGTTTGCTGATTGGTGCCCGCTGAAGTTAGGCCCCTAACTTTTCAAAGAAACTGGGAGACAGGGGTGTTATCTTTCAAATGGATGGCTTTCCTTTCTTGAAAAACATATTCCTAGGCTGAAAAATTGGCAAGAGACTTGAAAAAGTCATATACATTTCAAAGGGGTAGAAAAAGAATTTTCAATTACAAGCTACCAAAAGTGAGTTCTCTGAGGAAAGGGAGGCCATAGTCAGGAAGAAATGTGTCTAATGTTTAGTCAAGCTGCAGGGAACTTTACGGCTCTCTTCGTCAAGCCCAAAGTTGCAAGAATTTTCAATCAGGATTCCAGATTCTCAGGTGAGTAAAATTGAAAAGCTGAAGAGAGGTTAAATGTCTAACCCAGGTCCAATCAGAACTGGCTGTTTAAGTAGTGTAACAAGGCTTTCAGAGGAAGTCCATTCTCAAAAGCACGGCTTATAACTATAACTGTGCAGGTCTGCAAAGGTAGCTCCTGAAAACATTTGCTGCGCTATTACCCTGAAATGACTGTTTAGCATTTTGCAGGCTTAAAACATTAAAATTATCTCTCCCAAAAAGCCTATAGAATAAAAAAGTTTAAGAAGTAAAGATACTAATGTGCCTTAGTGGTATGCAACCAATTAACAGAATATGTATGTTAACAATATAAAGCAAAACTGTAAAAAAATATTACATTTATGTATAATCTAATGAGTATCCAGGATTTTTCTTGTTTATTTGATTTCTATGAGATTGTATTCTATTTCTCTGAGAATAAATCTCTGAAATTTATTGGCTATAGGATGCTATATGGTAAATGTATGAAAATAATGATGTCATTTTTTTAATAAACATGAGTGCATCAACTAAGAACGGTGGATACACAGATCAGAAGAAACAAAACCACAAATGACAATTTTTAAACAACATGGAAGGACAAAATTAGAGAGATACCAAGAATCCCATTGAAGTAAAATAGAGGGCTAGCTAATCTAGCTGATGTGAGAGAAGGTCAAGTTCTCTGAAAAAATTGACCTTGAACTAAAAAAGGGCAGAGGGGAGAGTATGACATATAGAGCAGGGGTCCCCAACCTTTTTGGTATCAGGAAACTGGTGCTCCTATGAGAATCTAATGCCTGATAATCTGAGGTGGAGCTGCGGCAGTGATGCTAGCGCTGGGGAGATATAAATACAGATGAAGCTTTGCTCACTAGCCAACCATTCACCTCCTGTTGTGTGGTCCGATTCTCAACGGACCACATATTCCTATCTGTCCTGAGGGTTGGGGACTCCTGACAGAGGGTGTAGAGTGAGTGAGGAGACAACATAATGCACATGCAGAATTACAAAACTAATTGTGCCAACAAGAAATTAAATTCTAAGCCAGAAAGTTAATAACAAATGAGATAGGAAAAAATAGGCTAGATCACAGAAGGCTCATGTTTATCTTATTAAAATGTTCAAAGTTGTACATGCAAATCTTACCAAGTAATGTCTGTGAAAACCTACATTAGCTCCTGAAGTTGTTCCAAATGTTTCCATCATGACATAGATTGAAAATAATAAAATTTATTCAGCGTCCTAGAAAAAGTAAGTGGCTGCCTGTTTGCCTCACTTTTTCTCCTACTCCCAAGCTCTATCCAGCTGCACAAAGGTCTGAAGGTATCGACTAGCACAAAGGTTTAGTGTAGCTGTCCAGTTGAAGGCTTTGCAATGTCGCTAAATAGATGGAGGACTGAGGGCTACAGCCTGAAGGCAAGGAGAGAAGTTTGGGACAAGGTAATGCCTCATAAGAGCTCACATTAGAAGCTGAGAACAAAAATAAAAAATGTGGTAAGTGTGTGGAAGAGGCAGAGACACATTTAAGAAATATGTAAGACATGAGCATGATAGAGCTTTGTAACTGATGGCTGGGCAGAAGGAATGGTCCAGAATGACTTTGCCTTAGCATTTAATAGCAATGCTAGCGAATTTTATATACCAGGGATACAGTGTTCCCACATTTTATAAATACAAGTGGATCCAAAGTATAGTGGAAAGGGGAGTCTCAGAAGAAATAGCCAAAAAAAACAAAAACAAAAACAAAAACAAAAAAACAAACAAAAAAAAACAATCATAGGGGTAAATCATATAGAGACTTAAAATATAAGGTATATTTCGAATACAATATTAATTCCCAAAACTTAAAGTGGATGGAAATGAGACTCAAAAGGTAGATTTAGACCAGTTAGTTTAAAGCTAGAAAGTCCTGCTAAAGCAATGGTCAAATGGGGCTGATAATAAATATCCATGTCTTTGCAGATACCTCATGAAGAAGAAACATGATTAACTTTGCTGCTGTGCTGAACTGAATAAGCTCAGGATTCTTAAACAATCCAAAAGAAGTTTGAAGGTTCACAGTATAAATTAAATCTATCAGGTAGTCTTTCCCTCCTCCAACTCCCTCCTTCCCCCTGTGACCCTCCTTCCCATTCTCTCCTCTGCTTTCCTATAGGTTGACTAAATGTCAGATAAACTGTCTCCACATAGTAGCAATATAACCCTTGACCCCTTGCTCCCTAATAACTGCCATCTTAGAAAGAGTTCTTTTCTTTCTCTATGAAATTGCTCTGAAAATAGGCATATTAATAACATAATAGACATAACTCAATTTCTGTATTTTCTAATTTTGTGAACCCCAAACAACCAATTCAAAGATCAATATTGTTCTGTTGACCATGCTCTGAGTAGCACTAGGTCTAAGGTTCTTCTACCATTTAAAGAAACATTAAAATCGCAGCTAAACTTCTCTGATTTTCATGAGAATTGTGTCTGAATAGCCTTATTTGTTTTATGCCTCATCCTGTACAGGGGGAGGCAGAGTCCTGATTCTATAGCTTCATTGAGTGGGGAAGTGGTAGATCTCCAAGAGTTATATCACCAAAGAGGGTTAGACACAAACAGACAGTGTCTTTCCAATAAGCATCATAATGCTAATGTATTACATAGACTACTTTTGAAAGACATTAATTCATTACTTACTCTATACAAGTTTATTAAGTGACTTTTGAATACTGGTTCCTATGATAAATTCTGAATACATAAATGTGAATAAAATAGACATAGGTCCTGCACTTATGAAGTTGAATTTGTTGATCCAGAAACATATCTTGGTATAAAGCAGTCCTCTAGGTCTAAGACCTTAGGCCAAGTCCGTGTTCTTTACTGTGAAAATTCCTACCCATGCTGTCTTCTTCCAGTTACTAACTACATATACAAATCATAGGAAGGTGACTACAATTGAGAACGGATGGTGAGTTGGAGCTTGTAATACTTTTAATAGTTTCATGGATTTTTCAGTTTTAGATATAAAAAAGGAATAAAAGCAGGCATACCTTCAAAATTAAATATTTATATAGGCAAAGTAACCCTATGACACAATAAGCTATACTCATTTGTTACTATGTGGAAAGAAGAGTCAGTAAAAATGATCTCTGAACAAAAGAAGCAAATATTTGCCTCATCTCTTTTATGGCTTGTATAATGGTGGTATCCTTCTGAATAGATAGAAAGCAAGGAAAGTGTCTGAGGGAGGAAGCTTTTGCTTTGTTCACTACTGTCTTCAGCAGCTGGCTTAGTGCCTGTTACATATAACTTGCTCAATGCAATGTTGATGGAATGAATAAATGAGTGAAGCTTTCTAAATGAAGTACTGCAATCTTTTCCCTTCCCTATTAAATCAGACAAAAAATGTTTTTCTTCTGAAAATAAAAATTAAAAAATATATATTAAAGAATAAAAAAATCTGACTCCAGAACCAAGATTTGTTTCCATGTATTTGTATATGTGTATATTTCAACTACAATTCAATGGCTAAATTGATTTTTTTACATTTTGCTCTAAAAAAATGAACTTTATTTAGTCTGAAGGAGCAGGATAGCTACCAATCATAGAAAACATGCTTAAAGCTTCTTTTATTGTTTTTCAGCTGGTGTCTTTTATTGAAGGATCTCTCCTATAGTCCTCTGTGGCAGTAGCAGAAGAAAAGCATCTTATTTTATGGAAGCAATTCGAAACACATCTGTTCCAGAATTTCCATATTAAATGCTTGTCCACATAGACCCTGTGAATTTCAAAATGTTTGCATGTATATTGTCACATCAACATATGAGAACATGTGGGAATTGACCACTTTTACTTGGGTTCATGGAAACACAGTCTTTCATTCTTTGAGTAGTTAAAATCTGTGATTGTCTCTGTTGTAACTGACCTAAGAAGGATTAATTGTAGAGTAAGTAAATAAAGTAAGTATAAAAAAAAAACTATATCACTGAGATTCTTAAACCCAGAAGTCATTATCCATGAACATATAGACTTTATTTTAAAGATAAAACTTGATTTTCTTTCCTTTATTAATAATTAAAATAAGAAAATAAAATTAAATATTTTTAAACAACTATACACATGAACACAAATAATAAATCATACATATACAACTTGCCTATTCGCTATTCATTGCCTCAAGTTGATTGTACTTTAGGAAATAAGATTCTAGGTAAAGAATATTATAAAAATATTTAATGTAAAATCAAAGAATGTTTAAAAAACTAAAAACACTATATCTATACTATGTAATTTTAAGAAATGCAGAAGCAAGATTGTTACATATCTCTTTTAGTGTAGTTTTTGTTTTGTTTTGTTTTTTGTTTTACTGCTAGATTCCCGTCCCTCTTCCTTTTTCATCCCCATATCTTCCTAGTCATGAAATTCATTTTAGCAACTGCCTTATATTTTTATTTTCATATTCTGAGTAGGATGTCCTCCAACCTATGAATACTTAAGGAAAATTTTTACTTTTCTTTGCTTAACTAGAAAAAATATTTCCTCATCTAGGTATGGTAATACCCCTCCATTGGTCGGCTCTTCATTGCTATACAGTTCTCCCTCTTCCTTTTTCTGCTCCTCATCTTCATCTTTCACTTCATCACTGTCCATACCTAAGTTTTAGATTTTATTTATATCAGCCATTGCTCTTGTTACACAGAAGGGTAAGGTGTTCCAATTATTTTCTAACAGCCCTAATTATGCTTAAAAAATAGTCACTGTATGATTCAGGTGAAGAAAGAGTTTTTTGTTTTTTTGTTTTTTTTCTATCCTTGATTTAAAATCCTCATTGTCTACCCTCTGAATTAAGACTTGTGATACAATCCTTTTTAAATTTCTCTAATTTTTGGACTTCCAGTTATCCTTGTTATATGCTTTTAACTTCTGAAGTTATAGGCTAGAACTAAGTCTCGTTCACCTTTTTTCTCCAGCTTCTGAGTTAGTGATTCACACTATCAATAAATGGTTGTTAAATGAATGAAGTAATAAACAGGCCGATGAAGCATTCAAGATTACCATACAACTTGAAATGCATATGGAAAAGTAGAGCTATTTTTAGATTCAGAAGAATCTCTACCTTCCTCTTCTTTTCTTCTTCCAAATATATAATTGTATATAACATAGATATGGTTTTAATTAAATATTAAGAAACTATATATAAGGACCACAAATAAAATCAATAATTCAAGGACCATAGTTTTCAGAAAAGACAATTTTATCTATGCATCAAGACAAGGCTTTGGTTTGTTTAATGATAATATATTTAATAATAATTAGAAAATTTATTTAAAATAATATTATAAATTCTTGAAAAAATTAAAACTATGTAAAATATTAACTTAAAAACAGTTACATATTGAAACTTCTAACATGATAAATTTAACATTTAATTTTTCTGTATATATGTATTTTGCCTATTCCAGTATTCCTATACTCTGTATGCCTGTCTTTCTATCCATGCACTCAATATTTCCCCTTTGCACTTATTGCACACTTAATAAAATAATCAATGAGAAACAGAAATCTCCTTTTAAAGATATCAAAATCATTCACCTATTCACACCTATTGAACACTTAATATATGTCAGATCTAACCAAACAGGTATTTCAAACAATTATACATTACATTAGTAAAGTATTTTTTTATTCTAAAATGAACATTAACAATTTTTACTTTTAGTATCTAATTTATGATGTAATGACCATTGTTTTCTTGGCACTTTACGATTCATGATCCTTTTGAAATCAGTAAGCTCTCATTCTCTTTGGTTTATGGAACTTAGCACACACTTTGTCATCTAATAGGCCCTTTAGTTAATATTGTTGTTAATTAATGGCAACTAAATTGGACACCATTTGGGAATGTGTGTGTTAACCTTAATAAAGTTGAGAATAAATGAGCATGGGCATTAGTAAAAATGTTAAGCTATAACATTATAAGCATGGCATCACAATCTCTCGACAGAAATGGGCACTAAGAATCTATTAGATGATGAGATATGAAAAGTTCTTCTAGTAATTGAAAGTGGCCCCTGGGTTCTTCAGATGTCACACAGCATCATACTTGTGACTACTTTAAAAGTCTTTTTTTTTTTTTTTCAGACTCTCTATGAATATTGTGCTTGATTTGTTAACCTTTGAACATTACCTCCTGGAGTGGGAAACAATTAGTTCATTAATTTGTTTTCCTTCTCACTTGATTTAATACATCCTCAGTAATACAGCTCACTAACAATTGTAGTCTTGACTTACTACTTATTAGCAAATTATACTTTAAACTGAATATTAAATTTTCATCGAGGAATGTGAATAAAGAGAGAGCACTTCAAAGCTAGAAAAAGAAATAAAAACCTATTTTTGGTACATACTTTTAGAAGCATAAGATATTATATATTTAGAATTATTTAGGAGACATAAAACTCTGTGGCATAACTTTTTCGTATTGTATTTTTAATTTTGTTAATTTAAAAATAGCTTATACACCAATCACATAAATTAACACAAAATGTATTAAAGAATTAAATGTAAAAACTAAAACCATGAAACTCCTAGCAGAAAACAGGAATAAAACTCCTTGACATGGCTCTTGGTAATGATTTTTTATATGGCTCCTAAAACACAAGCTACAAAATAAAAAAAATAAACAAGTGATACTGCATTAAACTGAAAAGCTCTGCACAGCAAAAGAAACAATCAACAAAGTGAAAGGACAGTCTGTGGAGTGGTAAGAAACAGTTGCAAACCATCTATCTATTAGGGAGTTAATACCTTAAATATGTAAAAAACTCATACAATTCAATAGCAAAAACCAAATAACCGAATTTAAAAAATAGGCAAGGACCTGAATAGACATTTCTTTGAAGAAGATATACAAATGGCCAACAAGCACATAAAAAGATGCTCAACATCACTGATACACAGAAATTTCTTAAGAGAGTAAATCCTAAGAATTATTATTACAGGGAGAATACTTTTCTGTTTTCATTTCTTTTTATCATAAACATATGCGAAGATGAATGTTAGCTTTATCAACTGTGGCAATCATTTCACAATATATGTAAATCAAACCATCATGCTTTACACCTTAAACTTATATAGTAATGCATGTCAACTATTAATTGATAAAACTAGAAAAAATTTCTGGCACTAAGTAAAAAAAGAATAGTTTGTATTATGAAGAGAGATGTTTTCTTGAGTATAAATTATTAAATGATTCTGTCATCCCCTAGGGAAGGAAAACTTTATATAGTTGATGTGTATTGATGAGAATTGAGTCTTCTGACAAATTAAATTTGTCTCTAAAGAGTCCCAGTGGAAAGAGTTCCAGTTTATTTTAATGGATCACTAGCTTTTAAACCAAATATACTGCTGTAAATAATTAAAATGTTAGATTAAAAGACACATATTGAAGATTGAAAAAGAGATCAAGAAACATACAGTCCTAGTTTTGGCTCAAAGTCTAACTATACAGGTAGGTAGAGTAACACAGAAAAAATCACTTTAATCCTGAATATATACATCCATATGGCACACATTTGAGAGCTAAAGAGCAAAGATTATAATGTATCCAAGCAAAGAAGCTGTTGTTCTGAGAGACTTCCCCTACTTTCATATGAAATTCCAGAGAGTTGCACCTTTGTAGATAATGGCAAACCATCTTTATACTTCTTTGCTACATTCTACCCTCAATTGGGTGAAACTGCTATAAATGCTACTGTGACTCCATATGGAATAGGATAGAAGAGGGAAGAAAATGAAAAAAAAAAAGTCTTCCTCAGACAATATTCACATGCATTGGTTACATAGTTACACATGAAGTAGGTGGGCCATGGCTCATACCCTGAACTTCATTTGAGTTTATTCCAACTGTTGAAATATCATTTTTCAAGCAAAGACTAATAAGCAGTTGAATATCTTCCCTAGGTAGAACAGAAAAAAAAAAAAACAACTTCTATATGAACTAGAACCAGTAATAACAAAAAGATAATAGAGTTTAACCCACATAAACAAAGAACAATGGATATTTAAACAAACCAACTTTATCTTTTGTTTTAAAGTAGAAGACAAACTTTAATGTTATCTGATGGGGTCATGAAAGTATAACTATTACAGCAAGACTGAACAATAACTCAAATCAGAACTTCCAGATATGAGTACAATGACTAGAATTAAAAACTGAGGGAAGGGTTTTGGCACCAGCTAAGGTGGAATAGCTCACTACAAATCCAACTCTCTTATTGATTGAAACTAAAAATTGTTGAGTAATTTTCAAAAGCAACTATATGAGGACACTGAAGAGTAAAGAACAGTGCAGAATTTGGAAGATAAATCAAAATTTGAAAAACAAATTGCACTGTAGGGAGTTTCCTATTTATTTGCTTTCTTTATTTTGGGGGGCTTTGTCCCAAGTTTGGCCCAACTGACTAACTATAAATCAGGCACAAACAACAAAAACACTAAGATAAATCTTCTCTTTCTAGCTATAGGACTGTGAAAAGAATCCCTAAGACCTGGATAGTTTGAGGAGAATCCTTGTTTCATTTTTCATTTTTTCTGTCTTTTTCTCTCCTAGCTGATAAAAATCAAAACAAAACAAATGAAAACAAAAGCATTTTACTCATAAACCATGAAAATAAGTCTCTGATACTTGCAGAGCATGGGGAAATCCCATGATTGAAGAGAACTGGAGAAGAGAATCTTCTCATAATGTGTGGCCTAAGGCAAGTCTCAAGATCACATATGAGCCGTGCTTATGTAAGAAAACATAAGATATGTCACAAAGGCTACAGGAAGGAAACTACAATGTAAAGGACCATTTGTATCTCAGACTAACTCCAGAATGGTGTATGTGAATGGTGAACTCAGATAGTCTAGCAAAGGCTCTGAAAACTAAACAAACATTGGAATCACTGCCCACATTCACTATGATCTGAACCTTATTGTGTTGACTGCCTGCTAGAATAAACAAATGGACTTGTTCTCCAAAATTTTCACAGGCCCCAGGTTCTCACAATATATATAAATTATAATTCAAAATTACTTGAAATGCATACAAGTGGAAACATCTAGTTAATTGAATAAATCTAAATTAATTGAATTCAATTTTTTTAAGGGAAAAGTCAACCCTAATGATTCAAGTGTTTAAATTATCTGATAAAAGCTTTGAAGTAGCTATTATAACTATGCTTCATGAGGTAAAGTGGAACGTCCCTGAATAAATAGGAAAATAAATGCTAAAAAATATTCTGCACTAAATAGATGTTATACAGGAGAACAAAATATAAATTTTAGAACTGAAAACTACAGCATATGAAACATAGTATAATGAGGGAACTCATTATAGAAGAATGAAGATGACAAAGAAAAGATAAATTACCAGCAATTGTCCAATTGAAAAACAGAAAGAAAAAAATTGAAAAACATTAAACAAAGCGAGAGTGATCTGTAAAATAATATCAAAATATTTAAGATTTGTGTCATGTGAGTCCCAGAAGCAGAGGAGAAAGAAATTGGTGCAAAAAAATATTTAAAAACTGATTAAAAATATCCCAAACTGGTGAGACACACATTACAGATTCCCGAAGCTCAGAAAAACTCTAAGAGGATAAACTCAAAAGTACACCAAGATGTATCAAACTAAATAAGCAGAAAGCCAAAGTTAAAGGGAAAGATCTTTTAGGTATGTAGAGGGAAAAAAAAATGTTACAAGAAGTAATAATGATTGAATAACTATGGATGCCACTTCGGGAACAATAGAAGATAGAAGAGAATAGAGCAACATCTTTAAAGTGATGATAGAAAAAAAAGTTAACACATCCCATATCTAGTGTATATACACTTCAGGAATGAAGGAAAAGGTAGAGGCATTCTTAGATGAAAGAAAACTAAAAGAATCTGTCATCAGTACGCCTGATTTAAAATAAACGTTTAAAAAAGTTCTTCAGTCTGAAGGGAAATGATACCAGAGGGGAAAATCTTCTCACCAAATGTCTACATCAGAAAAATAAGAAAAATCTCAAATCAATATTCTGTTTGCAACAGATGTGTGTGTGCACGTGTGTGTGTGTGTGTGTGTGTGTGTGTGTGTGTGTGTAATTGGAGAGAGAGAGAATTAAATGTGAAACAAGGAAATGATAGAAAATAATATAAGAACATAAATAATGAAATTGATAACAGTAAAACAATAGAGAAAAATCAATAAAACCAAAAGTAATTTCTTTTAAAATATCAATAAAAAAATTGATACAGCTCTATCTGAACTAACCAAGAAAGAGAAAGAAAACAAAAATGATCAATATCTGGAATGCATAAATTAGTATCACTACAGATACTAAAGACTTTGAAAGGATCAACCAAAATATATCCACACATTTTAAAACTGATGAAACCGACCAATTTCATGACAAGTATAAAATACTAAATCTCACTTAAGAAAAAAGTAATTTGAATAGCTGTAAAAATTAAAGTAAAGAAATTTAAGTTCATTTTTAAAACTTCAACAACAGCAAAAAAAATCACTGGTTCATATTGTTTTAATGGCAAATTCTACCAAACCTGTAGTGCAAATTCTACACAATCTTTTCTGGAATATAGGAGAAATATTTACCACTTTTTTAATAAGACCAGTAGTGTGCTGATACCAAAATCAGATAGTCATTATAATAAAATTAAAAAAATAATATCATCATGAACACAGATGTGAACATCTTATGAAAACATTAGCAAATTGAATGTAGCAATGTATATGCTAAGTTAAATAAGTCAGACAAAGAAATACTGTGTGATCTCACTTATAATGGAATCAAAACAAATAAATAAACACAAAAAAACCTCCAAACTCATAGGAACTCTTAGGAAAAGAGATCAAATTTGTGGTTACCAGAGGGTCAGGGGTAGAGGAATTGGAGGGATATACTCTAACTTCTTAAAATAAGTAGGTTCTGGGGATGTAAGTCACAACATGATGACTCTAGTTAATGCTGCTGTCTGGTATATTTGAAAGTTGCTAAAAGAGTAGGTCCTAAAAGTTCTCAACATAAGAAAAAAAAATCTTTTTTTTTTTTTGTATTGTGAGATGTTGGCTGTTTACTAAATTTATAGTGTAAATCATTTCACAATACTTGTAAGTCAAGCCATCATGCTGTACACCATAAACTTACACAATGCTATATGTCAATTATATCTCAATAAAACTAAAAAAAAATAATGAGATTATTCTGGTGTGTCCGGTGTAATCATGGGGGTCCTTTAAAGCACATCTATCTATCTATCATCTATCATCTATCTATCTATCTATCTATCTATCTATCTATCTATCTATCTATCATCTTATTATCTATTTATCATCTATCTATCTACCTACTACTTACCTACCTACCTACATACCTTTCGATTTATCTGGTGTTCACTTAATCTTACTATGGAAAAAATAGTATTTTGCAATGTTCTATAAGCTATACAGAAAGCATGACCTCAAAATTATTTTGACATTAAAAATTATTTCTATTCTGGGAAAAAATGTCTTCTCAATGAAGAGAGCTTACAAAAATTCTATATTTTACCTAACTAGTGGAGTGAGAAGCACTTTATTTATACATTCATAAATTTACTTATTCTTGAAAACTTTACTTACTATTCTGTATTCCTCTGCTAAGTACTGAGAATACAAGAGTGAGATAATGAAAGACACAAAACAACAACTACAACAAATAAAATTTTAAAAAAGAAAACAATAACTATAACAAAACACTTATTCCAGTGGGTAATGGCTAAAGGAACATTGATTTGGGATGCTGAGCAGCTACCTATTTTATCACTCTTAGAGTGTATAGTGTGGCATCAATATATTACATATTATTTCTTTACTAGATTTCAAATACAACCAGGATAATATGTGTTGATTTTGCTTAAATTTTATCCCTGATGCTTCTGAGGGCTATTATGCTTTCTACATATTAGCAATCATATCACTATATAAACATTTGCTGAATGAATGAATCAGTCAGGGTAGCAACCAAACATTTGAAGTTTATAATTAAAAAAAAAAAAACTGGATACAAATAGTCTTAAAGAAATATAATGTATGTGGGTACAATAGTATAGTTAAAAATATGTTAATATAATGTGTTAAGTTAGATGGTGGCATCTGTAGTCAGATTGCCTGAGTTCCAAGACCAATTCTATCACTTACTACCTTTGTGACTTTGGTAAATTACTTAAGGTTTATGTACGTCAGTATTTTCATTTATATTTTGAAAAATAATAGTACCTTTTCTATATGTTGCTATGAGCAGTGCTTAATATTTATAAAGTATTTAGAAGAGGCATTTAGCATTAAATAGAGCACAGTGTAAGTGATTTCTATTCCTAGTAATAGTAGTAGTATTGCATATAAAGATTGTATTACCTTTCTATCACTGCATGACAAATTACCCCAAATTTAGTAGCTGATAACAACACCCCTTTGTAAAAGGTCTGGGTAGATGTGACTGGGTTATCTGCTTAGGAGTTTAGAAGGTCAAAATCAAGGTCAGCCTGGGTTTTTATTGGAAGCTATCAGCTCTGAGAAAGAATCTGATATGAAGTTCCTTCAGGTTATTGGCAGACTTCAATTACTTGTACTTGCAGGGCTGAAATACTGATATCTTGCTGGGACTGCTCTCAGATGTTATAAACTGTTCTTATATCCTTGCCTCATGACCTCGTCAGCAAGGGAAAAACCTCCATTCCATCAAATAACTCCTGCCTCTAATCTCTCTGACTTCTTCTTCTGCTACCAGTCAAATACTCTGCTTTTAAAAAACTCACATGATTAGGGTAAATCCACTAAAATAACCTCTATGTGTTAATGTCAATTAAATAACCCCAATTACATCTGCAAAATCCCTTTTGTTATATAACATAATATAATCAAAGTTGGAATATCATGGGGAGTACCTTAGAATACTACCTGCTATATTCTTATCTAGGTGTCCCACAGAAAGGCACACAAAGAGATATCAGTTAGAGAACTGACTGTACTAACTATATAAACTACTCCTCTACTGACACTTTTATAGTTATTTTATTGGCATAAGTGGAGGACTGGCAGAGATAAAATGACCTTTTTTAGGAAATGAAGTATTTGTAAAGAAAACTAGTTTCCCTTCGTTCTGTTACCATCCTCAGAGATTATGAAAGACTTTAATAGGATCACTTAGTGATAGTTGCACTGGTGCTTTCTCCATAAGCAGAGACTGGAGAGCATTTTTCATTTGAGAGTTGACTAAGGTACTCAAACTGTAGTGTGCTGATGATGCTGGGGTCTAGAGAAATGGGTAGAAGAGAGAAGGCCAAGTTCAGATATAAAATGCCTGTGAACCAGCCAACAGTTCTTCTGCTGGATTTGACAAAGATGTGAGCAGTTCTGACCCAAGAAAATCTTGTACAAATATCTAGGTATTGCCATAGCTTGTCATTAAAAGGTAAATTTGCAATAATTTATGGTAAATCAAACCCAATGTTGTCGAGCCTGAAGAAGATGTAAATTCAAAACCACAATGAGATACCATCTCACACCTGTTAGAATGGCTATCATCAACAAGAGGAGTAACAAGTGTTGGAGAGATTGTGAGGAAAAGGGAACCCTCATGCACTGTTGGTGGGATTGTAAATTGGTACAGTCACTATGGAAAATAGTATGAAAGTTCCTCAAAAAATTAAAAATAAAATTACCATGTAACCCAGGATTCCCTCTTTTGGATATCTACCCTACAAATTTGGAAAAAAAATTATTCATAAAGCTATATGCTCCCCGACATTCATAGCAGTATTATGCATGGTGGCCAGGACTTGGAAACAATTGAACTGTCCTTTGATAGGTGATTGATAAAGAGTGGTACATACATGCAATGGAATATTACTCAGCCATAAAAAAATGAAATATTGCCATTTGTGAAAACATAGCATTACTGATAAAAGCACGTTGATCGTTACAAGATACCATGTGAAGAGTCACATAGGATACAATGGTAAATTAAAACTTATTTGCAGTATTAAGATTTTGAAAATAATATGTGCCCAGTCAAGAACTCATATATTATATGAAACTAATACGTTGTCCATAAAGTTAGAGATATTTTAGTATATACCATCAAAATTTAGATAAGAAAACTTAATATTTAAAGACTAGAAAATATTTAATTGAAAATGTTAAATCTTAGGACTTTATAGGTTTCTCAAGCACTAATTAGAATGGAAGAGACTACATTACAATGCCTTATGTATAGTTGGTATTCAATAATATTTAATGATATAATTGATTTAGTTTTATGTGTCCAGAAGGCTAGGGTTGTTTAAAAAAATTCAGAATGAGGTAATAAAAAAGAATAGCAATTTGGCTGGAGTGAATGATTTTTTTGTGGAAATATAGGAGAAATAAAGGCAGGAAAACCAGATGAGGCTCCCGTGCCAGGCACCAAGATTAGGTATGGACAATTCATGGAGGACGTGAGCGGAGTAGGGAAGTGGGAAGGAGGAAACTTTTTGATTGGGGAATTTAAGTTTGGATCAGGGTTTAAGATAGTAAATATCTCTGTGAACCCACATAGTGTAATATGGGGGAAGAATGAAAAGATATTCAGAGAGTATCTGAACTAATTATATACTAGGTGTAAAATAGTAAGAGTGGTACTCATTTATTAGCAAAGGAAGTTCATTGCTTAATCAAAGAATGTTATCCTCATCCTAGCATCCATATAAAATATGTGATTTAGAGATTAAAATGCAGCAATGCACGTTTCAGCATAACCTTTTATGCACGCAAGACCATGCAATGCAACTTCCTGTGACTATGCATATATTTATTCTCTATCTGCACTGTCCAATAATGTGGCAGTCACAAGCCACATGTGACATTTAGCACTTGAAATATGGCTTCTGTAACTGTATGATTTTTCAGTTTTATTTAACTTTAAGTAATTTGTACTTAAATATAAGTGACACATGTGGTTTTGGTTATCCTATTGAGCAGCATAGAAAGAAAGTAAGAAATATAAACTCATATTGTAATTCTTAATGTCAAAAATTCTTTTTTTTAATTTACAAAAGTAATAGACTAAGATGAGATGTGGGAGGCTTCTAAATTTCAGAATATTCAAACTTAATGAGTAGAAAACATAAATTATTTTTTAATTCATAACAGGTACCATGGATGTGGTATTAACGTTATCTGCCATTTTGCTGTACAATCATGAGTTTTTTGTTTTGTTTCATTTTTTGTTTTTTGTTTTTGTTTTGTTTGGCTCATTCTCCAAACTTTATTCCATGTTATTCCAGCAGCTCCCAGGCCTTCTCTCTCTTGAGGACTACTTTCTCCCTCCCATTGTTCTGTGGTAGCAGAAACCTTCTTCCTAAACCTAGACTTAGTCAAACTATAACTTTAAGATGCCTATACACTTGCCTATATTACGTAATCCTTGCTTTTATGTCTCCAGTTGAAAACCTTTTCCAGAAAACAAAATCAGAATCATGCTCTTTTACTTTGTCAGTGTCAAACAGATTGCCAGATTCCTGAACTGCTTTTTGACTTTTTGGCTATGCTCACTCCTGTTATCTTTGTCACAGTGTATATCTCCAAAGTAATGCCAACATGTTGATGACTATTTTGATTTAAAAACAATATGTAAAGAATTTCTTAATTATCTACAAATTAGTAGTAATTGAAATAGTCATAGTAGCAGAGGCCATGACAAGGAAAACATCAACAAAACAGCAACAATTTTGGCTTTGGATTTTCAATTCCCAATATGCAAAATGAAACCCATACAGATTTTTAACATTTCCATTTTACATCAGAAAATTCAGGACAAATAGCTCTAGTTCCCTAATGAATGAGCAGGCCTAGAATCAATAAACTGATTTCAATATCATACTCTGTTTTTTTAATTGATGTCTAGGATTTGTAACTACTTTTCAAAATTAAAACCAATTGCTCAATCTAACAATTCTTGTAAAGGAGCTATCAGGTTGTCTCATATGTTTAAAAATATGGCACAGCTAATATAAATAATATATGAAAAGAACCTCATAGTGAGACTAGCAGGGAGAAGAAAAATGAGTAAATGCATATTAAAGATATTATCATTCTCAGCATCTTCACTGGTATACTCTCATCTCAGTCTAACCACCATGCTGAGGAGAATGTTTTGAAGGGTACAGCAGATATGTCACATCCTTCTCAGAGGCGGTTGGAAAGGAAAACATATTTAAAAACTCTCACTGAAAACCACATGAAAGCCGTAAGTTCATGTGGCAAGGATTTTTGTTTCTGAAATTTTAAAGCTCTTTTTACTTCCTTCTTCATATGTAGAAATATATTTGATTATTCAATATAATCAGCACATATTAATTTAACAACTACTATATACCAAGCACAGAGCTAGGCATTTATGGTCATTAGTGAACAAAAGTGATAAAAATCTCTGACTTTTAAAGCTCCCATACTAGTAGATTTCAAATATTTGCATAAGGAATATTTGAAAAAATATAGTAAATTCTCAGTTTATGGCATTTTTAATTTTACAATATATAAAGTTTGGAGAACAAAAAGAGATGACCACTTAACTCTTCTCTCTCTATGATTGAATACAATTGTCCCTGAGATCTTTGAGAAATTAAAATCATCACTGTTAGGTGGAGAACCATTTGTCATTTTTACACTATGAGTTACCTAACAACTACTATTCCCACTTTCTTCATTTGTAGAATCCAACATTTGCTGGCCATGCAACCTGTCCCAAGGAATGAATCAGGATTGATATAAGAAAATCTAAGAGGTCTCACTTTTCTTTCCAGTGATTTATTGAGGGATGGATTAGACATGTGACATGTCTGTACAGTGTGCTAAAAAGGAAATCTGCTTAAGTGTTTTTTGTTTGTTTGTTTTAAATTCATTCACCATAAAAGAGAAGATAGGTATGAAAGCAAGAAGTGTGATTGCTTCATTGCTTTCTTCTCACTTGGGATAATCTTCTGTGAGAATATAAATTCTGGAAGCCATTAACCAGATACAAAATATGTCAAAGTAGAAAAATAATAAGCCAAGATTCACTCTGTCCAATTTGGCTGTGTTAGGGTTGAGTGCATGAAAACATCTACTTCCTGACAGTTATCTGAAATGATGAAATACACATTTAAGGTATGTTAAATTCTAAAGTATCATGACTGCTATGGTTAGACTTGCAATGAGATTTTTGACTTTTTTCTTATAAATGAATTACAACCAATAATTAATTAGGCTTTCTACCTAAAACTCATATTAATGTTACATTTAAACCTAAAGCAAATACCAAAGAATCAATTTTGATATACCATTAATTTAGCCAGGGCAATGATCAACTCATATTATTGTGTGAGATATTATTAAGCAATGTCCTAGTATCATTGGTTCAAGGGAAAAATACACATATTCAATTGACCTGTTACTTATTTTCACTTTCTCCAAACAATATTTCTAATCTGAAACTATGAAAAATTTCATCATCATGTTAATAAAAATGTATTTGTAGTAAAATTATGTAAATATATTCTCTATCATCTATCCTTTGTTCAATAGTGCCCTTGCCCCCAAATTTATATTCACCCAGAACATCAGGATGTGACCTTATATAGAAACAGATGTCATTTGCAGATATCATTAGTTAAATTAAGGTGAGGTCATACCACATTAATGTGGCCTCAAACCCAATAACTGGTATCTTTATCAGAAAAAAAAAAAAGATTTGGACACAGATACATATATATGGGGGGAGAATGCAATGTGAAGATGGACACAGAGATAGGAGTTATGCATCTACTTCCGAGGAATACCTAGTGTTGCCAGCAACCAGGAGAATCTAGGAGAGGCATGGAACATACTCTTTCAGAAGCTTCAAAAGGAACCAACTCTCCTGACATCTGGACTTCAGGATACTTGCATCTAGATGCATGAGGAATTTTTTTCTCTTGTTTTAAGGCATCTAGTTTGTGGTTATTTGTTACAGAAGCTCTAGGAAACTAATAATATGTTTATGGCTAAAGCAAAAAGAAAAATTATGCAATTTTGTCACTTAAGTACTTGGATTTTTGATAAGAGAAAATTTGGGGGGGGCAATTTGAATTTATCTTATTCATGAAGTTTTTTTCATACATGTAAGGGATTTTTCCCTTCTGCAAAACACTTGTTCACATATTCAGCTTATTTTAGTAAATAACTTGTTAATTTTGTATTCTAGATAATAACTGTACTGAGGATATTTGACTTTGTGTATAAATTGCAAATAACTTCTCCCAGTTCTTTTGTTTGTCTGCTTATGGTATAAATATTCGTACATGTTTAAAAATGTTATCCAAATTCATTTTTTTCTCTTATTAATTCTATATTTTAGATCATATTTTTGAAGTTTTCCACAACTCCCAGACTATAATGGAATTTGTCCATATTTTTCTAGTATATACAGTGCTTCATTTCTACATTAAAATCTCTGTTCTGTATCTGCTATGCAGTGTGTAGTTTAGATTACATTTTGTAAATTCTCCAAATGGCTTCTCATTATCTGACACTGACTGTTCATCACATGACTTGGGATGCCAATTTTATGATATATCAAATTTCTATGTACATCTATGTCTCTCTCTGGACTTTCTACTGCATTGTTATATCTGTTCAGTCACCAAAATCACAGTGTTTTAATTATAGAAATTGTATATATTTTAACATTGCTTTGGGATAGTACCCCCATCCTTTGCCTTTTTATTATTTCCTGGCTCTTCAATCTTGTTTATTTTTTCATAAGAATTAATAATTAATTTCTCTACCTTCAGAAAAAATGGTCATTTGATAGAAATCAAATTAAATTTATAAATTAACAGAGTGAGAATTGACATTTTTCATATTAAATCTTTTCAAAAATTTAAGATATCTTTCTATTTGTTCAATCCTATTTTGCATCTTTTAGAACTATTTTACTATTTTCTTCATACACTATTTTCAAACTCCATGTGAATTTTGTGTTAGATATTTTATATTTTTATTGATATTATTAATAAGTATATTTCATTTTACCTTGTAACTTTTTTAAAGTAAGAAAAGCTTATATATGAATTCTATTATTCCACTATTTTCCCAATTCTATTATCATTTGCAGTAGTTTTTGAATAAATCTTTGGAGATTTCATAAGTGTAATCATAGCATCTGCAAACAAATATAGTTTTTCCTCTTTCTACTTCTTGAGCTTATGATCGCTTTTACTTAGCCAATTACAACTGACCACATTTTCAATAGTAGAAGCAATAGTGGACACCTTTTTCTTTCTCCTAACTTTAGTGAGAATGCTTCTAGTATGTATAAAGTAAAATGCTGATATTTGCACTCATACTTTTAAATCTATTTTAGAAATTTCCATTTATTCTTACTTTAATAATATGGATGGAAACTGATTT
Source organism: Macroglossus sobrinus (assembly GCA_004027375.1). Classification (NCBI taxonomy): domain Eukaryota; kingdom Metazoa; phylum Chordata; class Mammalia; order Chiroptera; family Pteropodidae; genus Macroglossus; species Macroglossus sobrinus. The sequence goes on along the minus strand of PVKZ01001893.1, from coordinate 25,570 downwards.
TTGTCAAATGCCTTTTTAGCAGCTATGATTTTTGTGGGGTATATTTATATGATGAATTATATTAATGGATGCCTTCATTGAACCATACTTGCATTCTTGGAAAGAATCTGAAATAATATATGTTTTTGTTCACTTGTATACAATTTGCTAAATTGTATTTAAAATTTTTGATAGTCATAATTGAGATTTATTTGTAGATTTGTTTTAAATTAGTGTTTCTTAGGGTTTGGTAACAATATTACATTCGCTTTGTAAAAAGGAATTTTTAAGGTTTTCTGTTTTCATGCTGTGGATCAATTTTAGAATCAATGTGCTTAAAGTCTAAAGTAATCCCTCTGTGAAAAAAAAAATCTATGCCCAAGACATTTTTGTTTTTGTTTGCTTTGGAGGGAGTCTGCAGCTCATTTACACATGTGTGCATTTCCAAATTGAAATTACTCTATTTAGATTTTTCTCTCTTATATGAGGTTTTAAATTTTCTTGTTAACAATGACTTATGCACCCATTACCTCCCACAACTATCTTTAACTTCTATTTCCCTTGACCCAGTGTTCTTGGCATGCTCCATTTGGTTTCTATTTTCAGTATATTCCTTCATGAGTAGGCTCTGTCATTTTTAAGAGTATCTGATGAATACTTTTGAGAGCCATAAAAACTTAGTCCAACACAATCCTACAAATTCTTCTATTTCTCCCACATTTATGGATATAACTCTTTTTTGTACTCATCAGTAATTTAAGACCCATGAGGGATTTTCTCTATGTGCCACTCCTCCATGTTTCTACTCATGATATATAGAAAAGTCCCTTTAGTTTGGGATGTGAGTTTCTGCTGTATTCTTCTAGTTTATAAATCCCATCAAGAATGTCTATTCACTTCCCTATGATCTCCACTAGATTTCTTCTGATCACAGGACAGTCCACGTGGTCCATTTTCTGAAGTGCATTAGGATTTCCTGCCATTGAGTTTTATTGAGAGTATCACTTTCATATTGTTATTGTTTCTGTTACTACCCTAATTAATCTGTTTAGTTTTCATTTTGTGGCAATTCAAAAACTATGTTTTATACTCATCACACATCTGGAAAGATTATGTATTTTTTTTTCAAGTATAGAAAAACCAAGATGATGCTATGGTGATGACTTTTGGAGAGCATGAGAAAGGTGAGAAATCAGTGGAATAATGTCAACAGTTCAGTGTGCCTGAGAGTGAATGGGTAAAGGTGAGCACAAAGATATTCTGGTCATTGAGAAAAGGAGACACAAAACCTGTTGAATAACTGAGAGCTATGGAAACAAAGAAAAAATAATGACTAGGATGGTCCTCTTCAGACTATGAAGTTTTTCTAAGGGTGTAACTGTTAGTATGGCCCATTTCCCAGTAATCATGGAGACTGACCTTAATACTGATCTAGTAATTCTGGACCATGATCTAAGTCAATAATACTACAATCTCATTCTTTTTTGTCTGATTTCATTAAGGTTTCTGAGCCCAATAATAGCATAAGTTTGAGAACTGTTTCTCTTCATTCTAACTGGGGTTTTGTATTTAATGATTTTATTCTAAGATTCCTAAGGGCCTGTCAATAGCTAGCTCAATGATTAAGAGGGAAAGCCAGTTTTTCACAGATTTGGCTTAGATGTTGATTTTATTTGCAGGCCCTTACTACCTTGTTCAATTTTTCACTTTTTTAAAATATTTATTCATTTTGTCTAATATGCATAAGAGGTGCCAAGAAATTTCTTAGAATATGTTGTCTATTTCTAATCTAACAAAACTTTCTCCAAGCACAGTAGGAGATAATGCACATATATTTTGTTACACCTTGTGACTGCACAGAGAGAAACTTTCTATGCAATGAGTTCTGTGGGAGACTCATAACTCTGTTGCTAAGCTCTCGCTTTTCAGGTCAGCTTGTTCTCAGAAGCACTTGACCACAAGGTCTTCCAGCTCAGCCCTGTCTGGGTCTCAGAAGAGGCCAAACCACAGAATGTTCTATCGCCATTGTTTAGCTTTGTAGCTCATCCCTATTGCATACTTCTCCTGACCTTTATCATTCTT
>PVKZ01001893.1:0-23409 GCA_004027375.1 Macroglossus sobrinus | reverse complement strand
TGTCCACCTAGGAGACCTGCCCCCCTTTGTCTCCACTGTATAAATTCATTTGTTTGAAAAATAAACTTAGAGGCTTGATCAGAACTTTGTCTTGCCTCCGCTCCTTTTTCTCACCCATTTTCTTTCAGGTTGGATCCTCCTCGCCGCCCCCACAAATAACTAGGTCCCGCCAGACGGGACAAAAGGGCAGGGGAAAGGAATTATTTTTGAACCAGGACATTTCCTCTTGGGGTGAAGGGATCAGCAAGGGTTTTTATCATTAAGATTGCCTCTTCTTAATGATAAAATGAGGGAGGGAGATGGAGAAGTCCCTTGTGATAGATGACCTCATTGGTGTTGAGAAGAAAATTCCAGACCTGTTGGTTAAGATTATGCTTCTGGGAGAGGTTGAAACTTAATTAGGTCCAGTATTAAACCTAGTGGGCATCTTGGGCTTTAGTATAAGAGATAACATTTTGGGTCTGTGATATTCTCTTTAACAATACTCAAGAGTGAAAGTGTTAGTTTAAATGATAAGACCATGTAGAACTTTTTAAGGAATTGCCATCCAGTTCTTATATTTCCTCATCCTTGGCAATACTTGCTGTTATCTGTCCTTTTGATTATAGGCCTCCTCATGGGTTTTAATCTCATTGTGATTTTTATTTGCATTTCCTGAGTGAGTAATAATGTTGAGCATCTTTTCATGTGCTTACTGGCCAATTTGAGGATACCTTTAAAAATTTTTTATTTGGATATAATTTTACATTTATAGAAAAGCTATAGAATAGTTTAAAAAAAATCCTTTATCCAGATTCACCAATAGTTAACATTTTGTTTATTTGAGTTACCATTTTCTCTCTCTCTTTCTGTCTCTCTTTCTTCATACATACGTCCGCGCTTGCGTGCGCACGCGCGCGCACACACACACACACACACACACACACACACACACACTTTTTTTTTTAATAACCTAAGAGTCATTTGTATTCATCATGCTCTTTTATCCATTAATGCTTGTTTGAATTTCCTGGGAACAAGGAATTTTTTCTTAAATATAACCTTAGTACATTTATCAAAACAGAAAATTTAACACTGATAAAATAATATTCGTTAATGCACAGTTCATGTTCAAACTTCACCAATTGTCCCAATATCCTATATTAGAGTTCAGGATCTGGTCTAGGACCAAAGATTGCAATTAGTTATCATACTTCTTTGGTTGCCTTTAACTGGAAACATCTCCTCAGCCTTTTTTTAATCTTTGATGGTCCTGATAATTTTGAAGAGTATGGGCAACAGACTAGGTTTGTCTGATACTTCTTTATAATTAGATTAAGTTATATAATTTTGGCAGGAACTCCACAAAGGACGTCCTCAGGGCATCATACCAGGAAACTCATTTTTGCCCCATCATTAGCAATTAGATTGGATTACTTTGTTAAAAAGGTATCATTTTATTCCATTGAAAATTACTGTTTTTCCTTTGGTAATTGATAAGCGATTTGGAGGGGAAACTTTGAGACAATATAATATTCTTGTTGATGAAAGATGTCCAGCCTATAAAAAGTCTTATAAGAATTTATTTGAGCTAAATTGGTGACAATTGCCAAGAAGCAAAATCTCTATAGATTGAGAAAATGCTCTGGAGAATGACAGTTTTGCACCTTATTTTAGACATTAGAATCAAAGGAAGAGACATAGGAGGGCTGCATGAAATTCAGTGGTGGTAGATTAGGTGGGAGAAGAAAGTAAAGTGGGGAAATCTCTGAGAGTGGATGAAAAGTAGAACAGAGAGACACATACTTCTTTTACATTGGTGGGTACAGGATAGTAAATATTTACAGCACACAGAGATGGTATGTGGGTAACAAGATAACAATGTAGTCTTGTGCTCTGGTGTCCATGGTTGTGCCTGCAGGGGGTCTGGAAAAGAAAATTACTCTGACATTTCAAAGGTATGTTATCTTAGATACACAAAAACAATAGACAGTTTCAAAGATAAAGATTGACCTTTATTAAGGAAGCCACAGGCCTAGGACATGACTACCCACCATGACCCTCTTTTAGTTAAAAATTTTTATGTTCAAATCATCCTGTGTGGTTACTTTCAGCCTCTGAGGAGGGCCTCCCCTAAACTTCTTAGGTTTATTATGTGGTCCTTTTTCTGTCCACATTCTGTCCCTCATTAAATGCCCATTCACTAGTTTCAGCATCTTGTCTTTTTTAAAAATCACTTTTGAGATTTAATTTACATACAATAAAATTCATCTACTTTAAATGTCTAGTTGGAAAAGTTTTGACAAATGTGTTGAGCCGTGTAACTGTCAACATAAGAAACATCCAAACTTGCAAAGAATTTTATAAGAGTTAATTTGAGCCAAACTGTGACATATGCCAGGAAGCAAGGTCTCAAATGCTCCCAAGAATGACAGTTTTCAGTTTCTATTATGCATTTGAAATTAAGGAATGAATATAATCCAAGGAAGATTACATGAAGATGGGAGAAAGCAAGGCAGGGATTGGATAACAGGATAGTTAACAAGATTATGTGCTCCCTTGAGGGTGGTTTAACTTCTGATGGGTCTGAAAAGGAGGCATTTCAAAAGTGTGTTAAACTAGATGCACAAGAACAATAGAGAGGGCTTGTTTAAGGCAAAGTTACGCCTTTTACTAAAGAAATTACATGCCTGGGCGTGACAATTCATTATGACCTGACAGTTAGGAATTTATGATCAGATCACTCTGTGAGGTAACTTTCTGTAGAACCCATTTTTCATTCATATAACCACCACCATAACAGAAATTTAGAACATTTCTCTCACTGCAAAAAAAAGGCTGAAAGGGGGTCCTTAGTAATGTGGGACATGGGCTGTTCTAATCTTCTTAAGGAACTGTGAATCTCTTTCTGAATCAGTCCAAACCTTCAAGAGCATTGTCTTGGTAGATACTCAGAACAGAAGTTCAAAGCAGAACAATGACCCCTTTGTTCAGAGTGGTACCTGCCTCCTCCCTGACTCAATGGATGGGAGGCCTTGAGGCAAAAGGACTTACAGGGTGTGATGACACACTTGGAAATATGTCCAAAGTATACCACAACACACTATATTCTTACTTGTCTTCATTGCAAAGGCTCCTGTGGACTCCAAGGACTCTCAGAGAACACAGGGGCACTTTTAGATGTGTTCCCTCACCACCCTAGAAGCCCAGGAGACAGAAGATGTTGCTCCACACTACTGCTGTCACTGTATCCTACAGTATAGGGATATTCAAAGACCTCTCTTGCTCTCCCTGTGCCCCACAAGAAATGAGCACAGATTTCCTTTCTCCACTTGAAGATCCTCCCACTTACTGAGGGCTCTGTTATCGCTACCCTTTCCTCTGCTGCCCACCCTGGGTAGGACAATGGGAAAGACAGAGTCCCCTTTTAAGGACCCACATCAGTGACTCACTGTACTGCTCCCCTCTCCAGCTCTCTCCTTTCCCTGGGCTTATGGGATTTTCATCTAATCTGGGCAGGTATTAAGTATTTTTTGATGCTGAGTGTTCAGGCTAAGAATTGATTTGTTGATGCCCCTGAGGCTTTTTTCTCTTAAAACTATTGTCTCTGCCATGGGCTGTGGAAGTTTATTCTGAAATTAAAAGTTGATCATTGAGTCACTTCTTTCTGAATTACTTTAGGTAACACCCTACTCTCAGCACAGGGGTACCAGAAAGTAGAGTAGGGTGAAAACAAAGGGCAAGCTTCTTTGGCTAATATTTGTCAATACCAACCCATTATTGTACAGTTAATTTGGGGGAAATAAACAGGACTTCATGTTTATCTACCTTAAATGTTATCATCATTTATCTACCTTAGTTCTTCCTCCTTTTGACTCTAAGGCAAATTAAATACTTATTAAATATTTATCTTAGTCCCTCCTCCTTTTGACTTTAGGATAAACCAGATAAGGAAATATGCTTATTTACTTTTTATTTTTCTTTTCTGGTTATTGTTGCAGGTAGGAGGGAGACAAAGGTAAAGTAAAGATGACTGGAAAAGTAATACAGGATTAGATCCTATGATAGAGCACGAGTCCGGGTTTTGTTGAACAGAGTGCCCAGGCATGAAGGGAAAAGGAAAGGCCTTTCTCAGCAGTGTGGAATATGGTGCAGGTGCTGACCAAGCAGTGTGAGGCTAACTGGGGAGAAAAGGAGGACATGTCCTCAAACTGCAGTTCAACCTATGCATGTTTATTGTACAATGAATATAATACATTTATAAATATGTTAAAACTAATACCATTTTCATGTCTTTCAGAATTATGGATGGTTTCTTAATGTGTATCCCAGATTTCAGGAGTGTGAGCTTGATTATAATGATTCTAGTGACTGTGACATCTTCATTTCTATGTGGTGAGATTTGAGGCATTGCTTTAAAAAGTATGAGGGAAAGGGATCTCCATGCACTTGGATATAACAGAAGAGAGGCAGCATAGAATTTGAGAGGAGATCTAACTCTGGAAAAAGTTAGAACTGGATTTGAGTCCCTAATTAGCTAGGCACCTTAAAGGTCTTTCAGTATATCCATCAACAGAATGAGCATAACTGGACTATGAAACTAAACCAAAAAAAAAAAAAAAGTAAAGGAAATCATAAAGCACTGCATAGATTTAACTCTTATTGCTATTTAAGCTAGTCAAATACTCCACAAGCTTGAAATTGTCAACCCAATTTAGGTTGCATAAAGCCTTTGAGAGTGAATATTATTTCCATCTGCCATCTCTTTGTATACTCTTGCCCAGACAAAGATGCACACCTTTGTTTTTATGTGTATTTGTTTGCTTTTACATTCCTGTTAAAGACACTTGATATTAAAAGTTTTCCAACTGTTGATGATATACACAAGCTTCCATTTGGTGGAACCTGCTAGACACATCCCTAAGAGAGGCCCCTTTATACTCTGAGAAGGGCATTAAACCTAGAATTAGAATAAAAGAAAAGAAATGTGACATTTATGAAGGTAATTAGTAGGAGTTTTACCAGTATTACCTTAACCTTCCTGACTATCCTAAAGAATAGTCATAAATGCACATATTTTAAAAATGAAGAAATGGGCTCAAAAACATTAAGTTACCTGTTCAAGTTCACATGGCAGAACCAGAATTTGAGCCCAGTTGTGTCTGATGCATGTAGCTTATTCTCTTTATACTTCTGGATGCCAACTAGTTAGATAACTAAACTTAGGTAACTTTCACTTTCTCTCTAAGACTATTTACTCCTCAGTAAAATAATACCTTTTCTACCAATCTGTCCGCTTTTATATGTATCAATAAACAACTTATAAAACATCTAATTGGGCTCACATAAAAGATTCTCGAGAACTAATGAGTCCAAAGAAATTTCTTTGAGAAAAATAAAAGAGAAAATTGGGATATGTGAATATTGTTTATTCATTTTAATCCAGCCATTCATAGAACAAACATTTATATTGTGTGTCTACCTTATGCAACATTGCTTTTTAAGTATGGGAGGACTGATGAAAGACAGGGACACAAGCTTGCATCCTCCTGTCACTGAGGTCAGTCCACATTTTGGAGCAGGTGAGGCGCAGCACTTGAGTAAGCAGAGGTGTCAAAGCAGAGAAAGAAGGTTTTTGTGTGATGGCAAGAACAATGGTAGAGAGTGACAAGGGCAAGGAATAGTCTGCAAACTCATTAAGAAGCAGTAGATTGGCTAAGAACTTGGGCAGTGGGATTAGTTTATAACAGTTTAAATATGGACTCCATCACACACTAGAAATGTGACCTTGAGTATACTGTGCCTCAGTTTCCCTGTCTGTAGAGTGGAGACTATAATGTAAGATTTTAAAGTATTTAATGGGCTTGATATACATAATGCAAAAGAAGGTGTCAGTCTTGAAGTGAGTATTCAATAAATATTTGGAAAAAATTTTAAATTCTCTGTGGATCACCTTTCCTGGCTCAATCAGGAATATTTAAATACAGAATATTTAAATCCAGAAAGCAAAGCAGAAAGTTTATATTTACTAACTAATCAAGTTGAGATAAAGCTTAAGTAAGACTAAACTTGACTCCAGTTTTTTATAAGTGGCAACATTTCCTCTGTTGTATTTTTCTGCCATTTAATGTAAAGACAAAAACTCTCTAAAATCAAAACTTTAAATTTTGCCAGAAATTATGAACCATGACCAGCTAATTAAGAGAAATAATAAAATATGACTGTATAGAAGATTTTAATGGTTCTTAAATGTAGTTATTATTAATTACTTTAAACATAAATAAAGCTTAAAAATGGACTTACTGCAGATGAACCTGTCAGGTATGCTAAGTGGAATAAGTCAAATAGAGAAAAACAAATACCATATGATCTCATTTATACGTGGAATCTAAAAAACAAAGTAAATGAACAAACAAACACAAACAGACTCATAGATACAGAGAATAAACTGATGAACAAACAAATGGATGGGAAGTGGGTTGGGAAGGCATGTGAAAAAGGTAAAAGGATTAAGAACAAAATTATAGTTACAAAGCAGTCACAGGGATGTAAAGTACAGCATAAAGATTGTTGTCAATAATTTTGTAAAAAGTATATGTAGTGCCAGGTGGGTACTAGACTCATCTGGGAATCACTTCTTCTATTAAATAAATCTCTAACCACTATGCTGTATACCTAAAACTAATGAAAAATAATATTGATTATAAACTGTAATTGAAAGCACTTTAAAGAAGGGAAGGTGAGGAAGAATAAGAGGTTCTAGTTGACAGTTATAAGATAAATGAGTCATGTGGTTGTAATATACAGCATAGGGAATATAGTCAATAGTATCGTAGGTATTATATTGTTACTAAGCTTATCATTGTGGTCACTTTCTTAGGTATATAAATGTTGAATAACTGTAGTGTACATAATATTGCATGTCAGTTATATTTTAATAAAAAAAGCCTTTAAGAAAAAAAATAAATACTGAGCTTTCCCAGGGGGAAAAAAAAAGAAAAGATGTTCAACATCATTAATTATCAGCAAAATGGAAATCAAAACAGTGAGATGTTACCTGTTAGAATGGCTCATCAAAAAGAAAAGAAATAAGAATGGGTGAGGACGTGGAGAAAAGAAAAGGAAATTTTGTGCACTGTTGGTGAGAATTTAAGTAGTGCCACCATTATGGAAAAGAGTATAGAAGTGTCTCAAAAGTTAAAACTTAGAACCACCATATAATCTAGCCTGGGTATTTATCCAAGAAAAATAGAAACACCAATTTGGAAAGATATCTGCACCGCTATGTTCATTGCAGCATTATTTACAATAGCCAATATGGAAACAACCTCAATAGATGGATAAAGAAAGAATATGTGATATACATATATGTATGTATATGTATGTATAAACACAATGGAATATTACACAGAAATAAAAAGTGAAATCTTGTCATTTGCAACAACATGGATGGACCTAGAGAGTCTCATGCTAAGTGAAATAAGTCAGGCAGAGAAAGACAAATATTGTATGGTTTCATTTATATGTGGAACCTGAAAGAAAAAAAAAAAGAACAAGCAAACAAAACAAAACAAAAACATACTCATAGACACAGAGACCTAAGGGTTGATTGCCAGATGAGAAGTAGATGGTGGGGATAGGTGAAAAGGGTGAAGGTAAATATAGTCAATAATATTGTGACAAGTTTCCGCAGTTGTTAAGATATTGGCAGCCATATTAGACAAATGAACTTAAACTAGCATAGGCAAAGGGATACATTTTGGGTTCAAGTGTTCAGTCCAGAGGTGAACTAGCTTCTAGATTTACAGGCTCAGACTATGTCAGACCTTATGATAGAGTTTTCACTCTCCAGCAACAAGAAAGATGGAGACTGATGCTATCATATGTATTTATTTATGCAAAATGAATATGTCCGTCTATTTTAACAATAAGACAAATCTGAGTTCGTATACCAATAGATGCAGCAGCAGGTCTTTGATAGCATCAGGATGCAGTTGAGGTGAACCCCTACACTGGGCAAGAGAGTATTGGCAAATGATCTTTTCATGAGGCTTGGGCTTCTCATAACATTACCAGTGGATTCTGAGGAGGACTGTCCCAAGAGTGACCAAGGCAGATGCTACAAGCTTTCATATGACCTAGACATGGAAGTCTCAGAACATCTCAGCTGTCATACTCCATTTGCTAAGCAGATTCAAGGAAAGAGGATATAAACTTAATGCTCAATAGTGGGGAGACAAGATTACATTGCAGAAGAGCAGATATTATGGCCATCTTTGGAAGCATAATTTGCCACGCTCAGTGTTTGGCATCTCCCTTTTTACTCTTTAAAGTATATTTAAAGTTCTTTAATATATCAGTACATAGAGAATGACCTCATTCTTTTTTAACAGCTCGTTAGTCATCCTTTATGACTATGATAATTTCTTTATGAGTTCTCTATAGATGGATATTTAGATTCCTTCCTATTCTTCTCTCTGTCTCTGTCTCTGTCTCTCTGTCTGTCTTTCTCTTTGTATGTGTCTTCCTAGAAGCAACAGTGCTATAATGAACATTTTATTGCTTATATATTTGTTAGACTTTTGCCAATGCAACCAAAAGATAAATTTATACATTTTCACAATATAGAAATCAAAGATATTTGAGGCCAATATTTCTTACATGTGTTCCCTGTGTCAGAATCAACTGGGGGACAGGCTAGCTAAAAATGCATATTCCTGAGCCCCAGATATATGAGATTACGCTTTTCAGGGTAGGGATCCTAGGAACCTGTATTTTCAGGGGCTTCTTGGTGATTCTTATATACTCTAAAGTTTGAGGATAATGATTTGGTCCAACTACCATATTTTATAATTGGAAAACTAAAAGCAGATCGATGGTTGCTTGGTACTTTCCTTATGTTTCTGCCATATCCCTTAACACAAAATATTCTCTTCGAAAATGGAGAGTTATTCAAAAGCAGCCCATAATTAGTATCTCAATAATCCCAGAATTTAGCATCATGCTTGGTTTGAGATAAATATTTGCTGGATGTTAAAATCAGCTGTCTACATATAAGGGGTTTATTTCTGAACTCTCAATTCTGTTTCATTGATCTTTAAGTCTGTTCTTATGCCAGTACCACTCCATCTTGATTAAAGTGAGTTTTTAGTGACAAAAATTCTCTTCTTGAGCAAACTTTAGTCAGCTGCCTCTGAGCCTTCTTCTCGACTGGGCTTTAGCCTTAGTGTAGGAGAAGTGCAGACTCTGCACAATTTTGTCCATTCCCTAACACTAAGAGACTTGAACAAACACTAGCACACTTTCTAACGGCTCAAAGGCTATACCCCTAGAATTACAACCCCTGAGAAAACTCAATGCTGCCAAAAGAATTTACTGTTTGTTCCAGTCAAAAAATGACTATAGGCCCCTGACCTCCCTTTTTTTTAGAGCGTTTACTACAGAAAACTTGTAATTGTAAAACATCATTTCTCTGTCTCTTTGAGATACAGCTTCTATCACCCCAGAAATTTCTTTCTCTAGGACCTGAGAGCTAACCTTTTGAAAAGTAATCTTCAAGGATAGAACCCTCAGTCTCCCAATCTCTGTGGGACGATAGGAGCCTAACTTCTATGAGCACCAGTTAGTAACACAGATGGCCTAATCACACTAACCAAATCTCTCTCCACCCCAATGTCCTTCAATACTTTCCCTTTAGCACAGCTCAGCATTTAAAAAGCCTCCTGCCTTATGCTTTGGTGGGGTTGAGCTCAATTTACACTAGAGAGCCGCCCCTACTGCATTCATCTGAATAAAACCTGTCTTTCCGTTTTTAACAAGAGTCTGGTACAAAAAATTTTAGGGGCTGAGGCAACTTTTCACTAACCTAAAAATTCTCGGAAGAGCTTTCGGGCATTTGAGCCTGTCTTGGCAAGACACTCCTGGACAGCAGTGATAAACAGCATAGTGGCCAGTGAGAGATCAGCAGACCCACCAGCACTGGTGTCTTCATTCTCTAACAACAGGGGACTTATATTTTTGTGCAGGCAGCTGAAATTAGAGTTTTGGTTGGTAGTCAACTCTCCCGAGTGCCTTCTCCTATAAAATAGTACACCTCCCCTTGCCTGGAACAATACTGTGATTCATCTGTTATTGGTTTGGAGTATATTATTTCTTAATTGGCTTATTAAGAGATATTATTCTATATACTATTGGTTTGTAAATTTATTATAATTCCACAGCAAATCTGTGCTAATTAAATTCTGGCAAAGACGATTCAGTCTCTGAACATATCTTCTGCTGTCTTCCACAAAACTCTCCTGCTCTACTCCTGCCTCTTAGCTCTCAATCCCAAGGGGCTTCTGGAAGGCACTGCTACTAGTGAGCTGTGAAGATTGCTGGCTGGCTTTTTTCTCTCTGATTCTGGTGGCCACATTTACTTTGCAGGTGCATTATAATGAAAGAGAATCAGGGCTGGTGGTTCTGGTGTGCATCAGTTCAGAGGTACTGGTGGATAAATGGTTACTGCTCTGAGGCCCCGGAGGGTCTCCTCTCACCATGGGGATATCCTGGAGCCTTTATACCTCACCAGCAACAGAAATGAAAGAGGCGACATCTGGCACAGTAGGGGTTCCCAGATAGACTGCTGGCAACTGTACTAATGGGTCAGTGGTTAAGTCATGCTGGTTGTTCAACATTTGAATACCACCCCAGGAAGAAGAAGGAAACTGTCACCAACCAAAGCTTTATTGTCATCACCTTATTTTCAAAAGAAAGCAAGCATTCACTTCACAAAGAGTACATTAATGTCAGGGAAGCAGTGGTTTCTGGGTTCTTTACATAAAAGCTCTAAGCCATAAAACACTATCCTTGACCAAATAGCCTTTAATCCACTTGACAAATAAGATGCTGAGCCTCCTTGGGAATGCCTGGGTCTGCCCTTTCTCTAGGATAAAATCTGGTTAGGTTCCTCAGTGGTTAATTCCAGACATGTTTGCTCAGGCTCTACTTCTTCATTTCAGTGTTTCATTTGTTGTTTTCACACTCTTCTAGATAATTGTCTTGCAGGGAAAAAACTTTATTTACTAGCAGTCTTCCTGGTCCCTGGCTTCGTAGCTTCAAGCATATTCTTTTAACATCTTTCCAGGTTAGACAAAGTAGACAGTGTCCCTGGATGGCTCGAGAGACCCATACCTACTATGGAACTACTGTTCTATTAGTGGCTTTATAGTCTCATCATAAGTTTTCCTTGGAACCGCGGAATCTGTGTCCCATTGTCACCCTTGCCCAGTAGGGGTTTGTTTACCTTACTGCATCCTGATGCTGTCAAAGACCTTCTGCTGCATCTATTGGTATATGAACTCAGATTTGTCTTATTGTTAAAATAGATGGGCATATTCATTTTGCATAAATAAATACATATAATAGCATCAGTCTCCATCTTTCTGGTTGCTGGAGAGTGAAAACTCTATCATAAGGTCTGACATAGTCTGAGCCTGTAAATCTAGAAGCTAGTTCACCTCTGGACTGAACACTTGAACCCAAAATGTATCCCTTTGCCTATGCTAGTTTAAGTTCATTTTTCTTATATGGCTGATAATATTTTAACAATTGTGGAAACTGGTCCTGCGGTGTGGTATCACAAGTATCAGACTCTAAAATGAAAAACTGACAGGGAGTGGGATCTCCAGTGAGGGTCTCTTTTTTTCCTGGTTGGAACTTAGCAATTCACATGTGCTATATACTTTCCATCTGCTTTTTTAGCCCAATTGTCAGCAAAAAGGATGGAGGAATTCCCTGGGAAGGTACGTGTGGAGCAGGGGACTGGGATCCAGATGGCACATCTGGGATAGGGAAGGGACCCAGAGGGACAGTTGACTGGATAGGTGAAGGTGCAGGTCAATATGTAGAGGACAGGTGGGGCAGTTCTCAGCTCTGGTCTCTGTGAGATAAGCAGTGAGATTATCTTCAGGGTGTGAAGGAAGCCTGTGTGGGTGGGAAGATTAAGAGATGTGATGACAGCTTGGAAAGGCTCTGGAGAAGGACTAGAGCATGAGAGATAGGAGACAAGTAATCATCCTGAAGACTGGTGAATGAGGCCCCCACTCCTCAGTGGCTTCATGGAGGGCCATGTGGCTCTAGGTGGTGAGCAGCTCTGTGGGGTAGAGCTAGGGAAGGAACCTGTAGGGTCAATCCATAGGTGGAGATAGAGTAGTGCAGTAGGGGGTTGGATGCTGATATCCTATGGGAATCCACCTTCCCTTGTACAGCAAACTGCAGTCAAGTTAGATAACACCTCTGACCACAGTAGCCAAAATTCCCAGAGAGAGTTAACAATAGGAACAATATCCATTATGAAAATTCCAAAACCTGGCTTCCAAAAACCATCTTACAGCAGCTTATTAGGTTTTAGGTGGTGACAGAGAATGGAATATTCTCTCCCATTGCCACTTAATCAATCAAGTATCAGCAGGCCAAGCCTCTGCTAGCAAAATAGTATTTCCCATTTCAAAGATAGCTCATCCTAAGAGATTAAAAGTTAGACCAATGGTGTCCACCAGGAACTCCTGAACATTTTTTGTCATAATTATAGCAAGAAAAACCTAGTTTAGAAAGAAAAAGTATATAGAGAAAAGCCTGCTCTTTGCAGTAGTCCTGGAGGGAAGCACCTGAGACACCTACTTTCATTATCATCTGTCTTTTGCCCTGCTGCCTGAGACCATAGTCATTTCCTTCTGACAATGTATGGGACTCTATAATTTACTAGGTAGTCACTGGATTTTCTCGAGCTCAGTCCTGGCCCATATGGTCAGAGTATACAATCCTCTACTGGCTCCCTCAGCTCTGAGATGCTACAGAGTTGCTGTTTAATAGATATAATAGGGTTTGTTACAGTGAAACTGTTTTAAAGGCTCACTTGTAAAATCAAGTCAGTAAAAAAGAGTAGGTACATATAAAGGGCCAGAAATGTTTTTCTGTAGCATCTGTCTCCCACAGGAGGCAGGAATCTATGTTAATTTAATTAAAATACCAGCTACCTATCAATTCAGCAAACATGAATTCCGCTGGGCTAAATTAGGAAAGCTATATTTCTGAAAATAAGATAATCCTGGAGTGAGACTCAAAGGATTTGCTATGCAATCAGAAGGCCTTGAATGGGCACTCAACAAATATTTGTCAAACAAATTCATCAAAACTCTTGCATTTGCCAATACTTGATCCATCTTTTTTTCAAAGGCTCACCTGTGAAATTATAGAAGAGGATCAAATTACAAGAAAGTGAGGTGAGCGGATCAACAGAAAAGCTTTTTACTCAGCAGATACGATAAGATGTCACACGGTATCTCATAAAATGTGAAGTTGAAGCTACCCCTGAGAGGAAATTAGCAAGTAAAAAACTACATGTACCAAGATCACCCACCTACAGAAGGCAGCTTCTCCCACCTTCTCTCTTCACCAGAATCACCAGCTGCAGACCACACAATGGGAAGGGTACATTCCTTCTGAAATGTGCACTCATGCTCATGGCTCATGGAAATGTCCCCAGTGTGAAGGCAGATGGCATATTATGGAGACAGAACTGGGCAGGGCATCACTAACACTTCCCAAAGTAGAGGAGACTTCAGCCACCAGACTCACAGGAGAGAAAGATGCAGCAAACTGCTGTTGCTGGAAGGTGCCACCATTTAAAAAAATGATATCGCCCTTTATCCAGAATTGGCTGAATGCTTTAGATACATTTCTCATTTATTTTTCATGCAAATCCTTTGACAGGATCATCATTCTTATTTAATAAACGAGTAAAATAAGGTCCAGAGGTGTTAAGAAATTTGTCCAAGGTCACACAGCTATGTGGGGAAAGAACTTGGATTAAAACCTACTTCTGTCCTAACTTCTACACTAAATCTCTTTGTTCTGATTCTGCAGTTACCCAGCAACTCAGGCAGTATTTTCTAAAGAAAGAGACTGTGATCATCCGATACAGTGAGGTACAGGAGAGAGTGAAGATTAAGAACTGGCAGATCTGAGTTCCAATGCAGGTACTCTCATTTACAAGCTGTGGGATAGTGAGAGGGTCTTCTGTTTCCTCTTTGTAGAGAGGGAATACTTAGGGACCTCATCATGAAAACCCCTTTTACAGTCTACTGCAGGGCAGCCTCTCCATACATGTTGTTCCTTTTCCCTTTCCCTCCCCAGTGTCATGAAGGGAACTCTGTTAAGTTGACATTCATGTACAGGCTTCTTGGGAGTTTGGTACAACTCTGTGGGGTCGCAGATCAAAATAAGCAGTGACTTTGTTCATATACTCAAATGTCAAGTATCACAGCCTAGAACACTGTAACTCCACCAGAACACTATTCTTCATAAAGACCTGGCAGCCGAGCAAGACAATTGCCCAGGAGAGTTTCTTCACTTTGTCTTTTTCAACTATAGCAATATTAAATATACTGGCACGATAGTCATTGCCTTGAAAGTCCATTTCAAAAGAGAGTGATGGAATATTTTCTTGGAGACTGGAATGGCCTGGTAACCACCCCCAGATGCCTTTAGTTACTTGAGTGGAGGAAGAGGCAGGCATAGAGTGCATGGTCTCCTGGTAAAACGTGGAAACCACACGTGCTTCTCCACCAGTGTTATAGTGGCAAGCTGGTGGAGCAGAACACAAAGCAAAAGATTTGCATTCTGTCCAGGATGAACTAATCTGTTAATCTCATAGTTATTCTGTGACAGGCTGATATCTCTGTTGAGACACAGGAACTAGTCCAAACACTGAGCAAAGTCTCTAGTGAGTAAAAAAGGTTATCGATAAACAGCTTTGTAATAATAACTTTCACCCACCTATTTGCATATCATTTTACAGTTTCTACAACCTATTCCACATATATGGCTTTATTTCAATTCTCATCGCAGGCTGTTATCATGTTCTCAGTTTATACAGCAGCAAAAGCAGCAGCAGCAGCAGCAGCACAAATATGGCTCCCATTTATAGAATTCATGTTGGGTGTCAGGAACTATTCACACATTTTTTGATAATTCATTTATTCATTCACTCAACACTATTTTTTGAGCCCCTTCTCTATGCTAGGCAGTTTTCTGAGTGTTGGGTATAAAACCACAAACAAAGGAGTTAAAATGCCTTCCCTAGAGGAGCTGATATTCTAGTTGGGGCAGGCAGACAATTACAAATCAACAGGTAGCTGTGTCTTAAGTGAGGTGATGATCAGGGCCTTGTAGAAAAATAAAGCAAAGAAGGTAGGGAGAAGGGGAATGTGAGGGCAGTCTTATGGGTGAGACATTGTACAGTCATTTAGTAAGGTACCTACAGAGAGAGTGACATTTGAGTAAAGATTTGGAAGTGTCTGAGGGCCAGCAAGGAGTTGTGAAGGAAGCTGGGATGGAGTGTGTGAAGGTCCTATAAGGGGAAATAAGGCCAAATGGGTGAGGGGACACCAGGATCGTTAAGGAGCTGATAGGCTCTAGAAGGACTCCTGCTTGAACTCTGAACAAAATGAGAAGCCTCTGGAGAAGAAACCTGGTCTGCCTTTACTTCTAGCACATTTTATCCCTTAATTTTCAGAACAACTCCACAATATAGGTGCTATTATAATCTCCATAGTAGGTGGATAATTAGGCACAGAGAGGTTAAATAACTTCCCTAAGATCACAAGGTAAACATTTTGGAACCAGGATCCCAGCCCTGGTCTGTCTGTCTGCATAGCCCACAATCCTAAGCCTTCCCTAAATGGTACCAACTTTCAAGCTTCAGGAAACTGTGCTACTAGTTTTAAGTACGTTGCCCAGGATTACATACCCAGGAAGCCATGGAGTAGTTGGCCTATTTGAAATCTTTTTTTCTTGGAGTGATCTTTCATATTTGTTAATATTTCATAATTTCCACCTTTACGGGAATAGGTATGGACAAATACATAAAACATTTTAAAAGCAGTGTGAATCATAGGCTTTTCTTGCTCCACCAGATATAGTGCATGCGCACATGCACACACACACACACACACACACAAGATAAATAGAAAATGTATCAAGAACCATTATAAAAGCTATTTAGTGGAGGTTGTCAATTATGAAGAGCTTAGACCATGACCCAGTTACTTTGGGCAAGTGACGGGGCCAGTGTGACATATCACATGTATCGGTGAGCCTCCAGTTACTCAACACTGCTTCTAAAGTAACATGAGTGAAAAAGACCCAGAAAGCCAAGTGGAATTGTGTTAAATAGGAACTGGACAGACCAGAAAGTGCAAATAAAAACTGATGAAATCAAAGTCTACCGTTCAGTTATAATGTTGTACTATTGTACCGATGCCAATTTCTTGGTTTCAAAAATGTACTATGGTTATTTAAGATACTATCATTGCAGAATATGGGTACACAGGAACTCTCTGTACTATTTTTCAATTTCTTGTGAGTCTCAAATTATTCCAAGACAAAACGTTTTAAAAAATTGAGAATGGAGCTCAAAGGCATGTGAGCACATAATGGTAGTAGCATGGTTTGTAATAGCAAAACTTGGAATCAACTTAAATAGCCATCTCATTGATAGGAGACTGGTTATATAAATTTTAGTACATTCATATAGTAGGATATTAGGCAGCCATTAGAAAGAATAGAGCACAAGAAGAAGAAAGCAAGACACGGAACTGTGTGCAACACATCAGGAATTGTGTTCCATATAGCATGAGTTCTAGCGAGAGGAACTGAGAGACTGGAAGACAAGTAGGAAAGACTTATTTTTTTAAAAGGGGATTTTAAATGCGCATGTATTGCCTATTTAAAAGCAAAATGTTTTAAAATGTGACAACCCCCCCAAAAGAAGCCTTAAGACCTTTCTAGCTATTAAACATATAAAATTAAGGCAGGGAACTATATAATAAATACTTGATAGAACTAAGTAAAAGTTTAAAATCTCTATATGTCAAAACATATCACTTTAAAGGTAAAAATAGAATGGAGGAAAATTTCTCATTCCTCATTCCAACTCCAGAGTCACTGTTATATGAAAAAGTGGGGAAAATATTTATGGTGTATGCAACAATTGAAGATTAGTACCTTTAAAATATTAAAAGCCTATTTACTAATCTGGAAGGAAAATATAAACACCTGAAAAGAAAAAAAAAGTAGGAAAAGGATATGAGTGAACAGGCTACTCATGGAAGAAGGAATACAGTTGGCCAATAAGTATACCAAAAAATATCTACTCTTGCCCAACTTCAAAGAAAAGTAAATTAAAAAACAGTAACATTTCCAACCTATCAGATTACTAAATAATGACATAATAATACCTTTTACCCAGAAGTTCTCTCTCTACAAATTTGTCCTGAGGAAATTAACATAAGTGTGGAAAATTTTATCTAAAGGTTAAAATTCTAATTAAAAGAAAAGTCGGGAACAACCTGAGTGTTCAACAAAAGGTGATTGATCAAATAAATGAGGGCTTAGCCATTCCATGTAGTAAAATGTAGTCATTAAAATAGTGATCAGACCTCTATTTATTATTATGCAAGGATAGTCATATGATTACTAAATGAATAAAGCAGATTGTATAACTATGCTATAACCTGCGTATAACAGTAGGTACAATGTTCCAACTTAGGCAAAAGTGCATGTAATTTTGTCTCTCCAAATGAAAATATACCTAGGATGCTCTTAAAGGAAATCCTCCAAAATTCTGACACAGCTCTCTTGGGACAGTACAACCACAGCTTTTTCCTTTTTGCTCATCTCTGTTCTCTCTTTTTCAGCCACGCGTATGAAGTGTGTGTGTGTGTGTGTGTGTGTGTGTGTGTGTGTACACATGCACATCTTTAATTGATTAAACAGTTAAATTAATTAAGGGGACAATAAGGCTTGTTCAGTCTGTTAAGATGAAAGTCAAAATTAAGGTCAAAATTAAGGAGCGGCACCCACACCTGTTCACAACATTCCTCCCCCATCACAAGCCACAATTCGAGCTCCTGGGAGGGGGCAGATAGGGCTGCCTTCTTGCCAGCTCCTAGTGAGTGGCAGATGCTCTCTTTCTAGCTATGGCACTGATTGGCATGTGGAACATTTGCATAAAACCATGTGTAGTTCTACTCTGCATGGCTGCACTGCACCAGAGACGGTGCCAGTCTTTGAGAAGGATATAGACAGGAATAAGTTATGGACACTGTCTTCATCACAAAGTTCTTAGTTGTGACCTGCTTCAACAGAACCTGCTCCAGTCTGTGTGAGCAGTAAAGGAATTTACTAAAGATGTCAGTCAGCCTACAGGCTTTGTGGAAAGCTAGAGACACAGATTTGGTTGCCACAAGGCCAGATGAGTCACTCAAAACCCCAGTGCTGATGGCTCCAGCAAGGCCTCTGCTACTATTCATAGTCATTACTCCTCGCACGACTATCGCAGCATACTGGCCTGCAAAAATCCTTGTCCTAGGCACGACCTTGTTTGCCATCATTGCAAAGGGACTCTATATGATGTCAGTTTTCATTAATCCTCTTTAAGGGAGTCTTGCTATGTGTGTCTGATTGTGGAACTTAGGTCATATGCCTGTAACAAAGACGTTAGGACTTAAAGTCCCAGATAAGGTGGGACTCACGCTGTGAGAAATTCTTCAAACTTGGTGTTTCAAAAGAAATTGAGGGGCCACCAAACACGACGAATGTGCCCCGACTTTGAGGAACTGAGAGTCCCTGGGCAGCTTAAACATATGCAGGTGAAAGCAGAAGTGTGCAGGCAGCCCTTTAAGGGATCAAGAGAGCCCTTTAAGGGATCACGTGGCATAGGGTGGTGGCAAGACTGCTTTTAGGAGTGGTAGAAGATGGTACAGAAAGGAATCGCTGTGGCCAACTCTGAAGATCTTTGAGATCCTTTTGGCTCTTTGAGGCCTGAGCTTTCATCTGTGGATAGAGAGAACACAAGGTAAAATTTTAGGCACGGTAGCAAGCTGTGGGGGAACATTTTGGGATAAAATGGTCTTGTGGACTGAATTGTGTCCCCCCCAAATTCATATGTTGAAGTTTTAAACCCCTAATACTTCAGAATGTGGCTGTATTTGGAGATAGACTTTTTAAAAAGGTAATTAAGTTAAAGTGAGGCCATTAAGGTGAGGTCATAATCCAATATAACTGGTGTCCTCATAAGAAGAAGAGATTAGGACTCAGATGCACACAGAGGGAAGACCTGGTAAAGACACAGGGAGAAGGCAACTATCTGCAAATGAAGAAGAGAGACCTCAGAAGAAACCAACTCTGCCATCACCTTGATCTCAGACTTCTGGCCTCCAGAATTGTAGAAAATTAATATTTGTTTTTAAGCTTCCCAGTCTGAAGTATCTCAGGAAAGGGGAGTTCTCTTTTTCTCTGCCCCTTCATGTCAAGAGCAAATACATATTCAGGAGTGGGGATGGCAAGAGTAAACATAATTGGGCGGAGATCCAATTTATGAGTAACTCATAAATCATCTGAAACCAGTTTCTTGTTGATAATCAACCCTCTGTAAACACTGTGTGTCCTTGGCACATGAGCTTTCCTAATGATGCCAGATATGTGGTTGCCCTCTCCTATATAAGTTTACTGTGACTTTCCCTGGATGCACATGCCTATAAGGACTCCTGCTTGTCACAATGGTAGGTAACTGACTTCATATATAAAGGTCAGAAAAGAAAAAAAGTGTATATAGTATATTCTTTATTTTAATATGTTATAATGCATGTTTCTACTAAATACAATTTAATGGTTACTGTGACCTAGTTATGAATCTTCTATAGATTACCTGTAATTCAATGTGTCAAATGTAATGAGAATCTGACAGCTTGTGAAAATCTTAATGAATCTAGCACTATTTCTATTCTCTAAGATCAAAACTGTTGTTTCTTCCAGTAATTTTAGCATTCAATTAGGGTTTATATGTGTCTCTAAATCTTGTGAAATTAAATATAATTTCAGAGCTACAACACTGCATCATTTTACAGATGAGAACTTGAGCCTGGGGAGGGGAAGTTGCACCATGAGGGTCTCACTATGACCCAGTGGGAAGCTAAGATGGGAACCCACATGTTCCCCTCTCTAGGCTAGTGGCTCCCAAACTGGGCTGCACAGTAGATTCACCTGGAGATCTTTGATAAATACTGATACCTGACTCCCACACCAGACACTGTGAGTTAATTGGTCTACAGTGTGACCTTGAGAATTGGATTTTTAAAAGTTGCCCAGGTGATTTTAATGTTCAGCAAAATTTGGAAGCTATCACCCTTCTCAGTGTATCATGTTGTATTAAGAAAGAATTTTGCATCAAAATCTATAAAAACTTATCTAGGCCTCCTTCCTGTCTTTAATTCAAACATGATCTTTTAAAAATATCCTTTGCTAGAGCCAATAAAAGGGAATGAACTGGGCTGCTCTAGGGGTGCAAAGAAGAAGAGGAAGGAAGAGGCCAGCAGACAAGAGTAGACAAGTGAAATTTGAGGATCCTCAAAAATGAACTCTGGGCATCTTTCGGACAACACCTCAGAAACTGTCTCAGAAAGATGGAGCTTGGAATAGTAGAAAAGAGGGGGGGGTGGGATCCTTCTGCTCCATTCAGACCCTTCCTCTAACCTCAGAATGAACTTTGTAAGCTGCAGATCTGGCAATGCTCCTGCCCTGCTTACGTTAAGACCCTTGAAGATGCCTCACTCTTATTCAAGTGGGAAAGACACAAGGAGCAGCAACTTACCCAGAGACACAATTTCTAGGGGCACTGCCAGCCTACTTCACCCCAAGCCTGGCATGAAGCCACACCATCTAGAAAGCAAAACAAATGCCTTTCTCTTGGTTACACTTCCTTCTATGCCTGCACATTTACTGAATGCAAGAAAAGAAACAAAGAAAGAAAGAAGGGGAGGTGGAAGAATTGCATATGGAAACTAGAAGGGACTTTAGAGCCTCTCTACTCAGGTTGTCCTTAGACCAGCAGCATATGCATCACCTAGGAGCTTGCCAGAAATGTGGACTCTTGAGTCCCACCAAAGAAGAATCTGCATTTTACTTAACAAGATCTCCCAGAGATTCATATCCACATTAAAGCATTACTGTTTTTGATCCTGTTTCTTGTGCTCCTCTCCTGGGGTACTTGGTAAAGATGCAAAGGACTTGGCCCTGTCCTTCAATGAGCTTACGGCTGCGTATTAGCTATCAGCAGCCTCTTCAACCAAGTGGGAGAACCCTTCTCTATACAGGAGAGAAGCTGAAGCCAAAGCAAGGAGCAGGGAGCCAGTGACAGGCTATATGTAAGATATTGTCAACTGGTTAATCTCAAAACTGAATACTTTGCTCTCCCCACTCACCATGTTGGGACTCCATCGTTGAGTCATTCGAAGACTGTTTTTCTTTTATAATAAATTTTATATGTATTTACAAATGTGCTTTCTGGGGTTTCTATGTTATTCACATTTCTTGCCATTTTATTTTTATATCACTAATGCACTTCAAGTAGCAGTAGTTCATAATTAATTTTAGACTTCTTATAGAGCAAGTACGCTTGCCCTATCTTCTTTTTAAAAAGGTTCTTGAAAATTCCTACATTAAGGTTTGTTTGTTTATTTAGCTTGCTCATCTCAGAATTATGACAAGAGCAACCTGATACTTTCCTTTGTCCTGCAGATCCAGTATCAGCTAGATGAACTGATACATTCATGTAGCCATCAACAATGCCTTTATCACCTGGAAAATGAAGTTCTTACTGGGGTATCTGTCCTTTGAACTATACGTACTTTGCAAAACAGCTAAAAATCAACATCTGCAAAGGGTCTTCCGAGCCTCCTCTGTAATAAAATAGCACACTATAATTTTAGGCCTATGACATTTGACTCACATTTAGCTTTTTTATCCAGTTTATTTTAGTAACTTGTGTAGGTCTTATTCTTATGCTGGATTACTTGAGGGTAGAAGCTCCACCTTCAAACCACCTGCCAGAGCCCAGCAGAGATCCCCATATAGGACGCTCAGTCAATGCCTACCACCTGAATCCATTCATTCTCCTTTCATCATTCTATTTTATGTTACAGAAAGCTCTTCTGTGCAGCCTCATGGTTTGGTCCACCTTTGTGACTTTATGCAATGCCCAGTGCTTTTTCATGCCTAATATGAACACTCCAGGTGATTTAGCTAATGGTAAGTCTTGGCTTTTCAAATTTATTATTTTACTGCAGCTTGATAGATGTAAACTTTTGGCAGATGATGGCCTTTAAGTCTATAAGAGATGGAGGATTAAGGCAGTTATAGGAATGGAGTAAAATGAGGGACTTCAGTTTGCCATTTATATAACACAATGATTCTCAACCCTAGCTATATGAGAATTGCCTGGAGAGTTTTTGAAACCTACCAATGTTCAGTTCCTATCCAAGACTAGGTAAATCAGAATCTCTGAGGTAAAAGCTGCACATTTAAAAGCTTCTCAGTTGATGCCTATACGTGGCTAGAGAATTATCAATTATTCCAAAGCAGTACTTCTCAAACTTTAATGTGTGTGTAAGCCCCGTGAGAATCTTGTGAAAATACAGGTTCTGATTTTGTGGGCCTGGAACGAGGGTGAGAGTTTACATATCAAACACAGCCTCAGGTCATACCGATATTACTAGTTTCTAAAGCACTCTTGAACCACCAAGGATTAAAGCAATGGTTCTCACCCTTGGTTGAATATTTGTATCACTTGGGGAGCTTTCTAAAAATGTGGCAGCCTGGGCCCCATGCCCAGAGATTCTCATTTCATTGTTTTGCAGTGAGACCCAGGCATAGAATAATAATAAAAAAAAATACCGAAGAGGTTCTACATGCACATCGTGGCTGAGAAGCAAAGCAAAAGGGAAATGGAAAAATGAAACATTCATTGAGAGAAAATCCAGGAGAAAAAACTTGGCCCAAGTACTTTTAGGATCATAATAATTACCTGATTAAAGAGAAAGACCTTATTTATTTATTTTTCTTGAAATGACTGTTTTGAAATAAAATCTAGAAGGATTTAATAAGCTTGCTGTAGGTAAACATGATCAGTGGCATGAACTGGACAGTACCAGAATTTAGCTGTGGGTGAACACAGAAGCACTCTTTTAGATGCCTTTTTAATTGATGAGATTCTCCCTCTCTGGGATGAGTGCAGATTGCAGGGGCTGGCCCCAGTGTCCTACAGGCCTTGTTCTGGTTGTATAACTTGGGGACCCCACTGATGATGCTACATGTATAATTTTAGAATGTATAGATCTCGATGGAGTCACACACCCACTGAACTCAGAGTGGAAGACTGAAAACTGTGAGGAGTGTTCTTGTGGCCAAAATGGGATTTCCTGTTGCAACATGTAAGTCTCAAAACAGTAGGGCCAAGAGGGGGATGCAGCTGCTGTTGGGCTACTCTCTGAAGTACAGATACTTCCACTTTCAAAATTTCATCCTGAAGGGGGTTTAGTTTCTTTCTTTCTT
>PVKZ01001892.1:0-302627 GCA_004027375.1 Macroglossus sobrinus | reverse complement strand
ACAATGTTAAAGAAATTAAATTAGCAACAAAGTACAAATTTTATATTTTGCATACGAACAAAAACACAATTTTCCTGGAAATAAATGGTACAAAGCACATCTCAAATGCCACCTCTTCCATGATGTATTTCTTGATTCCAAAATTGGTGCATTTCCTGTTTCAATCTAATAACCTTGATGATCATTGTGCTTTTATGATCATAACTTAAAAGAATGTTATGCCTTATACTATAGAAATCCATGTGCTTAACTCACATTGCTTTACTAACCTACAAGTTTTTTTCAAGAGATGCTTCAGAGTTTCATTTCAGAGTTACTTTACCTTACATAATCATATGGATCATTCTAGTTACCAAAGCCAGATCTTAAAACTCTACCCAAGACTTAGTGGCTTAACACAACAAAAACATTTATTATGCTTATCAGTCTGTAGCTGGGCAGGGCTCCAGGGCTCAATGAGGACAGCTCATCCTTGTTCTACTAGGTGTCAGCTGGGGCAGCTGGATCTAGGTTTTGGAATCATCTGAAGATTTGCTCACTCACATATCTGGTGGGTGATACTGGCTGTTAGCTGAGACATTAGTTGAAACTGTTGACCAGAATATCTATCACTGGCCTCAATATGTAGTTTTTGCTTCCTAACAGCATGATGTCTGGGTTCCCAGGGTGACAAATTGATGTAAAGAATTTCAGGCAGTCTCTGATGCAAAGCAAGATTCATCTCTTTAGGCATAAAGGGCCAAGTGGCATATAAGTTTTATCGTATGTATCTCTATATTACATTGGCTATTTACAGAGAGTTCATTATCACTTTGGGAGGAAGATCCAACAAGTAGACCAGTAAGTTTATTACTTCAGTGAAAATTTCCCAAATCTTTCTTCCCAGTACTGCTATCCCCTCTACTCTGCCACGCAGCACTTATTCATCTCTTTAAGAGCCTCTGTGCATATATAGCTTAATTTTAGCTTCTATCACTTTATTTGGACAGTGCTTTCTTGTTTCTTTCCCCTTGATCTTTGTCCAGTGCCTGATATGTCACTTAAAAGCCCAGAAAGATTGAGTCTGTTAAACTAATGGAGGAAATAAATTTTGCATCATGTGTTGGCAGCTTTATCAGGTGAAGAAAGCAGCTTAAATTTAGCTGTGGCTTTCTGCAGGTGAAGCAAAATGCTCTAGGAGTTGACCTTGCACAGAGAAGAAAACCCAGGGCTAAAACATAAATGAATGAATGAATGAATGACTAGATGACAAGTAATCACTAATTTGACTAAAATATTTAAATGAAATCTGACAAAAATAACAATCATTTACTAATTTAGAAAGTTTTAACAGTGCTTGCCTAGAAACTTTTGAAACCTCTAGTTAGCACTACTAGTAAGACAATTGAGATATAGTATAATTTTTGCTATATATCAATCTCATTAGACAATGAACTTTTTGAGAGCAGGGTTCAATTATTTGGTTGTATTAAAGTAGTTTCTCTATAAATGTTGAATGAGCCAATTGATTAATCAAAATAGAGTTTTGCTTAAGTATAAATATATTTTATGTTTTGAGTAAACACAAAGTAGATTGTGGTAAATAAAGTTTCATAATATCGTGGACCTTGATATTAGCATGGAATAAAAATCATTTTTCATTGTCTACTACTACTGTTACCTCTTACCCATTATTAAAGTCATTCAAATCTCTATCAAGGCAGAATATTAAATAATATAAAGTTTATCATCTGACTTTAAGGTATAATGATAAGAAATATTTTCTTCTTACTGAACTATTAGAAAAAAATCAGAAGAAAGGAGACTATAATGAGAATGTAAGTATCCAAGAAATATTGTCTGTCATGATTTATGTAATGAAATTAAAAAGTTGAAAGTTAGTCTTAAAGCATTTCAAAGTAATATCAGGGAAATTAATTTGAAGGATACGTTTAATGTTTTGAATCAGAATCTGTCAAGCTTGTTATAAATTTTAACTGAGTTAAGAAAGTATTCTGATGTATATTGTACAGATTCTGGAGTTTCAAAAAGCACAGAACTATCTAAGAAATGATGTTATAATAGGAATCAATTACCTGGCAGGAATAAAGAATTTCAGTTGAAATCATGATAAATGTCAAAGAAAATATTTTGATGTATTTAAATAAGGGACTCTACAGTTTGTATAATTTGGTTGTGCCAGTTAACATCTAGAACAAACTTTCTGATTTTCAGTCTTTCTAGTTTTCCTTAACTTATTAACATGCACATACACACACAAACAAATGCACAAGTACAGATAAATGCAAAGCTCACTGAATTTTCACAAACTGAATACCCCTGTACAACCAATACCCAGATCAAAAAACAATATTGTCAACAAACCAAAAGCCCTCATTATGTCCACTTATTTCTGTCTGCCTCTCAAAGTCATTACTATTCTGATTACTGAGAGCATAGATTATTTAGCTTATTTCGGTATTTTGTGTTAATACAACAAAAAAAAGCAGTATGGATTTTTTTTTTTTTTGCCTGGCTTCTTTTATTCAATGTTATATTTTGAGGAATATTCCATATTGTTGCTAATAGTTATACATTGTTAATTTTATTGTTGCATAGCATTCTATTAAATAACTATTCCACAATTTATTTAGTTACTCTACTCTTGATGACCCTTTGGGTAGTTTCACTTTGGTGCTATTATAAAAACATGGTGCTATGAACATTCAAATACAGGTCTTCTAGTGAATACATTCTAATATTACTTTTTTCATATGCTGTGTAAATTATGTAAAACTACACAATTAATGTTAACTGTATCTATTATTCAGGTATGAGATATCTTTCTTTAGACTTCAAGCAAGACATTTGTCATTAAATAAATATAGATTCTATAAAGCGAGAGTCCAATATATGCCAGATATAAAGAACTAGATACTTTATCTATTTATTATTGATAAATATTTTATAAGATGAGTATTACTATATCAGTTTATAGATGAGGAAATTGAAGATGCTGGAAGCTAAGTAACATGAGAAATTATCTAACTATGTTATAAAAAAATTATCATTATCAAGTTGTAAAAATGAATTATATTCTAACAAATTTTATTTGAAAAATGAAGGAGGGAAAAAACAAGAATGAAGAGTGGAAAAGGTGTTACAAAGAAATGTTTCTAAATGAAATTCAGAACTACAGTTAGTTTGATCTCAAAGTCTGTTTTAATTTAAATTTTCCCAGGGCCAGACCTTGAGACAAGCATTCAATCAAGCAAGTTATCACTCTAGACAACTTGGAGACTGGGAAACATTGTAGATTATAGGGCTCTCTTGTTTACTTCTAGGACCATGGGAGCTGGATTTTTTATTTGTTTGTTTGCTTTTTTAAATTAACTCTCAGAGTCAATGGTTGAGGGCTGATCCTAGAAGTGTTATTTTTCTGTCATTTCCTGCCTGATGTGTACCTGGGCTGAAGTTTCCTAACAAGCCCTTAGACAAAGAGATACTAATGACTGCATTTGGAAATCAGTTGTTATGTACTGAATGATAAGGCTTGAAGGTTTATGGGAAGGGCACTAAGAGCACCTTAAGAGTTTACTTGCCTAGACCAGATCTTCCCATGTACTATGTTAAATTCACTCACTATCTCAACAATGCTTTTTTCATGTAGCAGCCAGTCACAGTTGAATTTAAAAAATATGAAAGAAGTGGGACAAACTAACCCCATCCCCCACCCGTTCAACTACAATTCTGTTTTTCCTTCACTCTCAGCCAGCCTTTTCACTGCTCTGAGTTGCTTGCCCGATAGGTAAACATACACCTTCACGCCTCAAGATCTGTGTCCATGGATAACATGTCCTTGTAATAATGCCTCCTTGCTATAATTACCCATTAGTAAATACCACTTAGCACGGAAGCACCAGGAGACAGCCCAGGGAACATCTTGAATTCTAGGAATAATTCTCCCCACTTTCATCATATAGCAGCAATCCTGTCTCCTGATGATAACAGATGCTTTTATTCCTGTTAGCATAGTAACATTGTGTGTGTTTTGCTCTTTGGTCTTCAGTCAGAAGCCTAAAATGATCAGGTAACAGTCTTGCAATTAGATTTTCTGTAAGTTTTACTGTGTTACCCATAAGAATTCCCCTGGAAATCAGGATCTCTGGTTCAGCATGGCTTAAAGTTAAAGTTAGAGGCGGAGAAACTACAAATTCCTTAAAGTGAACGCCTGGAGGTGTGATTAGGAAACCACTGATTCTTTCCTCTGTTTCTGAGATTTATTTATTCTATCATTGTTATAATACCATGTAAAGTCCTTAGTTCAACTATATTCCACAATTTGAAGGTCAGCACCAATTATGAATGCATCATCCCCATGCTGCTGTCTCAGCTATGCATTTATTAACCATATTAATATTAACCATAGGCTACATTAACATTCTATTAGGCTGGTAGCTTCTAAGTAATGAGGTATATTTGGTAGTGTAGGACCCCACACTCATATGTGCATTGTTTGCCCCATTTTCTATAAAATGGGTCCCATGACTTAAGGTGATATATGGGATTCCTTGACAATAAATCTGTCACTCCATGAGTCCCCACCTACTGACTATAGGCTCCTGATCTTTCTTGCCTTAGAGCATTTACTTTAGACAACTTCTAATTGTAACTTCTTTCTCTGCATCTTTGATATGTAAATCTTCTTTAGATTCCTGCCAGTGTTATAACCTAGGGCTATCTTTCAGAAGGTTCTGGAAGCCATGCCCTTGAAATGTAATCAAGGAAAATAGTTCCTCTGGGCCCCAGGCTCTGTGGAAGGGAGCCTAACTTCCACAAGCTAACACCAGTTAGCAAACACAGATGGCCTGATCACATTGGCCAACCTCCCCCATAAGAGATCCTCCAGTATTTTTCCACTAGTTCATCTCAGCACTTAAGAACCACCCTGCTTTTTGTTTCAGTGGAGTTGAGTTTTATCTCTTTCACTTATTGCAATAGTCTTGAATTAAGTCTTCCTTACCTGTTTAACATGTCATGTGTAATTTTTTGATTGATGTGGTCTAAGGTATTGAAAAAAAACACACAGATCTAAACTTGTAAAATGTAGAAATCCCAGAACTATTGTTCTTCCACCACAGAAGGAAAGTAATGCAGTCAACTAGACAAAAAGTATCCAGTTGGTTTCTTTGGACACGGTATGTATACTAATCAAGATCTGGTCAAGACACAAAAATCATACCAGTTATTTAAACAAGAACTTAGTGTAAAATATCATTAACTACTACAAAGAATAAGGGAGGACTTGCTACTTCATGTGGGGCTGAGAGAGTGAGCAAGAAAAACTAAGAACTTAGAAGAGACGCCAGCCCCCAGGCTAAGGTTCAGTCTTCATAAGAGAAAGTGTGGTTTCCATACAACTATGCTGAAATCTGTTATAGGGTAAGGACTTGAACTTTTGGGTAAGAAAAGCCTGGAGGTTGATCAAGAAACTCCCAGAAGAGTATCGGCTACCAGACCTTTGGCACACTGATTTCCCAGCTGCCTTATCATAGGAAAATAAAAGCATACCAGTACACTAGAAGAAGCCCCCTTCCTCCTACTATGTCCCTGTTGGCTAAGCTTACCATTGCACAAGTGGCCCAAAAGAAATATTAATAAGGTTAAGTTTCAGTATCACAGAGCAGTTCAAGAAAGAGTGAACTAGGAACTTGGAGACAATAAATTGATAACTGGTACAATATCAAGGGGCAGCACTGCTCTAAGCTGCTCATAGTTCATACAATTCAATAGCAGCAGTAGCTAAGTTAGTCACAGTGAAGAAAGAACCCATGGTGAAAGTTTGATGATTAATCTCCCTTTCTTCTACTCTGAGAAAGCCATTCATGAGATTATTATGCAAGCACTAGGTGACTATCTCTGAGGGTGGCTAATCACCAGTGTATGAGTCTTTCTATTGCCTAGTTGTCAACACCTTCTATGTGATGGATGTTCTTGATGGGCTCTGCCATGAAACACAGAGATTCTCCATTTTGTTGACTTTCTCAGAATAGTTTACATGCTTTTCTTCAAATAGTTGTCTTTAAATCTTGTTCTTTCCAGGGTTTTGACCAACAAACTAGGTCATTTGCTTCTCCTAGTTTAGGCATCTTCTTTTTCATCAACCTGATGACCTGAGCTATTGCGCAGAGCTCTGCTCATTAGGAAGATTTTTCCTCCAATACTGTGTTTTCAGGCCACCCTTGTGACAGTATTTTTTGGCTAACATCAGTATATTGGTTCACAACAACTACCTCTCCATGAATCTGGATCACATTTATATCCACAGCTGGGAATAGGGAATTCCATACCAGGTTATAAATGTGAGCTGAAGAAGAGATGTTGGAACAAAAGAATTAGGTAACTGGGAGCCTGGGCCAGGGTTTTTGTAAATGACTTGTGATCTCTGAATTACTTAAAGCCTAATCTTGAATATGTTATTTTCATAATCTGACAGATTTCTGTTGTGTCTATACAACTTTATTACTTGTTAGGTTCATAATTCTTAGCTCATGGTGAGTAGCATTAGCTGCAATCCTGACCCCTAAAAGAGATACTAGGTTCTCAGTCTCTATTGCAAGGTCCATAAATCTGAATTTTTATAGTATGGTTTTCCCTCCACCTTATGGAGAATATGACATGCAAAGTACTTGGCATTTCCTATTCACTAGGTTCAATTAATATGATGACATTAATATAGAAAATCAGCTATACCTTCTGTGTAATAATCAAATGGCCTGTATTCCTTATAGCTATATTTGGTTAAAATTAGTAGATTTAATGCTGTTTTGGGGCAAGACTGAGTGTATACTACCATTTATTCCAGGTGAATGTAAACTGCTTCAAATCTTCTTTCCTGTTTAATATTGGAGAAAAATAGACATTTGCCTGATCAATAACCATATATCAAATGCTCAAGACTGTATTGATTGGTTCTAGTAAAGTTACACATGTGGCATAGCAGCTGCAATTGGAAATTGGAAATAACACCTGGTTAAATATATGCTCCATGCGGTCATTTGCCATGCTCCATGTTCTGTCTTTTTTTTTTTTTTTCTTTGAAAGGAAAGGCATGGTCAATTAAACAGGTGAAAATGAAAACTATCACTCTTGCAACTTTAAGGCCTCTGCCATTCTACTTTTCTACCAGATTAAGTTGTTGCTTTTAATTTACTAACGTGCCTGGAATGAGGAAGTTTCAGATTTCACTTGAACTTTTCTAACATTATTGCACTCCAATGTCAGTCACAGTGCAAGTACCAGAGCTCTGCCAATTAAGTATATGCATCCTGATTATGCATTCATGGAGTGAGAAATGCCCCTGAGGGCTTTGTGGTATCAATGGAGGACTGAAGGCTAGTATTCCATATATCACTTGTCTCCCCTACATTCACATTCTAACTGGGGGTCTACAGTGACATTTTGGGTTCCCTAGAATATTGTTGGCCCAGACTCTGTATCTAACAGGTTTCAAAATATAGAATTAAGCCCTGATAAATTTCTCAAGATCTCTTTGAGAAAAGATTATGGGATTTGGTATTGTGTATACTTGCTTTTTATCAAATATTCTTCAAGAAGATGAAACTTCTTCTGGAATAGGCTCCTTGAAAATTGGCATATGATTATGATTTTGCATTGTGGTAGCTGATATCAGCATTTTGTATTGTGTATGTGTTGTTATTGTTGTTATTGTATTAGTCAGGCCAATCCTTAGGAAACAATGATCCAAATGCCACCAGAAAATACATGAGTTCTAAAGAATTTTTTTCCCGAGTTAAGCCTCATATGAAACTGAAGCCCTGGCTGACACTTTGATAGCAGGTATGTAAGAAACTAAAAAAGATGATTCAGCTAAACTATGTCTAGATCAACTCACAGAAACTATATGTCTGTTGTTGCAGCTGCTATGTTTGTAGTAATTTGTTATGCAGTAATAGATAACTGATATGAGAGGGATTGTACTTCTCTAGTTGGGCCATGCAGAGTTAAAATCATAGTTACTGGTGTAGTAGAAGCAATGAGGGAAGTTAGGAGAAGCACTGGAGAAGAAAGACATGTGATTGTACAAGACAACTGTCTCAGGCAAAGTCTTTGCATGGACTGCAGTAAAAGGGATACTCTTATTGTCTGGTAAGAAGATTGTGCCACTGCCGCTAGCTCAGAGTGTTCTGGAAAATCTTTTGGCTTAAGGTTCTCAGATATTCTACCTACATATCTCATCTAAGGTCTGAAAGTTACACTTTTTTCTTATCCGCTAGCTCAGAGTGTTCTGGAAAATCTTTTGGCTTAAGGTTCTCAGATATTCTACCTACATATCTCATCTAAGGTCTGAAAGTTACACTTTTTTCTTATCAGGGCTCTGACTTGAGTTAGAAGTTTTGTCAAGATGTGAATTTAACCTCTTTTATAAATTTATAATTTCATTGTTCTTAAACTCAGGTCCTGGGCCTGATTTTCAGCACAGTGTGTTCTCCAATCGCAGGAAGTGAGAGTCTCTTTAATATTGCTATAGACTTCTGGCTTGATTTGTCATGCTTTGTTTTGACAATATCGTGAGTTGACTTGAACTTCAAAGACCAACAAATTCCACAGCTTCTACAATAATCATTGTCTCCATATTTCCAGAGATATTGCATAAGTGTGTGCATTAAATTCCATCTGTATCCTAATTCACCACAGGTTAAGTCTTGGTTATTGTAATACCACTGCATTTTCTGGGTTATCATTACCCTACTTACTACCATAATGAGGTCCTAAAAGCATCTGGCCAGTGAATGATCCAATTTCAAAATTTTATCCTGAGTACCTGCTTTTTAAAATCACTTCTGGGATCTATTGTCTTAATTGGAGTTCCCTAGAAACTGATACCTAGAACGTGATTCAAGAGTCAGTAGTTTATTTGTGAGGAATTTCAGGAAATAAAAGTAATAAAGTAGGCATTGAGACAGGGAGCTAACAAATGAATGGTATATTATTGAACAAGTTATCTTTGTGGGCATCTATAGCTTAAACTACCTGGTGAAAACTCAGTCATTGCTCTTGACTGGTGAGAAAGTTAGAATATTTATATACTAACTCAATCAATTATTGGTATAGCTGATTTTGGTAAGCCTCTTTTGGTGAGCCATTACTTCTGTGACACCAAGTCTGCAGTGCACAAAAGTCATTTAAGCTTCAGCAGTCAGAGATTTACCTCAAGGCAAAGAGATTCAGATGACAGCCACTGGAAGTCTGCAGAAACACACTAAAATGGTAAGGTAGCAAGAACCTATGCTGGGCAACAGCAGCATCTGATACACTATACTGTTGACTTTCTCCACAGAAAATATTATATTAAGATAGTCTTTTAGGGAAAAATTTAAAAATTGCCCTCAACTGTATAGCAGAACATATGGTGATATTTCTGGGAGTTTCCTATTATCAGCCTAGTTGAGAGCTATGAGTTAATAACCAAATTCTTGTAAGTCAAAAGTTTCTTTTTAAATAAAAAACACTTTTAAAAATTATTCTTCATAATATATTAAATATATTCAGATAAAATATATTGTAATCTTCAAAATTTTACTTATAATTATTTTATTGAGTTTTAAACCTCATTGAGATTGTGTCTTCTTTACTTTGTACTGTTAACAGGATACTGAACATTCATTCATATGAAAAATGAAAATTTAGGTCACGTTTTGGATATTTGATAGTTATTAAACAGAGCTCATGATGCCCTGCTGAGAGACAAATAAAAATTCGATCTATTCCTGGCTTTTACAACAATTTATGTATTATTAATTTATTCTCAAATATAAATATCTTATGCTTAACCTAAATAATTTATTCTTAACACTAAAAAATTTATACTAAAATGATAGCTGTGTTATCCATTAACAAGGAACCCCCAACCAATTTACTAAAATATGGCGGAGACATAGTAAAATGCCAAATATAAGTAACAAACTATTGTATTAATATGTTAAATGCTTTGAAAATTACATCATAATCACTGAACAACTAAAGTATGAATTTACACAAGAACTAGATAAGTCAAAATTTATAATGTAGTTTCTAGGTTACATTATAAATGAATAGCGATCAGGCAAAGGAAGAAAAAAATGAGGTAATAAAATTTAATTAACATCAAAGAAGGAAAGAAAAAATAGAAAAAGAAACATAGCTCATGGCAAGATAGCAAATTATAAAAAGGTAGATTTAAGTCTAATACAATGGTTGTTGCACCAAATGCAAATGGGCTAATTAATTAAAGATAAGAGGGTTTTAATTTAAATAAAATTGAAATATGTTATGCATATAAGTGACACACTGAAAATAGGATACATAAAAGTTACCTAGCACAAAGAGTTAATATGTATCGCTAACTGAAAGAAATCTGGTTTAGTTATATTAATCTATTTATATCAGGTTAAGTAGACTTTATTCAAAAGACATTAATATTAATAAAGAAGGATGTTTTATAAAAAATAAATGGTTAAATTCACTAGTGGATTATAATTCTAAATTTCCATAGACCTAAATTAGTATGTAGAACAGAGTCTCAAATTAAATAAAGAAAAGAAGAAAGAATCAGAAGAAGAAATATACAATAATTGGAGTAAGGGAGTTAATTTTCCTCCCTCAGTAACTGATCAAATAAGTAGAAATAAACAAAAACAGTAAAAGATGTGGAAAATTTAAATAACAATATTAATAAGTGACACAATAGAAATATACATAATATTGTTCAATATAATTGCATAATAAACATTATTTTCAAATGTACATAGAATATTTATCAAAGTGGACCATATTCCGGGTAAATCCTATCAATCTTCTAAACATTAAAATCAGAGAGGGTAGATCTGACCACAATAAAATTAAGCTAGAAATCAATAACAAAAAATGACTAAAAAATTCCCATGTCTTTGGAAAATTTGGAAATAGACTCCAAAATAACCCACAGATCAAAGACAAATTCATATGAATATTAGACAATAAACTGAGTGATTATGAAAATAAACTCCTTAAAGAGAAAGTTTAGTTCTGTCTTATACTCTGAAGTCTGGTCATTGAGCATATAGTTTTCAGCATATATGAGATGCTCGGTAAATACTTGTTAAGTAAATGAATTTTGGAGTAAATGCATGTAATTCCTTTGATAGTAGATACTGGGTATAAGAGATTGAAATAAGTGCAAAAAAATTCAATCAGTAATAAGAAAAGATTCCTCAAAAAGATTATGTAAGTAGAGCTCAGAATTCAGGTTACCCTACTTTGTAGCAGCAACAGCAGCAGAAGGTGGAAAAAGAGGAGAAAAAGGAGATGGAGTGAAGAGAGTTGGAAAAACAAGTACTATCTTTTACAACTGAAACCGATTCCTTCTTGCATTGTTCCCAGTGTTCAAAGAGTGTTACCAAAAACTGTGCTGGGGAAGAATGGGTCAGCTTATTGTATCTAGGCTCCTGATACAGTCTTTTTTTATGAATCAGCTTGTTACTTATTAGAATGTGGAATATTTCTTTTGTCTTGAATTTTTATATGCTGGTCCAGAAGTTCTTGAGAATCATAAAATGACTATTACTAATTGTAAAATCATTTTCAAATCCACAGCTTCCCATTCCAGTAAAGAACTCAATTAAACATTACCAGGTGGAGTCAATCGTCATTACCGAACTAAATTCATCATATGAGCGTGAAGGTTTACAACACGTTTTATAAAACATTAATAATCTGTGACTGCATAAAGGTGAAGCTTGGAGATAAAAGCCAATATCCTTTCCATTTTACTTGTAAAACTGCTTTACAAGTTTTCAACTAGATCCTTCCTTTTACCCCTGAGAGAAGCTAACAGATGTATTCCGTTAATTATGGTTCCTAGAGATAGGCTCAGGGAAGGTAAAATTATAAAATTACGATCATTGCAATTTTGCAGGCTCTACTTTTTCTCTCATTCCATGTGCTTGCAGAGTTGAAATGTGACTTTACAACCAATGGCCTCAGAGGACGTGTGTGTATAAGATGAGCACCAAAGGCTCTGAAAAGCAGAAGAAAGGGAACAGATGAAGCCATAGGACATTTTCTACTTAACAAAACATATAATTTAGATGTGGTTTACAATATTTAAAATTCAAGATTCTTTGACATATTGAATACCATTTGATGCATATTTATAATTCTATTAAAATTAGTTTTATTTACATATATACATATATGCTTATATACATATATGCATATATAGACACAGATATGTATATATATATGTTGTATTTGTATGTGTTTGTCCACATGTATGTTTGTGTATGTATATGAGTGTGTATGGTAGGTGGGTATAGCTAGAGAGAAAGGAAAGGGAATTTTTTACTATCAGCACATAGAACAGTCCCAAATCACAATGCTGCTATTTGAAAATAGAATGGACTAGCATTATTAATGATTTTCTTTAACATTTTTTCTTTAATATTTTTAAGCCAAAATCGAATTGAATGGATCCCCCGAAAAATATATCAGTGCCAATAATACAGCTTTTGACTAAAGCAATCACCAGCGTAAATTTTCACATTATTTTAAAAGCTACAGTCTATAGAAGAGAAAAGCCAGGGATGATAATCTTATCTCTCTTTAGAAGGGTACTATTTTGAAGAGAGCTGTTACATTTTCTAAATCTAAATCTAGAAATTTCTGTATCTCAGAATATTATCTAAAAGCATGAGTAGTTTTTAAAAATAAAATTTATTAAGTGATGCAGGTCACTAAGGCCATAAATCAAAAGCATTTGTATGCAGAAGTAACAGGCACTGGGCTGATTTGATGTGTTCTAAAGAATTTATTTTTGATGAAAATTTAAAAAATAATTGGTAATTAAAAGTCATAAAGTGCAAGAGATGGATTAAATAGTATTAAATTAAATTTAACACTGTAAGGCAGTGCTTTCTGAAATACCAAACTTGTAGAACAGATCATATTTATAGCCTAAATCAATTTAGAAATAAGTGGCTAAAATAGTAGGATAATTAAAATTAGTGCATTTTCTAAACTGGCAAACCACATAGCTTGTTTGGCTGATACATCAGATGCTGGCAGTTATTTCAATCAAAATAGTCATAGCAGATGGGTATTCATACATGACCTCAACAGAATTTAGTTTTATAGTCTTACACTGGCTCACAGAATGTATCACCTTATCTTTTTTTGAAATATTAATATCACCCAAAGACTACTTGTATAGACTAAATATTAATTGTATTAACTTTCTAACTATGAGAATTTGGCAAGTTATTTACTTCCTTTCAACTAATTTTCCTCATTTATAAAATAAGGAAAATAATAGCATCTATCTTCTAGGAGTTTTCAAAGATTAAATGAATTAATATATAAAATAAAACAGTGAAACATACTAAGCTTTCAATAAATACAAATTAGTTTTTATTTCAATAAATACAAACTAGCATTTTTAAAAATTACTTTTGCTTTAATACTCATGGTATAGCCCACACTGATGATGACATTTTTATATGCAGAGTACAGGTTAAGTCACAGAATTGTGCAAATTTTAGTTTCATTTTAGGGTGTTTGGGTGTATAACAACATTGAAAGAAATTAAATGGATTACAACTGAGTAGACCATGCCAATCTAATCAAAGAGGCAACAGAACTAGGCTTCTACTTTTCTTTTCTTTAGCCATTTTATCTATATGAAAATTATCCTCTACAGGATCTTTCAGAAAGCTTTTCCACTGTTGGAGCACTTGTAATAAAAGGATTTGGGTTAAGGGAAGAAAATTAACAAGAGACCTCAAAGAAAATTCATTTCAGAAAGAATATAGCCTATTAGATGTCACAGCGCCTTACTGGGAATTTTGAGATGGAGGAGAATCGGGCAGGAAATAAAAAGGTAGTTTTTTATGATTCAGGGACTGAAAATGTGAACTGTAATTGGAAAAGGTCTACAAGATCATGATGCCTTTTGAATTGCAAACACCAGGTTAAGAACTTACGAGAAAGATCTTTTGAAAAATGTGCTCAGATAGCAAATTATCTAATGCCTTCTATTTGTTCCCATCTATCAGAGGTCCTGTGCACACTGCTTGTCTAATCAGACAGAAGATTTTCATTTCATTGGCCTTACTCCTGACCATTTATTCTTTTAAAACCAAAGAATCTTACATGCTGGTGTAGTAAAATGGGAAAACTCCCTGTAGAATTAGATCTTATTTTAATTATTTCATGTAACATTTTGTTTTATTTTATTTATTTCACTTTATTTATTTATTTATTTATTTGGTAGAAGGGCTTGGGAGGAAGTGGGAAGAAGATGGTGTAACAGCGCACAAAGATCAAAGATGTCAAGTCATAGACAACTAGGTTTCATTCTTGTCGGTGACACATGCTATGTGACTTTAGGAATATAATTCTTAATAGAAAGGACCATATCTTATTTGTTATTTAATCCATTGCACCTACCACCTAGTATGTAAAAAACAATTACTAAAAAATGCTTTTTGAAATAGTAGTTTATAAAGTAAGTATTTTTTTAACTTTATACTTCCCCATTCTGTAAAATGGGAATAAAAGTACTTTCTGAGCTTTTGGGAAATAAATTAAACTATGTGCATTAAAATGAAATAGGGAAAGAAACTGACTCATGGTAACCTTTTCTTAATCAATGGTAGCTCTGATTATTTGTATTAAAAATATTCAGCTGCATAACAAGATCATTTTTTGGTATATAGAAAACTATTACTACTTTAAACACTAAGTCTGCCAAGATATTCATATTTTTTAAACTATTTTTAATGCAAATTTGAGTCATTATTTTGGTATCCATTGAAAATAGATATTTTCCATAACTAGATAACTATGACAGAGTTTTAGATGAGCATTTTAAAATAGATTTATAACAGTTTTGATCTATATTAATTATGAAAACCTAAATTAAGAGAAAAAGATATTTAATGCCAGGAAATAACTTAGTCCTTTTTCTGACTTTTTTATCCTCGAATAGAGTGGGATTTTAGAAGAAAATGCTAAATGCGTTCCTGTATTTGGTGATGAGACTACATGATAAGTTGTTTTTCTTCCTATCAATAAGTTGGTTTTTTTTTTTTTTCCCCAGATCCATCCATGGAAAGTTATCCTAATTGTTCATTCTTTATAATAAATAGCATTATACCGATTTAACTGAGATACTCACTAGATTTAATAGAATTTAATAGAACACTATAATCAAGCATTGGGTTCCTTCCTATTCCATCTTTTTAATTGTCACTATGACCTCTAAGTGCTTTTGAGTACTAAATTAGAAAAAGCCAGACAATTCTCAAGTCTCCTTGTAAGAATTTTCTTTATATATTATATAAAGTGCAATTTGCAACTAAGCTGCCCTATGTTTCTTTCACACACAGCACTTTCAGCCAGCAAAACACTGCAAGACCATAACTTGACCTAATACCCATTGATTACCCAGTATGAGATGATGCTTTTAACACCATATCAGCACTAGCTCCCTGCTGATTCCAATTTCAATGACAGCAATATTGCCTGAAAGAAAAAAGGAGGACCACCTGAGACCTTCTACATTTGTTCTTCTACATTAGATCATCCTGAATTTGTTCAGAAGCTTTGGGTGGAGGAGGAAGTAAGCGACAGACTTTTTATTTTTATTAAATCAGAAGTACATTCAGATGTACCCCTGCTGGCTTAATGGAAAGAAATAAAATTCATCAAAACTTTCTTTCACTAGTAATTTTGGATGCCAGCAGAGGAACAGGTGGGGCTTCTGTTCTCTGGGATCAGAAGTTTATATATGCTCCCTTGGCCAAGAGAACTGTTCCCAGGTAGTAAAACCTTTTCCAACATGCATATTGGCATTCATTTGCTCACAACACAGACTGACTTTCTCCACATGGCCTCTTGTAGCTATGAACTTGTAGACATTATATTTTTCTAGCTTCAGCTACCTAAGAGACTGCCTTGAATTTTTTAAAATTCTGAGTTCACATGCTGTGGGTTTGGGGCAGCTTCTCTTTGCTTACCTTTGTGTTAAAATACACATCTTATTTTTTATATTTTAAACCTCTCTTTCTTTTACACACCCTCTCTCCCTCAAATCTATATATTCATTTTGTCTCTTGTGTCCTTTATTGAGGAGTTATCTTTTTTTAAATTTTATTTTATTAGTTTCAAATATACAGTACCTTCGTTAGACATATAATCATATTCATCATTTTTTCTTGTCTTATAATTTTTGACTCAAAGTTTTGTTTTTAAAGGACTGTTCTGCCTATAGATAATAAAGATACTCAATTTTGTTTTATTTTACTACCTTAGTTTATCTTTCATATTTGGTCTTTAATTTTAATTCATTTAAATACTTAAATATACTGTTAAGTAGGCAGCCACTTTCTTTTTTCTCCTTGAAGTCATTTGTTTAACCCCTTCTACTACATAATTTGTCTGTTTTCCACCAGTTTTGATACTCCCGTTGTCATATGTAAGTTCCCATATAATGTCCTGAAAAATATATAATGGCAAAATGTCTTGAGTAACAAGTCTTAAACAAAATAAATATAGTAGCCAAGATGTCCCCTTTAGGAACAAACAAAACAAAACAAAAGCCAGGGCTAGAATGTTTTCAAGTGAGTTCATATGAACTTTCAAGTAATATGAAATTCCTATCTTATACAAATTGTTTCACAAAATAGAAGGCAAAGGTGCTCAGTTAATTTTATGAAGCTAGTATAGTCTTAATTACCTCAAAGATGATGAAATAAGAGAAGCATAGACTCAATTCACTTAAGAAAATATATCTTATCTTAAAAATAATAAATAAGCTTATCAAATCACATAGTTTTCTCTAATTTATGATTGAATATGAATTCAAGGATGGTTCAGTACAGAAAAATCTATAAATGATGTTTAACCCAATAAATAGAAAAATCTTTTGGTTATCATTATTAAGTTTAAAAATTCAATAAATAATGACAAAGAAGACTTCTTTAACTTGACAAAAATTGTACATGAAAATCAGTAGAAAACATTATACTTAATGGAGAAATTTTAGATACAGTTAGATCTTTTAAGATCAAGAATCAGGTCATATTTAAGCACTGGAAATTCTGCCTAATGCTAAAAGAGAGAAACAGAATTAGGAGTTGGAAGGATTAATATATATATATATATATATATATATATATATATATATATATATATATATACAACTGTCATTATGCACAGATAAACTACTTAAGCATATAAACTGTAAGGAAAAATGAGAGTCCTATAAGTTGCCTGAATACAAAATTAGCCCACAAAGATAATAGCATTTATCTATATCAGAAATGACTAAATGAAGGGAAGGAGGTAATTTTTTATGACTCTCCCTTGGCAAAGACATTGACTGCTTTGTTCTAGAATATTTTTCCAAGGTTGTTTGTATTCAGAATAAGAACAGGCTTGTTTATTTTCTATTATAACAATTTTGGGTTCCCTAAACTCAGAGTTCATTTTGGTAACACTCCCCCATCGCATGTACGGTCTTCCTCACATTTTCCCATGGTAATTGGAGTTCAGAGAACCAGTGCAAAAAAATACTAACATTTTGGGTAATGTTATTGCTATGAGTAATAAATTACCTTTTATCTCTCAACCAAGAGTCAAATGTCTCTTGCCAGCAACCATGAAACAGTAGTTGGCTAACTTGTTACCCTGCAAATCAAGTAAAAATCTTAGATCCTTCACAATCCTTGAAGACCAACTAGAAACTATAATACAAAATATGACACTATCAAACTAGCAATAAAAACTCCAATTCATATAGTAATTTACTTTATTTTGAGTACAATATGGAAAAATATAGAAATAATAAGGGTATAAAATATATTAATTTTTCAAAAGACATTTCATGTTTAGAAGAAATGGCTTAAATGAGTCAGTTGTCCTCAAATTAATCTATAACCATGAAGCAATCCAAAGACATTTCCAATTTGATATTTAGATAAACTTAACAAAATTTATCTACAACTTATATGGAAGAATAACTTATAAGTAGTTTAGTCGATCTTACATAAGTAAGAGTAAAGCAGTGATATTTACTTTTATAGAACTACGAAATGTTATACAACATAGTTATACATATTATATGATATTGGCTCAAAAATGGCTTAAATGCAGGTACTATACTTTGAAAAATTGTAAATAAATTTAAAAATTAATTTTATATATTATTTCAACAATGTAAATTAGTACTATTTAATAGTCTTTTAGAATTATTTGGAATGCAAAAAAATATGTTACCTCACACAGCTTTAACCAGGGAAAAAAATGCTCAGCTATTCTGACATCATTTCAGAAACATGGATCTGCCTCATGAAAGACATTGATCTGTACCTTACATGTAGAATTTCTCCATCAAGTAAACCTGAACCACCAAGTCTACACTGCTACATCTTTATAGTGTGTGTGTGTGTGTGTGTGTGTGTGTGTGTGTGTGTGTGTGTGTATGCAGTACAAGGGACCTCCATGGGTTTATTATATTCAAATTCACCAGTGATACTGATGCCAGGTTATTTTAGTAATATAATAGAAATAGAAATAATGACATTTCTTTTTTTAAAAAGTAATGCTTTGCAAGAAAAAGAATATGTAAATTGTAAAACACTGGCTCTGTTTTTAAAAGCAGAACCTCCTATGAGTCTGCATTTTAGTGGAATTCACTCTTCTGAAGGACAAACAGCTGATTTACTTCAAAGAGTGTCCTTTAAATCTTGAGGTTAACATGAAACTTGGTAAATTGATAGTATGAAACCCAGTGAAAGATTAGAATATA
Source organism: Macroglossus sobrinus (assembly GCA_004027375.1). NCBI lineage: Eukaryota > Metazoa > Chordata > Mammalia > Chiroptera > Pteropodidae > Macroglossus > Macroglossus sobrinus. The sequence continues at coordinate 283,801 of PVKZ01001892.1, read as the reverse complement.
AATAGAGGACCTCAAACTTTACTGCTGACTTTGAGATTTGGAAATAATATTTGTCACATTATTAGAAAGCTATTGCTTTTTCAATGACAAATTATTTGTCATGAGGGGTTGTAATCATTAGACCACATTTTGAATTGTATTGATTGTTTGCTCAAACATGAGCTCTTGTCACAATCTTACTATAATTTTTTTCCCGAACTTCCCTGCTAGATCATACTATGCTTTAAATATGTTTTATGGTGGACAACAAGAAGAAAAAAGAAAATCATAGCATAGGAGAGTTGCTTTGTTTTAATGTATAAAACATAACAGTGTAAATTTAATTATATCATCATAGTTCTTTGGTTACATTTTAATGACCCATAAGATTTTATGACAAATATGATATTTATTATATAGTTCATTTATGAGGAAAAGAAAATTAGCCCTTTAAAATCCAGGACTTTCTTGACTCTGATAGTGAAGCTTTACATTGTTAGGAACTGACCTGGCACCTGCAGCTAGGCCATTATGTCTTCCTCTCGGACATAAATGATTTACAGAAAATCAATTTCAGACAAGGTCACTCTATGACTATGATGCAGTGAGATAAAAACAAGAACAATTCATGATGTTGAATTGACTAAGTGAAAAGTAACATCACTGTGTTAGCCCTAAAATATCAAACATCCCTCTATTCTAGCTAATATGAGTGACTACTGCTTCTTTACCAATTATAATTTTAGCCTTGCTTTGGTCTTCTCCCATCCTAAATAAGATTTATTTTTGCTCCATCATAGTTACTTATCCATAGTTCCTGAGAGCATCTAATTTAGGCCAAAGCCTTACTTCATAAGTCCTAATACCCGCTCACCGAGATGCTTCTTGGTACTTCATGGTGTGCATTTTCTCTTCCTGTTTTCGATTTCTCTAGACATTAGGAAATTGCAATTGAAAAACAAACTTACAAAAAAATTCTAACAATAGTCTACAAAACTACTTTTCTAAAACTGTTGAAGCAAATCAAAAAGAATCCTATGCTAAAAAAATATAAAATTGTTGCTATTTTATCCTAGCCAGAGACTAGCTTGTCAAAACAGTATTTCTAAACTGTATTTCATAAAAATAAAAATCCTCAATTAATTGCCAATTAATTAATTCTGTTTCTTCATAAACTCTTTCAAAATACATAAAGGGAAGGAACATTTCCCAATTCTTTATTACGGTGCTAGAATCACCTTGATATTAAAACCACACAGAGACATCATGAGATCAGAAAACTATGGACCATTTAGATATAAATGTAACAATTCTCAAGAAAATACTAGCGAACCAAATTCAGTAACATATAAAAATAATTGTATACCGTGACTAAGTAATATATATTCCAAGAATGAAAGGTTAGTTTAATATCCAAAAATCAATTAATGTTATTCATCGTTTATATTTAAAAAAACCCTCACATGATTATCTCAATATTTACAGAAAAAAATTTTGACAAATTTCAACACTCAGAAAGAATTAGGAATATAAGGAAACTCAACCACAACCTCATAATAGGTACCTACTAGAATTCCACAGACTAATATTAGAAACAAGACAAGGATGTGTACTCTTGCCACTTCCATTTGACATTGTACAGGAGATTCTAGCCAGGGAAGCTAGGCAAGAAAAAGAAATAAAAGGCCTCTGGATTGGAAAGGAAGAAAGAAAAATATCTCTATTTATAGATGACGTGATCTTGCATATAGAAAAACATCCAGTAAATAACTGTTAAAACTAAAATATGATTTCAGCAATGATTTGAGATATAAGATCATTATACAAAAATTAATTTTATTTTTATACACTTGCAATACACAATCTAAAAATTAAATTAAGAAAACAATTCTATTTGTGATAGCATTTAAAAAGAATAAAACACAGGAATAATTTAACAAAAAAAAGTGCAAACTTTATACTCCGGAAACTACAAAACATTTATCTAAATCTGTGGGAAAACATGCTATGTTCATGGATTAGAAGAATTAATATTGTTGAGATGGCAAAACTCTCCCAATTGACCTGTAGATTCACTACTGCAATCCTTATCAGAATTCCAAACAACTTCTTTGTATAAAAGAATAAGTTGACCCTAAAGTTCATATGGAATTACAAAGGGACTCAGAATAGCCAAAAGTCTTGGGGGGAAAAAACAAACTAGGATGAGTCAAACTTCTTTATGTGAAAATTTATTACATGGTAATCAAGTCATTGTGATACTTGCTCAAGGGCAAATATATAGATCAAAGGACTAGAACTGAGAGTCCATATGTAAACTCAGATCTCTGTGGTCAACTGATTTCCACAACAGTGCTAGGCTATGAATAAGAAAAGAATAGTATTTTCAACAAATGCTTTAGAGATAATAGGATAGCCACATGCAAAGGAATGAAGTTGGACCATCACCTCACACCATATGCAAAAATTAACTTAAAATGGAAAAAAGACCTAAATGTAAGAACTAAAACTCCACAACTCTTAGAAGAAAACATAAGGGTAAATCATTGTGACGTTTGATTTAGTAGAGTTATTAGGCATGACAATAAAGCCCAAAAAACAAAAAAATAAATTCATTAATTAAAAATATATAATATGATCTTCATCAAAATTAACAATTTTCTGCTTTATAGGACACTATCAAGAAAGTTAAAAGACAATCCATAAAATGGGAGAAAATATTTGCAAATTATAGCCCTAAAAAGGAACTTGCATCTAGAATATATAAAGAACTCTTCACAAACCAAAAACAAAAGATACATAACCCAGTTTAAAAATGGGCAAATGATCTAAGTAATCATTTATCCAAGGACATTATGAATTCACATTTATATAATGAATAATATAAATATAATCATACAGACATAAATTTGGACAACAGAAGCCATAGAAAAATATATGTGGTATAATTCCATTTTAAAAAAATAATTCCATTTTTATAACATACAAGAACAGATCATTTTGTACTGTGGTGACAGAAGTCAGGACAGTGGGTACTCTTAGTGCAGCCTAAAAGTCAGCATAGGAGGGCTTCTCAGGATAGCTGATAATTTCTTTTTTCTTGATGTTGGCATTATTACAGAGAAGTTTATTTTATAAAAATTCATTGAGAAGTGCACTTATCACATGTGCACTTATCTGTATATACACTTGCTTCAATAAGAGCATTACAAATGGATGTTGATAGGTGTTTTAAAAGAGTTTTAGGAGTTAAATTAAGCTTGAGAAACATCAATACATATACCAGTGCATTTTTCAATATAGTGTTCCTTTTATCACATATTTTTTTAATTTTAAATTTATATTATGTTATATACTAGAAAGAATTGAAGTTAGGTTTGAAAGGATAAATGAAAATGACATAGGGGAAAAAGAACAGTAGAGGTAGAAAATAGAAGCATACCACCACAATTATTACCTTTATTGATAAATGATTTTCACTTCTGTCATTGGCCTTTGTCTTTTTATTTTTTTTTTTGCATGCCCATTAACTATTATTATTTTTTATTTGGCTCAGTATACAGATATTTAATCAGGGAAGTAGAGGAAGCATCCTTACACTGTTCACTGTTAGAATTTTACCTGTTTTATATTTGTCCAAGTAAAATCCAAATGGTCTCCCCTGAAAATCACCAAGGAGGACAGTAGCAAGTGGGGAGGTGCTGGGAGGAGTTGCCAACCTTCAACACCACCAGCTGCACCCCTTGCCACCCACCCTTCCTATGAGCCCCCACAGCCTTTGCCTATATTGCCAACATTGTTGTGCATTAAACACAATCTTGATACAGTAAAAATAATTGTCTAAACTTCCTCCCTTTAGCAAGTTTTTATACCGTTATGAACCTAAAATAATATGCTATTAAACGCTCATCAAAACATTGTTGGTATCTTGGACTGCTAAACTGCTTTCTTTCTTTCCAGGTTAGGAGCTGTAACTTCAGAGCTGAGTCATCTTTAAAAAGTTCAGTATACAGTCAAGGCTTGTTTTCAGGTGACATCTATTATTCAAATGAAAAATGAAAGAAATGTTACTTAAAGCACCTCCATCATATGCTTCATGTAGGGAGAATTTAGCTGTCATTTTTCATGAAGCTGAATTATCACTACATTCAATCTTCATTTATAGTTCTGAACATTTCTTTAGTCTATAGATTTTACTGCTCTAACATAGTGACCCTATAAAATCAAATAAATAATACATTCACTCTTGTTGTTAAAAGTCTGAGATACCACATTTTAATTCATTTTCGTTGATTTTTTTGTCTTCTCTCTCTCTTTTTTTTTTTTTTAAACTCTGTTCAGTCATATACCAGCTACTGTAAGGTACCAGGTAATTGCTAGGTACTGTCTTCCACCTTTAATGCATAGACTTCATTCTCATTGGGGACCTTGTACCTGCAGAAAAACTGTAAAATATGACAGAGTTCATTTCAATCCTTACCCTACCAATGCCAGTTTAGGTAGCAAGGACTACTTCCTTCGAAAACCCCACATTAAGACAGCATGATTGGCTTGACAGCTTGAATTCTCATTGTCTTGGTACAATGTGCCATGTAATTGGCTCAGGGATTTTGTTGATGGACAAGTGAGCCAAGGTTGAAGATTCCCTTGCTTTCAAAGTTGCTTTGTATTTGCTTGAGTTTGATTTTATTTGATCTATGACATAAATAAGCAGACATCTTAGCTCTGAGAAACAAGACAAATGATTCCTCTGTGATTTGTGTGGTTGAAGACACAGATGGAACTATGCTTGCTACTCTTTTTCTTTTCTTTTTTTTAATACAATTTATTGATTGGTCAACATTTGAGAAAGAAACATTTTTACAGTTTATGTGTATATAGTTGTGACACATTGACAAAAGTGAGAGGCTATTCCAGTAACAGTTACTGTCAGTAGACTCATCTTTAAACAAAGAAAATTATTAAAAATACATCAATAGTAAACTTTTTAAATTAAAAAATTACATGCTGGATAAAATCCTTTATTTACTCCCTTGTGGTTCAAAGAATACTAAACAGAGTTAATATTCTTGGTTGTGCCACTGGCAGCATAATATAAAATTAGCCATTTAACTCCTTTGGGATTTAGTATGTTCATTTTTTAAAATTGCTTTGAGTACATTATTTTTAAAGTATAATTTCTGCTTTTCTACAATTACCATTTTTTCATTATCTAATGTGCAATGCCGTAGGCTTAACTTATACTATCTCACTTGAACCTCCTAATGATCCCAGGAAAAGGCAGTACTGGCATCTGCATTTTACAGGTGAGTAAACTGTGGCAGAGATAAGGTAAACATCTTGTTCAGGGTAATAAAGCTGGGCAGCAACAGACCCAGAAGGCCTTTGTGGTTCTTCCTCATTATGTAATCCTATTTTTTTTTATCAGAGGCAATATGCTTTCTTCTTTAAATGCGTGCATTGGGAGCCAATCTGCAGAGGTAAAAATCCAGCTCTGCCATTGACCCCCTATGCAACCTTTAACAAGTTACCCTACTCCTATATCTCAGTTTCATAATCTATGAAAAGGGATAAAAATTGCTCCTGCTTTATAAGGTTGTTGTGAAGTTCAAAAAGGTTAGCATACATGAAGTACTAAGGACAATGTCTGATACAGTACACAGTGCTTCTGTGTTACCCACTGCTCTTCTCATCTTTATTCTTCAGTCACAAAGACAGCTATGAGATTAAAATTAGTGATTTGATTGTGTCAAATATATCTCCACTACTCTTCACTTCGTATGACAAAATAGTCCAGTTCTTGTTTTAAATTGTAACTCGGCAAGTTAAATGTAATTTCATTTGTTCCATACTATCCTTGCAATTTGATTTAAGAATTAATATGAAACATCTCTTTATGTCATACATGACTTTACCAGGGATTCTAACTCCTTTTAATTAAATGGCGATGTCCACTGTCTCAAGGCAGAGTGTGTATGGTGTGCCTATGTGCACGCGCGCGCGCGCACACACACACACACACACACACACACACACACACATGAAATTACATTCAGGACACCTGTATGCCAGTCCTAACTCTGCTGATAATGTCTAATAAAAAAGAACCTTTCAATTTTTAAGGGGTTAAATTTTCCTTCTTTGTAAATTAAACATAATACCTATTCCTTAATTGGGGCTATTTTGAGGATCAAATGTATTAACCTCGGTATACAGTATTCTGTAAAATGCAAACTGTTCTTCAAAACTAATTTACATTGTTATTGAAACTAATTTTTTTTTTAAAAAAATACTTTTCTTTAAATTCAACCTGATTTTGTAATGACCTTTCATAATACACAGTTTTGAATCTGGGTACTTCCATTACAATCTTGTCTCCTATGAGAGATCAAATAATTTAATGTTTCCAAGGTTACTCAGATTATCTTCTCCAATGAAGGTTTAAGGCAAGGACCAACAAGAAGGAGGGTATAGGGAAGTCATCTCACAAATAAGTTTTTTTCTCATCCTAGTTATTCAAAAATGTGTAATGCACTTAGAATAATAATGAGATCCCGTGGCTTCCCTTTCCTTGCTCACTGAGCATTTCAAAGAGGATATTAATAGGCTGCCACTCTGTGGAGCACTCTGTAAGGCAGAATTTGCTCTTAGCAATCTGTGTCAAACTTGCAGATTGGGCCCACAACTTAACCCAGTGTAACTGGACCACAGGATTGGTTTCCCCAGCAAGCTGTACCACCAATAATGCAATGCTTCAACTGTTGGCCGCTTTTCCTTTACTGAGTATTTGTCCAAGGCTTAAAGTTCAGTTTTTCTGGTATACTTGTTTTGAGATTTATTTTTCTGAATCATATTCCTTGATCTTAGCCCCTAATTCTATTACCCATTTTTTTTTTTCTTAGCATAGTACATTAAAAAAAATTAGCATGCCCAAATTGATTATGTGATTAAAGACAATTCGGCTACACTTTTTTTTTATACTAAGTTAGCAAGATATCTAAAGGGGCTCCAAGAGTTAAGCTTCATGCCTAGGAGCCAATACCAAATTTATTAAACCAAAGGGGTTTTAGGATATCCTGGACCCAGATATTTTTGTCCTACCAAGTTAGATAAAGATTTTTGTGAAAACAGAATATAACTACTGGCCATAGGCCTGCTCATCACTTATCACTGCAGCAGACTTTTTCCTCTCATTTTCACTACAGTTGAACATTTAATGCATAGAAATACTAAGCCTGAAGCCTATACTAGAGGATTAAATGTGTACAGACTTTTTTTATGTAGAATTTGAAGGTCAGTCAAGATCAAGATTTATATGTTTATATATTGTGCCCCTCCTCACCCCATCTTTCTTAGCTATATCTAGCCTTGTCTTAATTTTATTTGGTTGTCTTTTTTTTTTCCTGACTTTCCCAAATTTCCCAAATTAAGTATTAGTGTGTTTAAATGCAGTCTTAGTAAAGCCATAAAAGCAGGACATACTGAGAAGCATAAAATCGTCAAATACCTATGCTATGGACCAAATATAATTACACAGTTTGGAATACAGCCAGAGACATTTGCTATTGGAATTTTAATGTCAAGTAGCAAGAGATTTCCATGTACCTTTGTTCAAAAAGTTCATGGGTATGTGTCAATCATCCTATTTGTTTTTAGAAATAATACCACAGTGTTTCAATTCATTTTCCAATTAATTCTTCTCCATCATTATGTTCTCAACATATTCTACTGCAAATATGTTCTTTAAAATCTGGATATGACCTCTATTCAAGAGCTGTTTCCTGGTTCTCTGAGCTTATCTGAAGAAGGGATATAGCTTTGTAACTTACTTGGATTTGATTCCAATGTGATAATTACATGCTTCTAATTGTCATGTATTTCCAAAGCAAGTTGATCTGGTAAACATTAAAATGAACTAGTATTATTTTGACTGTTCTGGTTGAGTGACTAATATGTAAATCCTAAATAATGTGTTTTTTGTTTGTTTGTTTGTTTGTTTGTTTTAGTACTAGCATTTGACCTTGTCATGGGGGAAAGTTTTTCTACATTATATGACTTTGTTTCCATCATCCTCCCTTATGTAATCCAGATTTGCCACCTCCCACCTGAAACTGAAAAGCTTTGTCTAGCACCTGTTCCTTGGTTCTCAACCTGGCATCATGGATACTTTCCAGCCAGCTCCCTTAGCTTCAAAGCCATTGTTTCCCTTGGGCCTCCTTCAAAGTCCACTCAGCATACATTCTCATTGTTGACCCTGAATGCCTTCTCCTAATATCTTTCTCTAGACATTGTTGCTCATATGACCACAATTACTACTGTCTCATGTGGCTTGGTAGGATTAGGGGTCAAATGAAGAATTATAAAAATTAATTTGGGGAAGGCCTGCCTATAGTTTTTTAGATATACCATATGTATATGAATTATAGATTAGGCTGGAGCAGAGACACCTGCTACTGTTTCCAAAGAATTATTAATCAGTCTAATGGCAGGCAGTACTATATTATGTACCACACAAATAGATAATAATTCTTACTTGGCCTATTTGAAATTATTCCCAGTGCCTAGTACAACATATTGTCCATATGTGATATATAAACCTTTACTGATTGATTTAAGGAAGGTGAAATTGTTAAGATGAACACTACAGTGTACATACACAAACATGTATTACTCGTTTATCTACTCATTCAACAGGCATTTAATAAGGACAAATTTTATGTCAGCTGCTATATAAAGATCATGTTATTGAATCACCATTGCAAGGCTTAAAGAGTGTAAGACACCCAAAGTCACACAGCTAATAAAGTATAGTCAGATAACTAATACAAATCTGTTTAATTTCGAATCCCATTCTTATTTTACTATATCTGGTTTTAGTGTATATTGCCTAGAGATATAAAGAACGGCAGAGTAATAAAATTATTAAGCTTGAGAATGGTTAATACCTATTCAATTCTTTCAATGTGTTAGGCATTTGGCTGTTTTAGATTATTTATGATATTTAATATTTACAACATACTCTGTAGTAAATATTATTATTGTTCCTATAATACAGATGCAAATGCAAAACTTGAGCTTCAGAGAATCAAGTCACATGCTCAGAAAAAATTAGTAGTAAAACCAAATTTTATCCCTTGGCTGTCTTAGTATAAATGCATGTGTTTAACTGTAGGGGTAAATGTGACTGGGATAAAGGACTATGAAAATAAAGTTGGAATAAATTATTTGCAAAGGTAGGTTTTAGGTAGGCTAGGTCTATCAACTAAATCATAGAGTTTACTTGAAAGCATGCTATATATAAACAGAGTAAGAAGAAGTACTCAAACATACTTTGATAAGTCTGAGCAAAGTTTTTGGGGTGAGGTTAAATTATGGAACCAATTAAGGAAGACCAATTCATGGGAAAATCAAAAGAAGAAATTGGGCAACTTAAGCATGCAATACCATGGAAAATGCTCTAAGGCAGTAGGGAAATGAATGGATATAGGCATTTGTGATTATTCTCTGTCAGGAAGTTGACTATAGCCCCAGTGAAGGAACAGGAAGTTTAGATAAAGAAATTTAGGTGCAGATAAAGATTTTTGAGGAGTTTTATGGACAATATGGTCCCATAGCACATTTAAATAAAAAACATAGAATTTAATTCATACATTCACCTTTACAGATATAACAACATGCCATTATTGTGATCAATAAAGAATTTAAACACTTCCTAGAATTATTTTTCTAATACATTAAAGGCAAATATAGAAAGGATAAAATGAGGCAGCTTTGTATGGCTTAGTTTTAATTTATTTATTTAATTACTATCTCCAACTTAAGTTCACATTAAAATAAATGAGAATTTTCTTTTCTATGCATAGAAAATATCTCATTGTAAAGGTTAATAACTTAGAAAATATGGCAGCAATTTTCTTCAGCATTGGCTTGATGTTAAGTGGAAAAATATTCCACTATTGCCAACATTGAAGCTTATCACTGTAGCCATTTGAGTGTTATTGAGCTAAATAAAAGGACCTTAGCAAATTTTTATAATGATACTTTTTTTATTCATATTACTTATATTTCAATAAAGTGATTTTATTCTTTTTGGTTGTAAAAAGATAACTATTGAGAGGGTTTCCTTTGAGAGGTCATTTGCAGATATAACCCCCTTTTTTTTAAGTGAAGGAAGCATGGCTTTTTCATTTCTAAAAATTCTCATGTTTCAATTAGATATTGACACTTTCACAGAAATTATACCATCAATGTTAAGCTTGAAATAACTCTAACAATTATCAGCTATGTTAAGATAAGAGGACTGATTGGAATAAATAACATTGTTTTATTGAAAGAGTTGAGAGAAGGACTAGGATAAACTTTTAAAATATGTATACTTGGCTTTAGTTTTAACTCCTTTTTAAGCTTGAGCAAATGCTTTTCTTTCAGCAAATGCCAGGTGCTCTAAAATCCTCCAGAGTTCCCACCTGTACTATTTTAAAACATTTACAACAAATTTCTTTATCTTTGCCCACTGTTTCACTTAAAAAATAATCATAATTTTATTTGATTTTTGATCACAGAAAGCATCGACTAACAGCATGGCAATATACTTCAAAAGACTGTCGTATCTAGTATTCATTTACTAGGGAAGACTTTGTTCTAATGAGTAATCATACCTGGAATAGATAGACCTTCTCAGTATGGATCATCACGGCATCCTCATGAAGGGCCACTTCAGATTATCAAGGTAGAACCTGAGGTATAACATAGAATTTCACATATTTAATGTGGTATCAGGAGCTAGTTCATGACAATCATATGGCATAAGCTGACCATCACAGTTTCCATCAGCTGTCTCTCTCTAAAGTCACCCCTAATAAAACACAATGCCCAATTAAAAACCAACTGCTTGTTGTAGAAATACAACCTCAAGAAAACTTCCTCAGCCTTGTGTTTCAACTGAAATGCTACCTAAAGCTTCTTTCATAAAGAAATTCTGGAGATTTTGGTACACACACACACACACACACACACACACACACACTCACAATCTTGCATACTTTTGTTAAAATGTATAATACATTTTCTTCTGGTTATCACCTCTAAGGATTGAAAAGACTATCCAGGTAGGTTCTACATACTCATAAGTAACATTTCGCCCTTAAGAATGAGCCCAATCCATGCCCACTTTCTCAGATGGGTTAAGCCATCACAGTTCTGTCAACTTACTCACAGAGGTCCTGTTACCCAAATCTTTTATTCATTTATTTTCTCTCCTTTAGACCTTATTATATATCTCCCCTCCTTTGAATTTTGTGACACCACTTTTCTTGTTTTCTTAGTATTTAATATTTCTAGGTATTCTTCAGTTTCTCTACTCTTTTTTCTTCTGTCCTCAGCTATCTGCTCTTTTGAGTCTGTGACTTCTCCAAACATGCTGTTCATTCTTCAACTACTATATGTTTGCTGATGAAGAGTAACCTGTCTCTTTTGTAATTCAGACTACATCTCCAGCAGCCTGCCAGATAGCTTTCATGACTCATGTTCAAAATGGAAATATTAAATCAAACAAAACAAAGTGACAAATCTAACCTTTCAACATGTTTGGCTTTTTAAATGACATCACAGCTAGATATAGTCACCTGAGACAGATCTGTCTTTGTTTCTTTAATAGAACAGTTCCCTACTTTACCCCTTCTCATAGTCCACCAAATTTTGTTGATTCTACAGCTTAGATTTCTTTCATCAAATTTTTGTAGTTTTTCACATGAAGAACCTCCCATACTGCCTGGTTGTAATTGAATGCTCACACCCCTGCTACACAGATATACACACTGCCCATCCTCCATGTTGCTGCAAGTTGGACCATATCATTTCCATTAAAATCTTTCTAAAACACCTTCGAGATTTCCTTCAGGATAAACTCATGGTACGCAGTCCCTTCAAGGTTTGTAACCTGGCCACAACTCCAGCTTCTTTCTCATATTTTATGTCTGTGTGCTATGCATGGGATTCTCCTGTCTAAAATACGCTTCCCTCTTCTCCAAAAAAATTCTTCCTTTAGCCCAGTCAAGAGTCATGGGCTCTTGCTCTGTGCACCCTAACAATCTTGCATCCTATTCTTACACAATGTCATCACACTTTAATGTGTCCAATAATTCACTTGTCTGTCATCTTTATACCATGATCTCTTTGAGGGCAGGGGCCTTGCTATATTTAATTTTGAATTTACTATTTTTTAGATAAATTAAAATACATTTAATTTTGAATTTATTATTGAGTCCAGTAAATGGTAGGTGGTAAATAAGTATTTGTTGAATAAAGATATAACTTGAAAAAATTATATAGAAAAAACACATCTTATTTTACTTGGGAAAGGTTGTTACTTTTTATTATCCCCTCCTCATTTCTATTATTGCCTATTTTCAAGTGTTCTAAAAAATGAACACTAACCCTCACAGGAATAATAATATTCTTAAAAATAGATAGTTTCTGGATTCTCTGAATAGCTAAATATTTGAAAATATATATTTCTTGGAGAACTTGTGCTGAGTTATACATTGTCAGAAGGTATTCATTCAAATACCTCATGACATTGCTTAGACTTCCAATGGAATGCAGTGAGGACATACATAGGAGATTATATTCTGCAAGACTTAAATAGGTTGCTTATAGCTTCATTAGGAGGAAAATAAGCCAAGTTTCACTTTTCTAAGATGTGCTCTTAATTTTTCTTAATTTTTTTCTTACATTTTTTAGCTTATATAGTTATGATTCCATCTAATATTACTTTTTAGTAAGAAACAATAATCCTATGTGGATTTATGATCATTATTGTTTTCACAAACTCTCTCTGGAAACTGCAAAGTGCCTGTTGTATTAATTTGCTGACATTATTTGTTCATTTAAAAATCCAATTTTAAACCCCTGGAAACAAGCACCGATATCCAACTGTGTATGTGGATATTTACTCAATTTAACTCAATTCATATTTACTATGAACCTACTATGTGTTGTGAATTAGACAAAACACCAAAAGTATAAGGCATGAATGCCATACTTAGAAAAGTTTACATTTTTATTCAGTATGGAGCATGAGAAGAGAAGATACACAGACATAAGATGAAATAAGTTAAATATCCAAGGTTCTGGACTTTAGGAATATCATTCACTTAAGGACACCAAGTTTTCTTCCCTGTCTCTCATGAAAATTGGATTATTAGGAAGGTTCTGATATTCTGAATTGCAACCCTCAAGGATTCCTTTACACTGAGGAGTGTGCGTAAATAGCCAATTTGTAATGTAAAATATTATACTATTAAAGCAACATGAACATATGGTTTCTTATAACAATAAATAAATGTGATGAACTATTTTCTAAAATATCCACTGAAAATGAATATACTGTAAATTCAGAATAATTGTGGGTGACAAGGGCTGGTTCTACCTATTAAGAGGGTAATTCTACTTCTAGAGCCTCTTGTAAGGAAAATACCTGGAGCATTTTAAAATAAATAAGTGGTTGCAAATGATGTTCAAAATAATGTTTTGAGGAGACACATAGTAAATTATCATTATGCAAATAATACAATAGTAGGCAAATAATACAATGAGCAAGATATTTACCTAGTCAATAGAATAGTCTTCTCCACGTTTGTGTTACAAGGAATACTTTTGCTATAATAAGTAAAACACTCAGAAATTAGAACTATATCTATGGTAAAAGTGTGTTAAGTTAAAATATGCATTGAAAAAGGGGCTAGTAATAAGCATATTAAACATTCAGGTGGTTTTATCTGAATACCGTCATGATTTTATTCCTTTTTATCCTACTTTTCAATATTTTATATTTTGAAGTTATTGATATAGATTACACCTGTACTGTAAAAATAAATTTTATTTAAAATTTAAATAAATTACATAAAATAAATAGAATTGGTTAAGATCTATACATCTAACAATAATTCCTCTTTTCTTTTTGTGGAATGACAATTCCATTCTGTCATTCTGAATTCTGCTGGTTCACTTTGAGTCTTCTAACACTAACAATAAATCAAAGGTCACAGAAATTTAATCTCATAGAATTCATTTTTCAGATAGTTGGATTACAGTTTATTTAATAGAAACAGCTAAAACTGGTAAAATAGAACTATATAAAATGATGGCCAAAATGCTTGTCACATGTTAATGTGTTCTGTTTTTTTCCTTTTTTGAACAAATATGTACCTTGATGTATTCCAACTTTAGTAGGTTTATAGAAAATGCAAACCAAATGATCCAACTTCAGAGTTTCTAAATAGCAAAGCTAAATCTGAGAAGAAATTTACAATTAACTTATACTCATACTACTGTTGACCAGCTTGGCTGCCAAAATTGGATTAGTGAATTATGTTAGCAAAAGATGTGAAAGTAAAAACCATGCTCTCTGTTCTAAAAAACAAACAAACAAACAAACAAACAAACAAAAACAAAAAACAAAACAAAACAAAACTTATATACTATGAATTTTTCAAAAATCGTTCTTAACTAGCTTCAATATTTACATTGCAGAAAACATTTAGTAAAATGGTAAGATGAAAAGAATTGTAAGTAGTAAATTCTTTAGATAGTTGATACAGAGATAAATTGATTAATAGCTGCAAGATGATCTTGGAATTAAATAGGGGTCAGAGTAAATGTGAGTATCAATTCTACTATATATATTATCCAAAGTCACAAACACAAGGGGACCATTTTCTTTTTAAAAAATAATCTTGGTTTCCAACTTGTCACACACATGAAAAGCTTGAATTGTAGCAATAAAAATACCATACATTTTTGAGCTTAAATAACTCAGTTAAGCCAACATTTTAAGTCTAGAACAGCAGTCTAAATTTAATTCAATTTTAAAGTGAATGAAAATGGTCTGCAAAGGTAATGAAAATATAGTACTCCATCAATACAAGGTGAGAAAAGCCAAGAAGGGGAAATAGTGGAGAAAAGATTTCTTGAAAGAAATGGTATTAGAAAAGAGATCATTGCATATCTACTGTAGGAGAAATAATATAAGCCAGTTGGAATGAAGGCCACTTAAAAAAAGAAAAGCTTCAGCAATGCCTTTACAGTAGATATCAGCAAATCACAACATTTTTTTATTTTAAAATTTTAGGCTGTTTAATCTTGTATTGATGAATTTTTGCTACCAACAAATGTTATTCTAAAGTTCTCAGTTGCATATTAAGCTATCAACCCAAAAGTAGGAAAACTAAAACTGGTACAAAAAAGTAGGAAAATTATAGTAGAATAGATAATACTGACTTGTATTTTGACCTTTTTTAAAAGCCATTTTTATAGATTACATTGATACTGGGTTCAAAAGAATGAAGCATCAGCAAACCACATTTTAGAGGTAACACAAATTTGTTCCTCCCCAGGCCAGGAGACAGAGACTCATGTTAGGCCACAGGAAAATGACTTCTAGTCATTTGTTCTAGTTCAAATGTAATAGGCATAAGCAATTTCTCCATCTTGTTGGTTTATTTGTTCAACAACACATCACAAGTGTAGAACCATTAACTGGACGTAACATGGGGGTACATTTAGCCTTCAAGGAGCCAAACTATGAGAATGGAAGCATGGTAGTCATAATAACATTATGTGAGGGTGGAATGACAGCTAAATTGACAGATCATTAAAAATACATTATACTTCAAAAAATAGAAACATATGAAGTGATTTATTTATATCAAAGTTAGTGGAATGAGAAACTCACAATTTGAAATGGAATAATCAATCTTTCCAGCAAAGGTATTCGATTCTTGAATTGCCAGTTATATTCTTTAATGTTTTAGAACAGTACATATAAAGGTTAAGTGATTATAAATTGTAATATGAGTAATATCACTGCCAAAATCAATGATATATTACAAAAAGTAACAATAAACAACATCTACAGGGTTATAAGTTTAAGTTACAGACACACACTCACACACACACAAAATGAACCAAATACTTCCTTAGGTATAAGGTAATTATATTTTATAACCATGAAATATATATATGTTAATTCGAATTTTCGCTTCTTTGCTATTTTCTATGACAATAACAATACAAACAAAGCCAAGTAAAAAACACAAATAACTATGAACTTTGAAATTAAGGAAACAATTTAACAAAATTTAAATAGTTCTAGCTCTGTGATAACAGAAATAGAATCTAGGTATACGGCATATGAACAATGATCATTTTCATACCCTCACACCATAATAGATATCAGGTGGAGTCAACATTGATTGTTGACAGAATATTTTTAAAAGAGACAGAACATTTTTATTTATATTAGGAAAACAGAAAACACCTTTCCAAGGAGAGGATATAATTCCTCATATGTTTACTGAGAATTTCATATACTCTCCTGATATCTATGCATGCTGCAATCTGTAATAAATTATAGATGACTGTGGTACTCTGAATAGGGAACTGAGAAACATAATAATCTTGCTTCAACTAAATCAACACAATAGCATGTTTGTGTTTATACCAATGGAGAGATTATTCTGATCTCTTTCAAGTCATGGCTAATGTAAAATCTGGTACCTTTAGATTTCCCAAACTCAGCATGTAGGTATCCATCTCAACACATTTTCCTTTCTTGTTAGGATCCTAATTTCAAAAGGCATGAGCAGTGAATGCCAGGATGTAAGGGCAGGATCTCAAAAAGAATAGTATTCTCAAACACTTTATGATCTGTTTAAGGAAACCAATTAAACAATTATTTCAACAAATACCCCAAGCTAAGATTTACTTTATGCTATCACTATCTTTCTTTTCACGTATATAACATGCATACTATGTGCCAAGAGCTGTGGTTAATGTTTTAAAAGTGTTAACTTCTTTAATAAAAACCCTATGTTAAGCATTTGCTAATGAGGAAAATGAGGCAGAGAGACTTTAAGTAATCGCCCAAGGTCACCTAACTAGAGAGAAGTGGAATTTGAACTTTGACCACAGGACTTTAGAGTCCACACTCTTAAATACTACTTTGTACAGCTCTTTATGTGTTTAATTTTTTAAAAATCTGTTTAAATAACTCACAGTATTTGATGCAAATGAGATTCCATACTCCAAATTAATCATTCATGGAGTTGAAAAGGCGATCCAAAATGCATCCTAATCTCCCATACACACACAGGCTAAAGCCTAGTGTATCTGGCAAATATTTGGCACTTCTCTATTTGCTGAGTCAACAAATGAAACATTACAGTATGAATAACCAAATTAACTTAGGGAGATATTATTTATAAGGCTCATCTTTTTGTGAAATACTGGCTTTTACTCTGTTTCAAGGTGATAGCACTACTTTTGACACTGCAATAGCTCAATCACTATAATTACCATAGGCAATGGGATCATTATAATTGGTCAGTTGCATGATACTCATTAGATTAGAAGTTTATCAGAAAAAGATAATACCTAAATTTGAGTAAATCATTATGTATTTTTTAAGAGAAAGAGGTCATAATGTTGGCAAATGAATATCATTTGCTAGAACTAAAATAGGTGCTATAGAAGAAGCACTTGATTGATGCCTTGGATTGATAAATTATAGTAAATTAAGTTTTCTTTATGTAACTCTGACACTTTCTAAATTATACTTTAGTAATCCAAACCCATTCTTAGAATAATCTTCAATTGCAATTTCATTGTATCCTGTTTTCATACAAACACTGTATGATCCTTTTTAATTGCAGAAAGCAATTTAATAAGCAAGTATTTAAATACAATGCATGTGGTCTAAAGCTATTGAGTAATGAGAGATCAGACTCTAGCAGTGTTTGGAGAATTACTAAAATTACAGTGAGAAAAGAGGCAGATGCCAATAGGAAGGTACTCTAACATCTATGTACCTCCTGCAACATCTGTGGAAACTTTCCAAGAGGGTTTCTCTAAGGAATAGCATGATTATTTCAGACAGTTCCTCTGTAAAGTCACGGTTCTGTAATCTCTTGTCAAGATGTATAATTTTTAGAAACAAGTTGAAAAGATCTCTAATAAGATGGAAGTGCTGACTCCTGTGGAGAAAATGATTCGGACTCTAGATGACTGCCTGTCCTGGAGGATGACAGAGAAACCCCAATTGCTGAGACAGAACAAGCCTTGACAATTTCATCTCTAAGATACTGAATATAAGTTCAAGAGAGAAAGCCAGTATTTCTGATCTCATTACTTTAATACTTAAGAATGCCAGAAATGGCTTGAATACTCATGGAAATTTTTTTTCAAAATGAAAATCTTAATTAATATTCATGACATCACCTGTTTAAATAACACCTAAGCTTTGAAAAGTAGACCAATTTTGAGAATATGAATTGTATATCTATTTAAGTAGAAACACAGAACAAAATAAAACACCAGTAAATTAATTTTTCTCTTTAAAATTTTTCACTTGCTACAATCATCCAAAATTTTTTAAAAAGCAATTTAAAAAAGTGTTCTATATTTTTAAAGATGATTGTCTCCTCTGAGTATACCTAAAAGGCCTTTTTCCCAATGGTTGTTACATATTCCCAATTTTCTCAAATCTATATCTATCCTCGATTTCTACTTTGTTTCCATACTTCCTCTATATTTTTATGTTCACAGCCTTTTTACTGACTATACTTCCTATATAGAAACCACAAAAGATTAAAACTAAATTAGAAAAATCATAATTAAGAAGTCCATAAAACAGGAGAAAATTTCATTTGAGTTTATGCAGAGGCAAAATTTTAGATAGAATAGCATATCAATAGTGTATCATTGTTTAATTCAATGCCCTTTAAATAAAAACCATAAACCTTGCTTTAAGGTTATTTAAAATTCTGGAGTACATTTCATGTCTGTAATAAAAAAAACATATTATAAAATAAATGTTTATGTTGACTATGATTTTCTAACTACACAAGACTTTTCTCCAAACTTTTCTTCAGTTTGATGTGTCATTTCAAGGGGTCATTCATGATGCCAGAAGCACTTTACCAAATTTTAAAAACAAGTGAGCAAAAAGTTCCTTTTCTTTATGTGGGTCCCTGGACTGCAGTTTAGAAATCTCATTTGGGACAAGTATTTGAAATGGAAATACGAGTATTATAAATTGGAACACCTGATCTGTAGGGGGATTTTACAGAATTGGGGCAAACTGAGATTACATCCATAACCAAGTAGTCAACCTAATAATCACAAGCCCATATGAAATTATATGAAATCTACAGGGATAAATAGCAAACAAAAAATGTACAGAGCACTGAGATTTACCAGATACTCACTCGTGCCTGTTGTACTATAAGCACAGACGTAGAATAGGTAAGGATAAAAATGTGAGAAGAACCAAACAAAACATCCACCTCATAGAAGGCAGAGGGCTTTGTTTTTGTTTTTGTTTTCTCATTACCCACAATTTTGGTAGTCTTATTGGTTTCTATTGCAAAAAAAGCATCTGAGAAATTCAGCTAGCCCAAGACGCCAACTCAAAGTGTCTCAATCAGGCTTTCAGCCGTGGGCCAGATTCAGTTTGCAAATTCTGCAACCGGGAGTATAAGATACATGGACTATATGCTTAGACAACATTATAATTATAGGGCTGAGATATGTTCTTCCCTTAGGAATTTGTAGGATCAAAATGGGGTGGTAAGGAAGGACTGTGGTCTCTGAATATGTGAGTTGGTAAAGAATTTAAGGCTCAAAGGTCCATATGGGAAAGTAGGAAATGTTTTCAGCCAAAGTATGGGATTTAAGGACCCCAAGTTAAACAATTCAGGTGGAGAAGTTCCAAACTGGTAAGCCATGTTCAAGTGTGGAAAACATGAAATAAAATTAAAAGAAATTCAGGTATAAGAGCTACCTGAAATAACAAGAACTCAGATATGAGTTAGGGTATATTAAATGACAGGATCTAATAGATTCATAGGTAGTGGTAGGCTGAAAACTCATTCCCAGAGATGTGCGTGCCCCAATCACCAGAATCTGTAGGTATATTACCTTTCATGCTAAAAGAGATGTTAAAGATGTGACTAAATTAAGGATTTTTAGATAGGTTACTTTGGATTATCTTGGGCTCAATGTAACCACAAGGATCACAAGAGGGAGGCAGGAGTGTCAGAGTCCAAGAAGATGATGTCACTGTGGAATCAGAGGCAAAGTAGGGTATATGATCATAGAAGCATGTTTCAGAGTGATGCAGGGCACAAGCTAAGGCATATGGAAAGCTTCCTGAAGATGAAAAAAAGCAAGTGAACAGATTCTTCTCTAGCACTTGTGGAAGGAATGCAGCTCTGCCAAACTATATTAGATTTCTGATAACAAAGACAGAAAGATAATAAATTTATGTTGCTTTAGCCTTTTTGTGGTAATTTATATAGCAGAAATTGGAAACTGATGCTATTCAAATGCTGTAACATGAGTCAGAATTCTAGGCAGGAAGACACAATGTAATAAAGGTTGGAAATTACATATTTAATAAAGGTGATAAGAAACTAGGAACCTAAGTCTCATAGGGTTTGAAAAGAGTTTCAAGGGAAAATCAATAGAAAATGATCTATTCTTATATTTGTGACAAGAACTACCTATATTTTTCTTTCCCATTGGATAAAGACAAGGCTAAATCAATAAATACACCTGAATGAAAAAAAAAAGTTTATAGTTATAGAAGACAGGATAAACAATACCGTGATCCAATAAAATACTGAGTTACTCTGGTGAAGAATATCAGTGCCCTCCACAATGTCATGCCTAAAAGTTTGGGTGCATGATGTTCAAATATTGTTGCTTTTTGTGTCATCTGCTTTGGATGTACTCATCATCTACAAAGTCATGAGAAATGTTGTTTTACTTTCCTGAAAGGAACAGAATGACTCATTACCCCTACTGTTTTACTTTTCTTTCCCTACCTTGAGCAGCTATTTTTCAGGTAAGTTTCCACTAAAATGTCCTTCATTATTCATTTTATATCTTAATAATTTAGCATGAGTACATAGCTTCACTGCAGGTTGTTGGTTGTTGGCATGTATCACTTTCAATAAAGATTCACTACCCACAAACTCATAACCCTCATATGAATAATTAATGACACAGGGTACTGGCACCGTTTTATTTTAAGTCCAGAGAGAAAAACAAATAGGATTTTCTTATACACAAGTGCTGCCTTTTCTGTAATCTTGGCATACCCTAAGAATAGCTTCTAATTCACTGCAGGTGTAAGTATTTCTAAAGTTCTCCACTCATATCTAAGAAACTTGTAATGTTCCACTGGAAAAGAAAGGCAGAAGAAAGAATTGTCAGAGTGAGATTCCTGACTGAGATCCCTGAATGAGATTAATTATAAAACTTTGTCTAACTTTCTCTATAACTTTCTGAACTTGAGAGTTAGGCCTTCCTTCCAACTTCACTGTAGGGTTAGCCCAGGATTGGAAAGTATACTCTATGTGTGCTGTGACTCATGCTTCTCTTGCCTAGGATGACTATTCCCAATCAATCAGAGTGCAGTTTCTTTCTAAATCTACTGAGTCCAACTTTCCACTAAAGTGAGTGCAGCTTCACAGTTGTCATTGCAGCCAACTAGATGGCTATTATCATTTGCTATAAGTCTGACTATAGATAGAGACCCTTTTCCTTGGTGGATTTCTCTCCACCTTCAAATCTAAGACTAATCCACAACTTTAAAAATTGGGGGACTATGTGTCAACTATTCCCAAACTCAACCCACTATGTATCTGGCTCTGGGATGACTTTGTTGCTCTCTCTATTCCTCAGATATTTTTTAATTGCAGTTTTTGAAAGTTGTCTCTAAATTTCATTGTTGGATATTACCAGTTCTAAATCTATCTCTCATTTTGAACTTACTATTGGTAAAGGACCACTACTAACCAACCTGTTGAAACTGTCATTTGCTTTCTCCATTAGAGCACCTTTAGAGTTCTCAGAAGCTCTGTTCATTTCATATCTATAGCTGTAGACTTTGTATGAACTGAGCCTATAGTAGTAATGTTCTTCTATCTATCATTCTCTCTTACACTGATCCCCCCAGCAGAATATGGAGAGTTCTCAAACCTACTTTTCAACTTTCATTTCCTCCAAAACTCATAGCTCATGATCACCTTTCCTAGAATGGTCCATGCTACCAGTATCTGATACAAATGATCTTTCCATCAGCACATATCCTTGACTCTAAGCTAGGAATCAGTCTGTGATTCAGAGATGCTCTAGTGATATCAAAGGAAAGAGGACAAGGATGAAAGAAAGATGAACAAGCAGCAGCACTATTGAATGTTATTGAAACATTATACATCTGTGAACTGAGGCTCTCTTACCTCTGAGTCAGCAGCATCTCAGTCTATCTCTGAGTTTTCTCCAATATTCTGTAATTAGAGAGACTTCAAAGGCACTCCTGAAAAGTATGCGATCAACTTGTGTTCTACTGTTGCGAGAATATAAAGTTCAATACTGTATAGCAATATTTTATCATTTTAGTAACAGCTGTAGTATGTGCATTGATGGTCACTAACTCTATTTTTGTGTAAAGTAAATTTAGCAAGTCAAATTAAATTGAGCAGATTTAAAGGCCACTGATACCTATTTATTTACAGGAGAACAGATACCTCAGTCTTAGCTTATATGAAACATCTTTATTGGATTTTAATAGTAGCCAAGGAGCAATTGGTCAGTAAATATTGTTCCTGTCATCTACTTTCAAGTTCCAGATTGCTGTCTCATCATACCTGTTATGATAATTTTCAGAAGAAATGAATAAAGAAGCAAAAAAATCAAAACTAATTTTTGTGACCATCTGCCTTCAATTATTTTTGAACGAAGTTTGTCATATTTGAAGAAATCTTGCATGCATAAATACATGCATATTGATATATAAAAATGTACAGACAATCCTTGCTTTACACATTTTAATATGCATGAATTTCAGTTACCATGGTTTAGTGAAATAATACCAGTCTCTCAAGAGTATGGCTTAAATTTCAGTTACCAAGGTATATTAACTATTAGTAATTACATAAAGTACAAACTTCACTGCTAGCTCTTCAGTCCACAAATCATTATGTGAATAACAGACACAATGTGATCAGTGAGTAATCACATCATTTCTTTCAAAGTCTGTCAATATTATTTATTGTACGTTTGTTATTCAGTTCACACAGATAGCACAATGTGTACTTGTTTTGCTTTCTTGCCTTGTAGTGATAAACCCATATGAAATTTTACCAAAAATGAGTAATTAAAAAAAAGGATTGGCCAACAAGTCTGAAAGTGTGACAAAGAAGAAAAAAGAAGAAAAAAAAAAGAAATATAATGCTGAAAGTGAAATTGAAATAGAACATAAATAGATTTAGAGAAGAAATGCTGACTATGAAAATATTCATTCTGCTACTGTTCTAGAGATAGCCAGAGGAAGTTAGTGAATGCAAACTTGTCAACACAAATAAGGAAAATAGTTGTGATGAGAAGGATGAAGATACCCTAGGGGAAGTAGCACTAACAAAAAATTCACAGTAAAAGAACTACCAAGGTTTTACCACAATATTGAATACACAAGTATTAGAAGTTGATCTCAACTTAGAAAGACATAGAATTATGTACCATAATTATGTAACAAGAAGAAAAACACTTCAAACTATCTTTGTTCATTTTTTTTAAAACAAGACACTGACATTCTTAATGTTTTTAGTTTTTAAATTACAACATACTAAAATAAATATTAATTTTACTGATTTTTATTCCTATACATTTATAACCAATTGTAAGAGAGTTTTTGATGTTTGGAGAAAAAATTAGTAAAGGTCACAGGACATTTGTGATTTTTCTCATTTTTCCTTGAACGGCCCATGCTATTGGGGTCACTTTGTATAGTTTCAACTCTCATGGTCATTTTATAGTCCTGCACTACCATGCTAAAAAGCAAAGATTGTTTATATTTATAGTATAATATATGTACTCATTTGGAGATCAGATCATCTAGCTAGTTTTGCTTAAAAGATGCTCAACTCTTGACTTGATCATAAGTCAAGACTTGACTTATTATTCATTAAAAAGTAAATAAATCTAAAGGGCAGAAGCAGGACAGGAATGTCAGAAACCATGTAGCCTATCATGAGTTAGGAGAGAATTGTAGAAAAGGCTCTGCTCCACAGACTGGATAATTGAGTTCTGCAAATTTGGTTGGACAAAGAAAGAGCTGAAATCCCAGTGATGAAACTTTATGATTATGGAAGTATGTGGAGTGAAGGAGAGACAAATACTTCTGTAATTATCCTTGGACCCTCATTCTTCCTTACATTTGATATCATCTGAGGAAAGAAGAGGAAAGAAAATGAAAAACATGATTCTCTATCTCCACCAGGGAGCTTAAAATCAATATATCAATTCTGTGTTCCTATTTACTTAATGGAAAATTAGTTTTGGATTTGGTAATGCAGAGTCAGTAAGAAAGACATTGTAAACATGTTGGGATGAATGAGTTTCCGAGAAATTACTGTAATCACACCCATGGTGAATGAATTAATATCATCTCTTAACCTTTTTTGAGGCTTCATCTGTTTGTCCTCCCTTACTACACAGTAAAAAAATGAGACACAATCTACTGTTGTTTGGTGAATTACATTATGTTGAGTATTATTGAGGATTTTTTAAAAACTAATTTATGATGTACTCAGAATAATTTTCTATGTGCATCCAAGGGAGTAATCAATATACCCTCTTTTTTAAATTGAAAGCTGTGTTCAGCAACTCCCACAGTTCTATAATTTCCAGTTTTATCTCTGAATTCAAATAAGAAGCAAAATCTTATAAGTGGACTGAATGTGCAGAATAATAAATTCCTTGCTAGAGAAAAACATCATTTGTGATGGTGATTTTCTTTCTTGTGGCTGGGAAGTGAAGCAGCCTGTGGTAATAAATTCCTACCTGCCTTTTCAGAATTGCCTACCTGATTTATTCTTTGAAGCAAGTGGTGTTGTGAGATAACTTCTGGGTAGGCCACTCTCTTGCTAAGGCAGCCACCAGCAGGTACTGGAGGACAGAACACCATCATCTGGAACATCAGCACAATAAAGACACTGTAGTTAATACTCACTCCCATATCATGCTAGCTTTCTCCCTGTTCATTCCAAGCCTGTTGGGGTTGGAGTGTAGAAGGTGTTACTTATGACTTCATCTGTGACCTTGCAGTCAGACCACTGTGTCTGAGTTATTTCAACAGCGAAATAAATGTTTGATGTGTTTTACCTCTAAGGTGAAACAGCTTCTGACTGAATTTCATTCAGGTCATATATATATATATATGCATGCGTGCATGTGTGTGTGTGTGTGTGTGTGTGTGTGTGTGTGTGTGTGTATACATATATTCTTTTATAGCTTGAGATTTTGTTTAGTATTTTTTAAACACCATCCATATCAGTTCACAAAGGCCTTTATTATTTTTATATATTGCTACAGAATACTTTATTGGGCTATGTACCATAATTGATTCAATCAACTTCTTATTTTGAACATTTAGAAAGTTATCAATATTTGTAATTATAAATAGTACTGCAGCAAAAATATTCATTCCCCATATCATGTGCAAAGATAAAGTCTAAATGGATTAGATATTTACGTGTAAAAAGTGAAAGTATACAAGTACTAGAACAAAAAAATAAATTTGTTTTAACCTGGGTACAGAGCAAGGTTTTATGAGTCCTCTGAACACATAATCTGTATAATTTGGGGGACAGTTATGCTGTGAGATAGATTTAATCATAGTGAGTTCATTAATGCATTAGATGTTATAAGCTTTTCTTTTTTTTCATGTACTCTGTACATCTTAATTTTGGTACCTTCTTACTACTTAACTTAAAAAGAGTTAGTTACTTGCTTTTGTGTGTTACCACAGCACCTAAATCATCATGTGGCATGGCAGTTATTTGCCTAATTTTCCTACTAAATAAATCAATGATTCCTAAAACCAAAGTGTTCCTTTTCTTTTTAGATGCATACCACCTCTCACTTTTTGTTTCTATAGGTCTGCTATAGGTCTATAGGAGATGTGTGTGTGTGTGTGTGTGTGTGTGTGTGTGTGTGTGTATTCTATTTTGGGGGGAACTCAAAATAGTAACAATAACAACAAATCTTTGCTTCAACCTATGTTTTTGATGTTTTCTTCCTTCCTTCCTTCCTTCCTCCTTCCCACCCCCCTCTTTCCCACCCTTTCTTTCCTTCCTTCCTTCCTTCCTTCCTTCCTTCCTTCCTTCCTTCCTTCCTTCCTTCCTTCCTTCCTTTCTTCCTTCCTCTTCCTTCCTTTCTTCCTCCCTCCCTCCCTCCCTCCCTCCTTACTTCCTTCCTTCCTGCTTGATTTGCTTGCTTTCTTGCATTCTTTCTTGCTTTCTTCCTTCTGTCCTCTCTTGTCTTCTCCTCCCTTCCCCTCCCCTCTCCTCCCTTTTCCTTTCCTTTGGGCTTTGCATACAAAATCTCACTGAACTTTTATTTACAATTTCCAAGATAGTTATTTATAAACTACTTATATGTATACATAGTATATATATATATATACATATATTTACATATATGTAAAATTAGATATATTTATAAATAAATAGGTAGTATATTAGGGTTCTTCAAAAAAACAAAACCAATAGGACATATGTAAATATATAGAAATTGGCTCATATAGTTATGGAAGCACCTAGCTTGCTTCCATAACTTGACTATTATAGATAATGCCTTCCAAAAGATGGAGAATGAGGAAATCCAGTGGTATAATTCAGTCAAAGTCTGAAGTCCTGAGAACTCGGGGCCACTGGTGTAATGGAGCTGCTGGTGCTAATTTCTTACAGAGACACTCTCATTGACACTTACAGTAATGTTTTACCTGTTATCTGGGTGTCCCTTAGCTCAGTCAAGTTGACATATAAAATTAACCATCATGAAGAGATGACAGATTGATGGCTTTTTCATGTTCTACATACATGCTATAACACTATTCAGGGAAAAAGAAATGTATAAAAACTTCAATATGAGACTAACTTTTAAAGTCATTGATGTATTTAACCTTTCCAGTTTGAGGGTAAAATGTATAGCACCTATCTTTAGAATCAACAGAGAAGAAACCCATTAATTTTTTTTGAGAAAAAATTAAAACAACATTTTTGTCTGATAATGTCGAGGAAGTAGAGAAGAAAATAGATAGCAGCGGGAACAATAGATCTATCTGATGCAGCCAAATGTTGGCAGACACAGGGAATTTTAAGGCGAGACTGACAAAAATGTGATGGCAAAAAAAGAAAGATGTTAACTTAGAAATAAAGAAAAAAAATCAACCCCTCTTGTAGTCTTTATAGCATGAACAACCTATAAAAGGACTGCATGCAGTGGCTTCTTATTACTGTCTCTGTGTTCAGAGATCTTGTGCTTCTGACTGTGCTCATCCAGGCAGATTACGAAAGACATGATTGAATGATTGGCCAATAAATGAGATCTATGCAAATAGCCTCTAGAAAATTTCTCAAGTCAAAATAAGTAATTATTTATTTTACATATGGGGTGAATTTTGTCTAGCTAAATAATGCTGTGGCCTACATTTTGCTTCATATCTATCCACATGCACACATAACCACATGACTAAGCCAAGGCAAAGTAGACAAGTACATTTTTAACATTCTTCCTTCTGTCTGGCACTTACATGCATTCCTTTTTTTTTTTTTTTTAAATCTCTCCCCTGCCCTAACTCCTAGCAACCACTGATCTATTTACTGTCTTCATCGTTTTGCTTTTTTTTAGAATGTTATATAGTCGAAATATAGCATGTAGCCTTTCACATTGGCTTCTTTCACTTAATATGCATTTAAGGTCCTTTCGTGTCTATGCATAGATTGATAGCTCATTTCTTTTTAGCGCTGAACAATATTCCATTGTTTGGATGTACCAGTTTATCCATTTACCTACTGAAGGACATGTTGGTTGCCTCCAAGTTTTGGCAATCTGCTATAAACATTCATGTGTGGATTATTGTGTAGATATAAGTTTACAAACTGTCTATAGATGAACACTTAGGTTGCTTCCATATCTTGACTATTACAGATAATGCTTCAATAAACACAGGAGTGTATATATATTTTGAATTAGGGCTTTTTTATTTCTTTGGATAAATATCCAGAAGTGGGATTGCTAGGTCATATGGTAGTTCTATTTTTAATTTTTGAGGAATCTTCACACTATTTTCCATAGTAGCCGCATCAGTTTACAGTTTCACCAGCAGTGCATGAGTGTTTCTTTTTCTCCATATCCTCGCCAACACTTATTCTTTGTTGTCTTTTTGATTATAGCCATTATGGCAGATGTGAGGTGATATCTCAGAATAAACAATTCTCCAAGGAGGACATTTAGCTGGCTAACGAACACATGAAAACATGCTCAACATCACTAATAATTAGGAAGGATATTTTCATTTACATGGGTTGTTTGTGGATTAAATTAAATCATATTTGAGAAAATTTTTGGCCGATACATGGCAGATGCACCCATTGAAATACAACTTTCATTACAAAAAGTACAGAATGAGATTGCTTTTATTTTGTTAAATTGGATAGTTTCTAAACTAGTTTCTGAGTTGCACTAGAAACCAAAATAGACCTTTTACTACAGAAATGCATATTGTTACGATATGCTTTTAGATTTATCCTCAGGTTCTTTCTTACATTTCCCCAATATTGCAGTTCTCCTTTTTAAAAACTTTAATAGTGGCTATCTTTAGTTTAAGGAAGTATATAATTAATTACATACTTAAATGTTTCAAAATAGATGTTATTACTATTATAATCAGAAAAAAAATTTTAGCACCACACGTTTTCAGTATGTGCTCTCTCTTTGCTGCAAGGACTTTTGAGTAATTTCTGAACTAAAGAGATTCCTTTCAGAAGGTAAATTTCACTGAAACCACACTAGAAGAAAATGCTAAATTTTAGCATTTAAAAGGCTATATTTCTGGCAGAAATATTTAAAGGCTAGATTTATTTCTAAATATTTTATTAAGATGACTTAAAAATATTTACCTTGATACTTGCTCATAATTATAGTTCAATTATATCTAAGCACAAAACTTGAGAAGTAGTCTTAAGTTAGTTTATTATGTTCTAATTTTCCTAAAATATTAAGAGCAATATTCACATAATCCTTTTCTATACAGCATATCCATGTCTCAGTATCTTCTAAGTGCTTCCCAAATTACTAGCTTTCAAAAGTAGACATGAAAACATGTCTTCTTTGTCTTATTTTGTCTTTAGATTATTAGACTTCAATCATAACATCTAAGGGAGGATTAAAGGAAAACCCAGATTATTTAGATATTCACATAAAGTTAACCAGAATGAAGGTTATAATAGTTTATTTTAAATAGATGAATTGGTTTCCAAATATTTTTTTCTTTTTCTTTTCATATCACTGAAAAGAATGTGCAACCATATTGCCAGTGACTAAACAAATCAGGTTGATCTTAATATATCTGTATTTCAGAAAGGTCACTGAATTATCATCGTACAATAAAGCATTCAGGAAACATAACTTGGGAGTCCCTTTTCCCTCTCTTTGTGTAGAGATGAACAATTTCGCTATATTGTAAAAGGGCAAATTTGCATATACTTAATATTTTTGTTGTAGGTTAAGATATTAAGGCTCCTCTTACCTCCTCCTCCCTAAAGAATATGCAAGGTATCTTTCCTCTCCAACTGCTTTAGCTTAATAAAGGTAAAAATTATAACTGCTGTGAATCATTGAAAGGACTCTTAGCACTTCATGTATTCTAAACACATCTTCAAGTCTGCTGGCAACCTTGCCCCTAACCCAAAGCCTGCATACTAATAATGTGAAAAGTCTGACATTATTCAGGTCACATAAGGACTGATTTTCTCTTGAAATATCACCTTATAAAGATATCAAATATAGTAAATTATATGTAAAAGGTGAATATTAAAAATAATGCCACTGCCTCACCCAGGAAGTAGATCAAGTTTTCTGGATCAAAATTTAGTTGACTGTATGTGAGAATAACATATTACATACCAGAGTTAGTCATATATATAGACAAAAGTAGGAAATGTCACATGATGGATGCTGCATTGTTAGCTATCTATATCAAACCACTATAAGCAATGTGCTAGGTTTCCTGAAATTCCTTCTTCTGGATTTATTGATTTGGGTTATTATTGTCCCCAGAGAGTTCTTATTAAAAAGCAATTGTTAACTTGAAAAGAGTGTTGATTCATTATCAGAAATTATTGATGAGACTGGCTAGGTTTTACTTTGGGGAGAAGGCATAAGGATGTGACTTACATAAAACAGAATCTCCAAGAAATCATGTTTACTCTTTGTGTACAGGACAACTTGAATACTTGGTAGAGTGAGCCTTTGGAACTAGGACACCTCAATAATGAAAGGGTTAAAGCAGTAATACTTATGGAGTGTAAGATGGTCTAGATGATATTGATGAATAAAGACATAGATACACATGTAATCTAAAAGAGAAAAATAATGAACTATGAAGATGTAATTTTATACTTGAATTGGGAGGCTTCCCACAAATTGCTTTTTCTTCAGTTATATAAAGGAAATTACTACATGCCCATGGTTATATCCTGATTGAATGACAGATTAGGGATACAAATGCAAGATTTTTTGACTCAGAGGACAGTTATTTTTAACAATGATCAATACTAAAATTTTATAAATCAAAATTTATTTAATTCAGGTTCTAAGAAAATGAGTAAAGAAAAATTATCCTGTTTCTGTCTCGATTATTCCCCAAAGAGAAACAGAGAACTGTTTCATAAGTACTTTAATTATATGCAACACTTTCCTAAAATAGAGAGTGAACTTTAGCAGATTTATCATGACTTTTCCATCTATTTACCTATACTGATTCGTTGAAGAACATGGCAGAGTGAGCTCCTCCCACCTCTTCATCTCAAATCCACCACTAAGTCTTCACATTTAATTTTGTATTTATGAAGCCCTCCTGTCCTCTGAGATATTCAAAGAAGACATAATTAATACAAAATCACTAAATGTCAGCTCCAGAGAAGTGAGATTTCTTCACAAGAACCAGGCTCTCTGCCCACATTCCCCAACCCACACTGACTGATACAGCAAAGGACACTGGTTACATTGCTGATTTTATGAAACATGTTTTAAAATAAATGCATGTAAAACCTTGCTTTTATTTCTTTTGTTTATTAAGAAACTAAATAAGCAATTTTCATGTGCATTTGAAAAAATGTTCCCAGAAATCCATGTTAGACTTACGTTGAAAAATATTATTATGTTCCTTTTCTTTTTCATTTGAATATACCAAGTACTGGAAGAGGCAACTTCTGAGGTAATTTTGGCTAGCCAAATAATACCACTCTACTTGTGAGTCTAACTCTTTATTCTGTCTCCATTATTTGCATTCTCCTACTTTTTGTCCCTTTTTCCTTCATATGATCACCTTTTTAAAAATTCTTTAATTAATTTTTTAATTTTTTAAATTAAAACAACCTATTATTTTAATCACTTTCTATTCACCCCATTGGTGAGGGGGGAATTCCTACTTTGTGGCTTTGGAGATGGCACTGGACGGACGAAATAAACAGCAATTTATTAATCATATATACTCACAATCCTTGGAAGAGGACACTATATAGCACACAGTGCCATATATGGTTGCACGGGGAAAAGTGAACAAGTAGGTGATGTGGGAGGCAGGCTTTGTAGTATCAAGGGGGTGAGGTCACCCTTAATTCTCGGAGGATGTGAATAGCTTATTTGAATAATTCAAAGGGCTAGCAAGAAACTAAAACCTACTACTCAGAGGTAAGTAGAAACTGTATCTTGTCCCCATGATAAGGAATGTTGTTTGACCTTGTCCATAGAGCAGCAGAGTAGAGAGGGGAACTTGTCATTAGATCATTTGAAGCCCTCTCATATTTACCAGATGTCAAGGCAGCACATAACGTAGGGCTTTAAATTTAGGCATTGCATCACATTCCTCTTCCTATTTAAGTTAACAAATATTTACTGTGTTCTCACTGTGTCTAAAGCAACAGGTTATACCATCTCCATAATGGCTACAGTCTTGGGCCATATGCTACCAATTTTAAATAATATTTGTCCTCAGCTGACTGACACCAACAAAGCAAGTATTAATTTTTTCTATTTACAGATGAGGAAATTGTACTAGGTCTTCATTCATTAGATTACTTCTTTCTCTGTTTGCTTTGTGAGTACATTTGTGGCATTCGGTGGGCTTAAGCAGCTGATTAAACTCTGGGCTAAGAACATTCTCAGGTAATTAGCAAAACATAGAGAAGGGCTGATCAAGGACTTTTCAGGGGATGTGGTTCAGGGTCCCTTCTCTATTTTTCCAAGAACAATAACAGAAAGGTCCTTTGTAATACTTAACAGGCTGGAATGAGTGGGAAGTATACAGTCTCAGAGTTGAACATGTCATCATGTATGCAGGCAGTTTGCTTGCCAGCCCAGGAATTCTGGTAGAAGCAGAACCCCAAATGACAATAGACAAAAATATTTTGCTTCATTTTAAAAAATGGATAGGTGGCCTTATTCCAAAATTACAGGACAACATGTGGGCATAATTCTGGTTGCCTGTGCACAGATGTATACATGATCCTTGGATGCCTGGGCAGGACATAAGCTCTTCCAGCATTGCAGCTGCCAGTGTGCCTTGGGCAGTGATTCAATGTAAAGATAAAGATGAGCCAACATAACACTTATAAAACATAAGTCTAAGATCATCTGAAATTCTCAGCATCTTTAGCATTTTTAAGAAATTCTAGAATTTAAATATGTTAGCAAATGATGATTCTTTCACTTATACAATTTGGAAAGATGGCTTCCAATGTCTTTCAGTGGAGAAGACAGGTATAATAAAAGGCAATATGCATTGAGAGCATTAACTTTCAGGTTTACCCAACACTGGTGAACATGACTGTGTCTAGGGGAAAAGACTCTTTTTTTTCTTATTTACTTATAATTGTGAGTTTGTTTTCTTATGAGGCAAATAGAAGTTTCTGGATTTACTGCTGTGACTTCCCCAAGCAGCTTTTTTTCTTTTTTTTTTTTTTTTCCTTTTTTGCTTTTGGTACCAAAATCAAATGAGGAACACAGTAAAAATTGCTGATGGTGGAGAGTAACTAGAAAAGATTCGCAGCAGATTTATTATTTTATGCTGGTTTGTGGAATGTCTCTTCCTTCTGAAAATGATGAGGAGAAGCACTTCTATAACCAATTGCTTTTATAGTTTTAAATGTGAATAAGAATACAGGAATTGACAGATACTTTTAATCCTGAGCATTTTAATAAATCCCAGAAGGAAAACAAAAGCCCAAATATCTATAATATGTAATTCTAACTCACATAAAAATAACTGAATTTGATTTCTTTTAGAATTGTTAACCACCTTATTAAAAATAACTTTTGGAAATGAGCTATACTCCTGTGCATGCAATTTACATGTAACATGGATAAATATTAGTAAGTAATATATATTCAAATATTTCCCAATTCATAAAAAGCTCATATGAGCTTTTATTTATTTATTTATTTATTTTTT
This sequence comes from Macroglossus sobrinus, assembly GCA_004027375.1. Lineage (NCBI taxonomy): Eukaryota > Metazoa > Chordata > Mammalia > Chiroptera > Pteropodidae > Macroglossus > Macroglossus sobrinus. The sequence goes on along the minus strand of PVKZ01001892.1, from coordinate 250,242 downwards.
AAATTTATTTTTTTTTATGGTAACATTGGTTAATGAAATCTGATAAGTTTCAGCTGTATATTTTAACAGTAAGGCATATATATATATATATATATATATATATATATATATATATATATATTTACATTGTATGTTCACCTCCCATAGTTAGATTTCTTTCTGTCACCACATATTCGACCCCTTTCACCCTGTCTACCTCCCCCGTCCCTCCTACCCTTTCTCCCTCTGGTAACTACTAGTCTATTGTTCATGTCCATGAGTCTCTGTTTGTTTTTCTTGTTCATTTGTTGCTTTTAGGTTTATATTCCACATATAAGTAACATCATGTGATTTTCAACTTTTTCTGTCTTGCTTATTTCGCTTAGCATGATTAACTTGAGGTCCATCCATGTTATCACAAATGGCAGTATTTCATCTCTTCTTATGGCTGAGTAATATTCCATTGTATATATGTACCACAGCTTCTTTAGCCCATCATCTATCGTAGGACACTTCAATTGCTTCCGTGTCCTGGCCACCATTAATAATGCTGCTATGAACATGGGTGTGGTTTGTGGGTTGTTGTTAAGCTGATTAACATATGAGCTTTTAAAATGAAGACAACTCAAACTTTTTATTCTAAGCTATATACTTATTGATGTCATGAGCTGTAGGCACTTCCAGAAAAATAAAGAGTTAGGATTCAATTTGCGTGGCTTTTTTGTCACCTGACACTACTAACTAATCTGTTATCTCTACAAAAAATATTTTTTCCTTTTAACTAGCAAAAGTTTTAATAGATAAGTATACTTATCTCAAGGAGATTAATTAGTAGTATCAGATGACAAAAGAGCCACCCAAGAATCCTGAGTCTTCTGAGACTGATCATAGCACATGGCATAACCCTCTTGAGGCAAGATTTTTTTCTTTAATTCTTATTGTGAAATAAATTTCTTATATAATAAATCTTACTTTTGTTTTCCTCCAGAGTACCTAATATGCTTTCTCTCACAGATAATAATCACTTTAATTGGTCTCATTTCCTGTTATAATTTTCTGCTACAAAACTTGAAAATATATCTGCTGTCCAATATCAGTTACTGAATTGAATCTCATGGCCTACATACTAATTTTCCTTGTTAGGATTTATCTTTTATGCTAGTCAAATTTTTAATGTTCTGCTAATAATTTTGTTCTGGAATATTGTATTTATATAACAAACAATCAATAGTATGTCTCTCATTTCTCTATGTATGTCTCTTTTCTAAAGACATTTGATCTTAAGACACATATATTTGTTCTTTCGTATGCATCGACAGAAAAAGTTGCCTTGATTAATGTTATTTAGTTCTTTTCTTGCTTATGTGACTTGAGTCTGGATAATATTGGTAATTGATAGAAAGAATCACTTCTGCTATGAGATATAGAAACTTTTAATTTTATCTCTAGTACAATATATCCTATACTCCTCTCAGATATAAAGACAGCACATATGCTTTAAAACCAAATAAAGAGTGTAAGTATCTTTACTAGAAACCTTCAAAAATCACAAGTCTTCACTCAAGCCATGGGATATAAAGATTATTGTCTGTGATAAAAATAACAGCTACCACTTATTGAACATTTATTTTGCGTCAGACACAATGCAAAATTATCTTATTTAAACCTCACAATAGATTCATATTTTGGGCATTCTATCTTTATTTTAAAGATGAAAAAACTAAGAATCATGTGTTACATTTATGTGCAATTTCATAAAGTCAGTAAATTATAGAGCTTGGATTTGAATCTGCATTTGTTAGGAATAATTTTGTTCATAAGCATTACAAAATTCCCAAGTAATGAAGTTTTAAACAACATATAGGTTTATTTCTCTTTTGTTATAAAAATTTAGTGTTATATAGACCAGAACTAAGATAGAGACTGTGCTCAAATCAACCTCACAGATCCAGGACCTTTTAGTCCTCAGCTTTTTATTCTCCTTAGGTATAGTTATTACCCTCACAGTTGAGGTGGCATTATGTTCCAGGGAGCAGAACTGAAGAAGAGAATAGAGGACAGAGGGTAAATGCCAGATGCCTCTTAAGGAGAGTTCCAGGCAGCTGCCTAATGACATTTATGCTAATAATCCTGTGGCCATCATTGGCCAGATGGCCACGCTACTGACTGAGGAGATTATCACTGAGCAGACTTGTACCTCATGTAACATCCTAGGAAACAACCCCTGTCAAAGTGACATTCTCGAGGGATGCTACTTGGCTGGTTTTCCCACTCTGGATATCAGAATCTCAACTAGAGGAGATTATTTTTTCTATAATAATATTTGAAGTTGTTCCTTACTCAACCATTTATGAAGACAGCAGAAACAGTCATTTGAGAGAGAATGATTATTACCCAGCGGTGCTCAGTAAGCATTCACCAAATGAATGGCTGAATACATTGATGAAATGAGAAACAAGTGAATTTCTTTACAGTCAAATTATACATAAATACTATATACAACTAAAAAATGAGCAAAAAATTTTGATAGAAGCTTTTAGTCTCTCCAAACTAAACAGAGAGTGAAAACCCCTTCAAATAAGCATGTTTTTCATCAAAAAAAAGTCAGAAAAACAAGAAGTGATACATAGTATGTTAGATAATTATAAGTACTATGCAGAAAAATAATGAAGAAAGAGGGATTATGATAGCTAAGGGTATATTCTTGAGTGTATTGTGAAAAGAAAATAGATTCTTTATCAAACAAAAAGAGGCCACAACACTTTCTCTGAAAAACTGTAAACATTTCTCCTGGTTTCAGCAATTTCAGAATGGAATGACAGAAGGGGAAACAGTGAGGCAGGGAGAGATAAAGGCTTCTGTGTAGCCAGTTTATGTTCAATTTCACATAGGCTTTTGGATTTTAAGTGCAGGAATAATGCCATTGTTTCCAAACACTGTCTTGACTTCTTGTCTTCACTTATTTGAAAAAGCACTTGATCTGTGCTTGTAAGGTTGTTTACAGTATGAGGTGGAATTAAAGGAGGTTACAGAATATCTGAAGCCCTAGAAGACGTTACTTCTCTGGTTTTGCTGCAGACTTTTCCCAGAGAACTCAGGCTGTCTGTCTTACAGATCAAATAAATCAGGAAGAATGATATGTGGAGAAAGAGCTGCTAACAGCCCTAATTGTTTTGGGGTTAATAATACATACTTTTAAACTTTATACAGTTAGCTTAATGAGACCGGATGAAGGGAATAGTTCATTTGTGTGTTGTGCTTTTAAAAGGGAGATTGTCGACTGTTAGAATGTAATATATAGGTATAGACAACAAAAGGCTCTTTTCTAACATTATTTTAGAATTGTATCAGGCTGAAATTTATGCATGTTTTTTGTATAATGTAAACATATATGCACATATTACACACACACACACACACACACACACACACACACACACACACACACATAAATTTAATAGCCTGACCAATTAAAGGATGGGGCATAGAAACTGGAGATCATGGAGATGATGATCCAATTTTGCCTTAGCTCCGTCCCCTCTCACAAGAGCTAATCAGAATATGCCTCTCCCTAGCTTCTCACTGTCATCTTTCTTTCCTCCCTTGGCTCTTCTGGTTTTCAATATCAAGTGATGCCTCCTGGCACCTTGTGGACAAACAGGAGCATTCATTAAGAAAGCTTCTATGGCCTAAAAGGTATGTCAAGTGTATCCCCTTGCATAACCCTTTTAAATTATTACACACTAAATATGCTAAATACTACTGCCCCCATTTTGCAGAAAAAGGTACAGAGAATGCCAAGTTTAGAAAAGAAAGTTCAAAGAATATCTAGACTTTATACATTTTACTGATGAAAAAAGTTACATCAAAAGTTTTTTGTTGTTTAAAACCTACAATTAGTTATTTTTTAATTCAGAGAGGTTGAAGGTATGTCTGATTTTCTTTCATGATGCCATGATGCCAGCTTAGAAACCACGGAACCATTCAAGCTATCGTCATTTACTATAGGCTTGCTAGGTAACCAGAACTGGACAAAGCCCTGTAAGCCTATGAAAATGCAGAATACTGGTTAAGAACCTCCTTTTGGATTCAGAGAGGCATGTATTTGAATCCCAGCTCTGCCTGTTACTAACTCTGTTTCTTTGGGGAAGTATCTTCTCATTGAGCCTTATTTTTCCATCTGTCTTATCAGTCTAACCAGAATGCTTAACTTTTAGAGCTGTTTTAAAAAAATTTTAGAATTTATGATCATGAGACAAATATTTCATGTGCCTTATCTTAATAAATCTTCTAAAGAATTCTGACATAAATCTTACTATCCTTATTGTAAGAGGCCTTGGTGAGCACTGGAAAGCATCCAGGTTTTCCATACAGTCAGGTCTGCTTTCAAGTTCTCTCTGACAACTACTAGCAGTTTTGTAAAGTTAACAGGAAATTCTCAATAAGTATTAATCTAATTTAGATAGAACTAGGACAGAAAATTTGAAGGCCAAAGAGGGGGATAAAAAAAAATCTAAAGTTTTCATCAAATGGGGAAAGAAAGGAAGAGGAAATTTGGAAAGTTAAATTATTTTAAAGATCTTATTTTATTCACATCATGAGAAGGTGATTGATCATGGAATGAAACTATGCCTCATTGAAGAAGTATTAGGGATATTCATAAAATCAATTTCTTAAACTTTTAAGGAATTTAAGATGTATTATGCAGTTTACTAGAATGGAAAAAATAGGAAATTCCCCATTTTTTTCATAAGTTAACTGTTGGAAAAAGTAGTCTCATGGGAGCAGTCTTTCAACTCCCTCTTAGCTTCCTAGGAAAGGGCCTGGGGCTTGGAACACTTCCTTGCCAGAGATAAAGAGCCTTTACATCTATGTTTGACTTAACATCTTGTGTGGAAATATCTTCTGTTTCAGACTCAATGTATGCACCTTTGTTCTACTAAAGTGTTTATGTCGTATGGCACCTAGCCAACCTCACTGCTATATTTGTCCTCTACTGGCATGCGGAACCAACACCCACCATGAAGCAGGTCTCACTCTGCTCCTCTTTGTGTGAGTGAAGCATTGTTTCATCCAATGCTTGACTGTGTTGTGTTTTCTTTGGCTACCCTGATACCAAGATGCAATGTGTTCGTACTTCCACTCTCGATAATAGTCAACAGCTGCCACTTGTTTTACAGTAATCACACCAGAAATGGAATGGCAACTTACCAATTGATCTCATTCATTCATATGGATATAATATTTTTTAAATCTGAAATCAGCTATGTATTGAACAAAAGATACTACATGATAATTTAGTTGTATCCTAAAAAAATGCAAAGATGGGATAATACTAAGAAAGCTATGAGCCTATGTTTTTACCTAACAGAATAAAGATTAGAAAATACCCTTAATAAGCATCTCAATAGATGTACCAGAAAGTGATAAAATTTGACTTCCATTTATGACTAAAAATGTTCACAAGGTAGTAAATAAGAGGAACTTAATTGATTTAATAGAGAGCATACATAAAAACAGCAACCTCCTGGAGCAGTTCTACTGCTGGCTATGACAGAAGGGCTGGAATTGAACTATCCTCTCACCAAGAACATTTATAAAAGCTGGGTGAAATAAATAGTTGGGAAGAACAAAGAGCACTAGAAAGAACAAACATATGGGTAACTCTAAATGATTTTGACTATTCAAAGCTCTAATAAAATCTTTTAAATATAAAAACCACTGACAGTAATAGTACACAAAGCAGGATGGTGGTAAATAAAGTTAAATTTTTGTGGAGTCCTCTCACTGTGTGATAAACAGCAAAAATCAATTTAAAACATCGATGATACATAGTGTAATGCCTTGGAAAACCACCAAATGTTTTTTGACTTCATGAAAAGGGCATGTAATTTTTTATTATCTATTTAAATAAATGTTCAAGTTGTAGATATTTGATTTCTTGTTTCCTCCCATTGGAAGATACATTCATTTATTTACAACAGATGTACATAAGATCTACTAGATGCAGACCTCTGTGCTTGGCACCACAGAGAAATACAAAGATAAAGACCCAATCTCAAAAAAATCATCATTAGATACACAGACATCTGTAATAATGGGCATTGTGTGACATTAGTCAATATTTAATACTATTTGGACATTTTATAAGCCACAAGTCTTTAGGACTCTTTTCTATATATAAAGCTTATCAAATAAACACAAACATTTTAAATTAGTACTTTGAAACAAGTTTGACACAAAATTTTTTAATTAAAAAAAACAACAACAACAACAGTTCTCCATGAAGAAAAAGAAAATTGAGTCTCGGGAAAAAAATGAAGGATTCATGGAAATAAAATTATTGTTTTATATTATTACTTTATATTACTACATTCTTATTTCTCAGTGTTTAAGTTTGAGGAGAAGCTAGTTCCACTTACAGTTTAGTCATTCAGCTGCCTGCAGGCAGGATCAGCAGCCAGTTTTCAATTTTGCCCTGCACTTCAATCTAGATTGACAGAGTAGCCTTCTTATTGACAATTTTGCCTGCTGAGTTGGGAAGTGTTCAGTATTAAAGAGTATTTTCCTTTACAGATCAAGAAAGCATTTTCATAATTTTTTGGTTGCAATTGTTATTTTTTTATCCAACAACTCTCTTAACTTGCCCTTTAAAAACTAACTTCTCTTCTCACACCTGTGAAACCCTTCCTTTGATGTCTTCAAGATCTCCTATAGACAAACCTAATAGCCCTATGTAATTAATTAATGTGGCCTATATTTGAACATGTTTTCCATGTCATCTGAGCTTTATATAGCATTGTTACCTATTCCATTTTGTAATTTCTAAAAAAGTCAAGTTACCTGATTCATATTCTGGTTCTGCAACTTTTAGCTATGTAACTCTTGCCTCATCACTTAATCTTTCTGTGTTTAATTTTTCTCACTTATAATAGAAGAGTAATGCCTCCTCTTATTGGGATAATTAACTTCATGTAAAATTTTAGAAGAGTGCCTGGCATATTGTAAGACTTCGATATACAATGGCTACTGTCTTTTTTCTTCTATAACATTTTACTCCCAGTAATTTCCTTTCATTTCCAGCCATTCCTTACTTCATTTATTTTCTAACATATCCAGTTGCAAGTATTACTCAAGTCAAGAGTTTCTTGACTAAGAAAATTCTTACTCTTGTATTTTTTCTTTGTATTTGCTCCATTTAGAGAACTCACTCATTATCATCTTTTCAAACCACTTCTGATAAGTTCTTGCCTTCCTCCTTCTCACTCACTTAAGCAGATGGAAAATTGATCTAATAGAATATTTTTTTTAAAAAATTTATTATTAGTTTCAAGTATACAGTACACTGGTTAGACATTTATATAGATTATAAAATGATCCCCCCAATTGCTCTATCTCTTCTTTGACCTACTGCATATCTCAAGCCTTTGACATTTCCCCATAGTAAGGAACATAAAGATGGATGAGGAATGAATGGTGCTAATATCAGAACAGCCCTCTGCTTTGGAAGAACCTGTAACTTGGTGCACTGTCTTGCTTACTCTGAAAGTCTGATCTCTGTGCCTGCCTACTCTGAATGATGTTATTTTCTTTGAGGTAAAACCTTTGACTCATCTGGGCTTACTATCCTTCAGTCCTGTCTGCCCCTTTAAAATGAAGCATTTGCTAGCATTGTCCGTTGTACTCATCTCTCTGCCTATGTGCTGCTCCAATGCCCTTTCCAGGTAAACTTTGTCATAGTGTCACCCACATCTCATCCTCTGATAATTACCCAATTAATCATACTAGTCTTATCCTCTCACAGGAGCACCAATCATGACTTCAGATGATGGTGTCTGCACATGCAAGTTTGTGTTCAATCAACTCAGAATTCATGTAGACTAGTTCACCTTTATCTCTTTCTGTCCTCTGAGAGAAGTCCATGATTCCAGCCAGCTAGATGCACAATCTGGACATCACCTTTGATCCATGATGATCCACTTAATATCTATAACCATTTCACATTGCTGATTTTTCTCTCATACTTTTCTCTCAGTTCTACTGCCAGCGTACCAATCTCTGATTGAGTTCTCTGCAAAGACCTCTGCTGTAGCTTACATTCTGCATTGACTTCTACATATCTAGTTTCCTTAAACGCTGCTCTTGGAACATTACTTCTCACCTCAAAACTTTTCAGCAGCTGTTTATTTTCCACCATTCAAAAATCCCTGCTTTACTTTCAAGTTCTTCAACCTATCTGTTTTAATTCTCTTTTATTCTTAAATGCTCTATTTTCTGCCTACCCAAATTTGAGCAAATTTTCAAATCTCAATGCAAAATTCACTTGATCATGGGTGATAAATAACTATTCTTCGAAGCGTTATCTATCTCTATCCCCTCTGAACTAGCACCTATTTTGATTAAAAAAAAAAAACTTCAGTATTTAAATACTGGCACCTGAATATACTCAAAATGTATTTGTTTATTTAATGGGTGGATAATGTGAAAATGTAACATTCTTCTGGTTTAATGTATTTTAGTCTTGTTATTCTTTCTACATTTTAGGTTTGCTGAAAATGGGCTATGCTACTTTATAACACTGTAAAGTAGCATCTAAAACAGAGCCAATTACAGATGCAAGTTGGATGATTTTGTTGGTTGACATATTCAGTATACTCAATTTTTCATCAGAGAATCCAATGCACATAAATAAGTCTATATTGTATAAATAAATTTAATATTTCAAAACATATTATTTTTTGATTAGATGCTGTTTATCTTTGAAGCTACTGGCTGGGAGGGCACAGAAAAAAGCCTTTGGTTCACTCAAGTCTAAGTCTTGATCTGAGTGGTTAATTATATGGGTAAATATGTGTGGAAAAATTACATTTAAAATTTGCACATTTTTCAGTATGAGATATATCTTAATAAATAAGTTTTAAAATATTTAAACCATATGAGTGAATCACCTTAACTCCCATTAGGGAAAAAACATAAATTTGTGGCAGAGAATGTAATACTGTAGAAATAATGACACTCTATAAACTATTTCATCTTTTAAGCCAGAATTGCCACTTCTTTGGCTTCTGCAGCACCCTATAATCACTAAATAAAGATCTAAAATAAAAACTTAAAAGACTAAATGTAATTGTATATATAGCTTCTAGTAAGAAATATTCAATAAAGTAATGGTATGAAATATGTAATGCGCTTCTGGTAAGAAGTAATGAGAAGGTAATGATACTGTGTTACATTTATACAAGGCCCTAAGGCATAGGAAGCACTTTGATATTTCTAATTTGGTGCCTATAACCATTTTGTGAGCTAGTCAAGACAAATAGTTTTGTCTGTATTTCAAAGAGAATACTGAAGTCTAGAAAGGATATGTCATTAGCACAAAAGTCTTATGTTAATGATTATCTCAAATAATAAATGCATAAATGCTTATCCAGATTATTCCTTTATTAGATCAGACATACAATTTTATGGCCATTTCCAAATGTGTGTAAACTTATGTAAACTCATGCAAGGGAGTAGGACTAATATTTAAGTAGAATGGTGTTTTAAAGTGTTTTATGACCCCTCTCTCATTTCCCTGTCCTGACCTTATGTTGCCCCCAATGCTACCTACAATTCTTTCCTGGCTATTTTTCCTGGGTGAGCACAATTTTACTACAGTATCTCTGATTCCTCATCTTCCTGACTCTCCTGGTTTCTATTATAATCTGCCTTCTTGTGTTTGTGTTTGAGGCAATGTTTGCTGAACTGTTGATTAGAAACTTGTTATGAAACATTAAAAGTTCATACCAGCATGTTGTGCTGTGTTTTCTATTAGGATATCTTGCTCTCCTGAACTTAAAACCACATACTGAGTTTTCTGAGAGTAAGAATGTAAGAGATCTCTATTTTTAAGATATGTGAGCTCCTTGACCACTTTGTTATCTTGAAGACAGAGCTGAAGAACCAATCCAGAGAAATGCTGGGTTTCTTTGTGCTCCACTCTGATCTCAGAGTTCCAAAATCAAAGATGAGCCTCAAGTAAGCAGCTCTCTTACTCTGAATGAGATGAGAGGGCAAGAGGAAGACAGAGTAGAAAAACAAATTTTTACATTCAGTCCTTTGCAATACCACACATCATGCAGCTTCTGGAAAACTCCAACGCACACTTGTGAGAGAACGAGAATGAATAATGTCTTAACATTACTATAAAAGTATTTTAAAAGGGGCCACCCCTTGGTGATAGGTATTTCATGTGTGACCAACAACTCTTGATAGTATAATTGTATTTTCATATAACCTAAGAGTCTTAATCAAAAATAAGTAAGACTTGCATGCATTTTGGTGTTCTATGTGTATTCACTTTAAGGTGAAGAGTCCTCATGTAGCACTCCTGCTCCAAAAAACTCATGGTAGTCTTTGGCATATAGAGTCAAGTGTGCCAGAGTACAGAAATGTTATAGAAATCTCTTTAAATCTAACATGGTAAAATTGTAGATATGAGAATAGGAGTGAGAGGAAAAAAATCATGGTAGGTGAAATTTGGGTAACAGGGGTTCCTGAAGGAATAATTATACACCAATTTATTTTTCAAGTTATAGCATCAATTATTTTTTAACCTCTTTCTGCACACATATTATCATAAAATGGAAACACTTTCACAACAAAAAAGTCCATGAGAGAGAACTGCAAAAGGGTGCTCAGAAAAAAAAAATCACTGGACTCTTCTTAATAACAACATAGTCCCAAACCCAGAACAACTTTTTACGTAATGTTGAAAAGTTGCCAAGATGTTTCTGTTTTTTTTTTAATCTGCAAAAACACATTCACTCTTATTTCAGACAAAGATCTGTGAATGCCAAGTGTCTGCATTCCTTAGTTGTACACCAACAAATGTCTGTTCTTAATAGATGTTCTACCCAGCAGGGACCATTACAACCCTCAGCTCCAGATTGCAGACCAAATCTACAGAGCATATGGCATTTGGGAAAATGAATGTGAACTGTTCTTCATACTTTCTCTATGGGAAGTTTATTTCTCTCCCCGCTAGATTTTTTACTTTGACATGGAGATTTCAGAAACCAAGAATTGCATTTCAGTTACAAAGTCATTCTTTGGCAAAATAAATCAAGTAAATCGTTTAGAAAAATAATTGTGCTGCTGTTTTACCAGTATAGTTTCAGTGGGTTGACCAAAAGTTGATAATGTATGTATACCAAATCACCAAAAAAGAAGAGTATATAAAATACAGCCAGACCCTGAGCTTAGCCCAGGAAATACCATCTTATGGACCAATCTGTCCTCAATATGTTGGTCCTTTCACCATCAGTCAATCCAAGTCAGACGCAACCAGAATTTTCTCTATCTGTTCATTATTCAGGTAATCATACCTGTGAAATCTATTTTTCTTAGGCTATAAATTATGAAATCTGTGTCGCTTGGACATGGCACATGCTATTTTCTTTCATTTTATGGCAAAAGGCTTTGCTTATATTTTTTGAGTAAAGGAGAGAAAACTTTACTCTTGACAAGCCTAAGAACAAAACTGTAGCTCCCTGTGTTACTACTAGAAGAGTACTCCCCCCTCTCGCCCCTTTTAAAAACATTGTATCTTACTTTGATAGACTTAAACATGAGATCTCTCCTCTTAAAAAATTTTAAAGTATATAAGAAATGTTGCTGAACAGAGATACAATGTTGTACAGCAGATCACTAGAATTTATTCATCTTGCTCAAATGAAACTTTATGCTCATTGATTAGTAATTCTTCATTTCCTTTTTTCCCAGCTCAGGCAATCATCATTACACTCTTTAATTCTATGAATTTGACTATTTTATGACACCTGATATAAATGGAATCATGCAGTATTTGGCTTTGTGTGACTAGCTTATTTCACCTAGCATAAGTGAATGTCTTCCAAGATCATTCATGTTGTTGCATATTGAAGAATTCTCTTCTTCTTTTTAAGGCTGAATACCACTATTGTAGTGTGTGAGTGTGTATATGTACATGTATGTATGTATGTATGTATGTATATTCTACATATGACATTTTCTTTACCCATTCATCTGTTGACTGACACACGGGTTGTTTCACATCTTGGCTATTGTGAATAGTGTGGAATATAGTAATGAATATAGAAGTGCTAATATCTCTTTGAAATCCTGATATTTTTTTTTTTTTTGGTATAATACCCAGAAGTGGAATTGACGTGCTTTCTGTATCATATGGTAACTCTCTCTTTTTTTTTTTTGAGGAACCTTCATACAGTTTTCTAGAGAATAATTTTGTAGTCTCACCAATAGCATACAAAGCCTCCAATTTCTTTATACCAACAACACTAACTGTTTTCTTCTTTTTATTATTTTTTTAATAATAGCCTTCCTTACAGATGTGAGGTGATATCTCATTGTGGTTTTGAAGTACACTTCCCTGATATTTAGTGACATGCATTTTTTTTTCATATAAATGGTCATTTGTATGTCTTCTTTGGGAAAATGTCTATTCAAGTCCTTAGAACATTTTTAAATTGGGTTATAAGGGTTTATTTTGTTTTGTTTTGTTTTGCTATTGAGTTGTAAAAGTGTCTCACATGTTCTGGAGATTAACTCATTATCAAATCAAATATTTTCTCCCATTCTGCAGTTTGCTTTTTCACTCTGTTGATTATTTCCTTTGAGGTACAGAAGATTTTTAGTTTAATGTAATCTATTTTTTTTTGTTTTGTTTTTCTGCCCTTTTGGTGTTATATTCATGAAAACTGCAAGTTTGATGCTCTGAAAATTTTGTCTTATGCTTTATTCTAGGAGTTTCATCAGTTCAGGTTTTATATTGAAGTCTTTAATCCATTTTGAGTCAATTTTTGTGAATGGAGTAAGATGAGGATCCTATTTCATTATATTTTATGAGGGTATCCAGTCTTTTCACTATCATAAGTTGAAGAGACTTCCCCTGTCCCCATTGTATATTCTGAAAGTTTTTCCTCTAAGAATGGTAATAATACATGGATGCTTATTTTTACCAATTTTATTCAACATAATACTAGAAGTCCTAGCTGGAGCAAGCAAAAATAAGAAACAAAAGGCATCCAAATCAGAAAGAAAGAAGCAAAATTGACCCTGTTTTCAGATAATATAATCATATATGCAGAAAACCCTAAAGACTCCATAAAAAAGAAAAACTGGTAAAACTAATGAACAAATTCTATAAAGTTGTAGGATATAAATACAACATAAAAGAATTAGTTTTATTTCTTTATGCAAACAATGAACTGTCTTAACAATAAGTTACGAAAACAATTGAATTTGCAATGTCACCAAAAATGAATAAAGTACTTAGAAATAAATTTAAATAAGGAGGCAAAAAACTTGTAGATTGAAAGTACAAAATACTGATGATGAAAATTAAAGAAAACACAAAAAAACTGTGTTCATGAATTGAAGGACTTAACATTGTTAAAATATCCACATTAACTAAAGCAACCTACAGATTCATTGCAATTCCTGTCAGAATCACAATGGCAATTTTTAAAGAAATAGAAAAATTTCTGAAAATAATAAAGAGCCAAATCAACATTGAGAAAGAAAAACAAAGTTGAGGCACCATATTTTATGATTCCAAAATACATATTCAAAGTTATAGTAATCAAAACAGCATGGTATTGTCATAAAGATAGACATAGACCAATGGGACAGAACAGAGAGCCCAGAAATAAATCCATACATAAGTGGTCAACTGATCTTCAATAAGAATGCCAATAAAGTATCTTTTTCATGCCACTTTCAGATGCAGTAACAAAACTTCATTTAGTTCTTTTGTCTAGAACATCAAAATGAGAAGTAAATCATAAGCACAATCTTTATACAGGGAATTTAGCTTCACTCATTGCATGTTTCTTATAGCTGCCACCGCATAATACCACAAATCAGGTAGCTTGAAATGGCATAAATTTGTTCACAGATTTTGAACCCAGAAGTCTGAAATCAATTTGCCAACAGGGCCATGCTAACTCCAAAGGCTTCAGGATTTTTTTTTAACCTTCTCTCTTTCTCTTCTGGTGGTCGCCAAGAATCTTTAGTATGTCTAGGTTTGTAGAGGCATCGCTCCAACCTCTGCCTCCATCATCACATAGCATTCTCCCTGTATGTCTGTATCTAAATTTTCTTATTTTATAAGGAAGCCAACCACTGGATTAGGGCTCACTCTACTTCTGTATGGCTTTATATTCACTTGGTTACATCTGCAGAGACTTTATTTCCAAATTAGATCACATTCATAGGTTCTCAAGGACATCAGTTATTGGGAGAAATTATTAAATCCAGTACACTCATTTACATGATTATGATTGGGTTTAAGGCTTTGATAGAGTGGGCATTGAAAAACATTCAGCACAACTGATATTAAAGTTTTATAGTGCTACATACAAGTTTCCAAAACTAAAATATGAAATACTTTAGAACATTTTCAGAAAGTAAGTAATCAAAACAATGTTTTATCCTTCCAATCCAATTAGACTAGTATATCAAATCACCACAGCTTTGATTTCAAAGAAAGTCAGTGTGAAATGAATGCACTTGTTTTTGGCATTCAGTTGTTATCCATCAAAATGATCAATGACTTTAAAAGAAATTCCAGTTGTCTTACTCTCTCACTTTCCAATTTATCTGGAAATAAACAATAATGTGTGGTCACTGAGAACACATTCAAGGAGTAGTCATCTTTTAACAGATATATATTGTGTACTTGCTCTGGCCATCTCTGGTTTAGATGTGGAGGCTATGTAAGTGAACAAAACATATTTTTTTCTTCACTGAACTTACTTTCTACTGAGGAAAAATTTTTACTGATAGGAAATAAGATCAGTGCTTTTGGCCTCTGATATCCACTTATCAGAATCAACAAAAAAGAAAAGGCTGGTGCAAGAAGCAAAAAATGAAGCAATCTTTTAAAAAAAATTTGCTTAGGTGCAATGGTTGGTATTTCAATTGTGTTTAGATTATATCACTCAGTAAAACATTTCTGTTGCCCCTATTGATGATTACTTTGAAAAACCTTCCTTCTCAATGTAGTGCCCACTTCATCATTTCTCTCTTTTCTCTGTCTCCATCTCTGTCTCTCTCTGTCTCTCTCTCTTCTCTTCTCTCATACCCAATCTTACACTGATTCCCATAAATTCTTTTTCCTAGCTATTTCTTGGCTTGACCATTTCTAACTGTCTCTTGACTAACTCTTCTCTGCATTCTAGAACCACTATGCTCAAATATTGCTGGGTTAATGCAACACTTACAGTTCTATACCTCTACTTATCTCTTTATCAATTTCCTTCTTTACCATCCTTCCAGAATTGATTTTTCAGAAACAACTTCAGTCAAATGTTTCTCATACTTTAAATCTTAATGACTCACCATCACACTATGATAAAGAAAACAACGTTAATGTACAATATAAATTCTTGCATGAACTGTTACCAACTAATTCTCACTTTTGCCTACATTTCTTGCCTCACCATGTTTCAGCTATTGTGGCCTTCTATTAATTGTTAATCCCTTATGCTATAGGGCTCTTGTATATGTTTTCTCTGGTCAGAATACACTTCCCTCTCCTCTTTGTCTAGTTAACTTCTGATCATCTTTAAATCTCAGATAGAGCTCCCCCACCACCCCCTTAGAGAGTGCTTTCCCCGTGATTCTATGCCACTCTCTTTCGAAATATTATTTAATTAGTAACTAAGTGTTTATTGGTGTTATGTATATTATGTTAGTGTCTCTAGCTAGACTATGACCCCCTAGAAAATAAGAAGTAAATTGGGTTTTGATCATCACTGTTCCTCGCATAAAACCTGTTACCAAAATAATAAGTAATGAATTAAAAGAAATGTATGTATTGACAAATCTCATATTTTCATGTATTTGTATGATCTCCCGCCTTGTGCATGAATACAAATAGGCTACATCTTTGCCAAGCTCCAAGGAGAATACTCAGAACAGAAGAATCATGGCAAGTGATATATACAACCATCAAATAAAATAATGTCTGTGTATATGATCTGTAAACTAGAAAAGGCTATGTTTAATTACTACAACAGCTAAGGATATGCATGCAAAATTCACCAAGAAATGCAAAAAGTTTTTACTTTTTTTCAGAGCCTCCTTCTATCAGTGCTTCACAGGACGCCAGAGCTGTTGTTTCCCTCAAAGTCTCAGTTCTACATAGGGCAGGTCCATTTCTGAGCATGGATAATTGACAGGATGGTGTCTGCAAGGGGTTGTGAGATAACCTGAAAAATAGGTTCTCCATGTATTCCATGATTCAGTGTAAATTGGGTCTATAAATCATTTTGGAGAGTATTTTAATCTTAGTAACAGTGAGTTTTCTAATACATGAAAATGGGGCATTGTCCCATTTATTTGTTTTAGTTAATTTCTCTTTGCAATTCATAGTTTTCATGTTAAATTTCAACTCCTGGTTAGGCTTTATTACATTTATTTTGAAGTATTCTTTGATGCTATTATTAATCTTAAATTTAATTTTCTAATTGTTCCTAGTATAGAGAAATATAAATAGTTTTGTATATTGACATTATATCTTTAAACCTTGCTCTGAAACCTTGCTAAATTCATTTATTAGTTCTAATAGCTTTGTTTTGGATCTCAGAATTTTCTACATGCATGATCATTCAACTATAAATAAGGAGAGTTTTTACTTCTGCCTCTCTAATCTGTATGCCTTTTATTTCTTTTCCTTTCCTTATTGAATTTGTTAGTACTTCCAGTATGATGTCAAGTAAAAGTGGTAAAAAAAAAATCATTCTTATTTGTTCCTAATCATAGGTAGCTTTTCAGGATTGAATATGGTATTTAGTACCTATTGGCTTTTTACAGATACCCTTAATCAGGTTGTAAAAGTCCATTTCTATTCCTTGTTTAATGGAAACTTTTATTGTGAAAGACTATTGAATTATGCCAATTCTTTATCTTTCATGGCTTGAGATGATCTTAGATTTTTTTTCCTGTTTTACTCTAGTAATATGATTTGTTATACTCAATGACATTTGAATGCTGAACGATCCTTGCATTTCTGGGGAAAAATTCCAATTGGTCATGATGTATTATATTTTTATAGATTATTGGGTTCATTGTGCTAATAATTTGGCAAGGATATTTTCATCTATGTCATAAAATATATTAATATAATTACACAGTATTTTTTTGTTTAATCTTTGCTTATTGTATTTTCTATCCATTTATCATCAACTCACATGCATTTATGAACAGCATATAGAAAAATTATCTGTTCTAACACTTTTACCTTTTAATCAGTAAGTTTTGTCCATTCACATTTAATGTAATTATTGATATGTTTAGATTTGGGTTTATAATTATTGTTTTTTATATTCATCCTCTGTTTTCTATTTTTTTATTTTCTGACTTTTTTCTTTTTATTTGAATTGTTTTAGAATTCTATTTTACTTTTTGTTAAGTTTTTACCTATTTTCCATATTTAAAAAATAATGGGTCCCCTAACAATTACAATATACATCCATATATTATTTTTGTATATTTTACTTATTATTAATGTATCATTTCATGTGAAACACACCATGATCTCTGACTTTTCATGAGTATAATCCTTACAAAGCCACAAGAGGTATATTTTAAGAAAGCTGCCTTCACTTTGCTGTTCATGCCTTCCAATCAGCTTATCCTGAAAGGAAACAATGAGGATTTGAATTAAATGAAGCCCATTCTTTCTAAAATAATGAAAACACAGTGACAGATAAATTTAAGGCTTAATTTCAGAATAACAATTTAGCAGTGCCTAACAAAGTATCTCATTTCTGTTGCATGTTTTAGATAATTGAATGCTATACTTCATAATGAGCTAATGGTATTTGTCAGACAAAATGATAATATTTTACACTTAGATAGCATCTTTCTTCTAGTGAGCTCAATAATAATTCAGTGGTTTATTTTTTTCCTTGTAATAATTTAGAAGCATTTCCATGGCTAATATCTTTTCATGCAAACTTTTTCTACTGATGAGACACTAGATAGTACCAAAGGTAAGATGAAAAGTTTGTTTTCCAATTAGAGTAACAGATAACAATAATGAGCCTGAAAGCAAATGTTGGAAGTTAATTAAAATAGTTGTTTTACTGTCTATATTTGGTAGGGCATGGCAAAAAAATTAGCAAAATAGGTAAAGTACAAAAATGTTCCTTAGAGAAACAATTTAAGTAATTTTTTTAGTGACACATAATATGATAGAATAAAATCTTGCAATATTTAATTATCTATGTGACTTATTTAACTGTGTATTGTCTTTTATATAATTCATTATTGAATTTTGACTAGACTTTGTCTCCCTATACATAATTATACTTAGTAATTTCTTAACTACCATTACTAAAGTTGTCAGATACAGATTTATCAAGTAGGTTCTACAGATGATATTTTAAAATAATGCAGTGGGGTAATTTCAAATACTAAGTATTTCTATGGTCTCTTGATAATTTCTTTTCTAATCTTTCATCACTTCTCTAATAACTTTTAGATCCTTGAAGGAAAACACATGGAAATTCACTTCTATTTATAGATGATTATTAATTATTCCCCCAAATAATAAAATAAATCAATTTTTGTTTACCAGTTCTGCAACTTTATGTGAGTTGCTTAAACACTACTTGACTCTGTTTCCTGATTTATAAATGGTAACAATTACACTATCCTTTTCTTACTTGGTGCACTATTGAATCAAATATCAAAAATATCAAAAGTTCAAAGAGACCTTTGAAAATATAAATAAAAAAATATAATTAAGATATTACCAGCAATAATATCAGTAAAGTATTCTTAATTACTTGTCAGACTTGTCAGAATAGAGGTTCAATACAGCATAAATCTGTCCTATTTGAAGAGGACAGCCAGATCTGATTAATGTTTTCCTAGTACTATAGTAGAGAATAGAAGTCTCTTGAATGTTCTTACCAATTATCTTTTGCTTTGATCCACAAAATCTAAGACATCTCTCAGAATTAAGCAACATCAGTATCTTCCTGTGGTAACTTATTGCAGTCTACCAAATACCATGGGATGTTGGGACAAAGGATGAACTGCACAAATAGGCCATCTTAATTTCTTCTAACCCAAAGTTCTAACTGGGAGAAATAGCATCAAGATGAGGAAAGTTGGATGAAAAAAGGAAAGCAGGTGTTAATTCTTCAGCAGAAATACATAAGCATGACATCATCAAGTAGCCTATGATGCTGTGGCATCAGACTAAACCTCACTGACCTTATGTAAAAATTAGAAATGCAAAGGAGGCAGGGATGAGATGATGAAAAAGTAATATTCTAATTGGAACAGTAGCAAGTCCAAATTTACCACCTCTCTCTCTTAATCTTGTGTTCTCAAACCACTGTTGGCTGTATGGGCTGGACAACACTGATTCTACTCAAAAAAGAGCAATGTACATGAAGAAATGAACATTAATACTACACAGGTATGTTCTGTCAGAATAACTATATAGAATAAGCAGAAGAAAAAAAAAGAGACAGCAATGTGAAAGGCCAAAGGCAGGTAAAGAACAGTCATTGAAAAGGATTATGTCAAATAGTCATCATTACTTTCAAGGAAATAAAAGATAAAATTAAAGAAGGTCAAAGAATTTATAACATCAATATGATGATGATCATAATCAACAACAACAAAAAAACCCAGAGAATTTGGGTGGGTTTATATTCCAATCTGGATATTCTCAAATATCCTATTGTGACTACAATCCTTTGAAACAATAGTGAGGTTCAAGAAACTATTTTTCAAAGTCAGAACTCTTCTTAGTACTAATGGTTTGTTAACAAAGCATTAAAAGTTCCTGAATAAGCCATAGTCACTGAACTAGCTCACAGCTAAGGTAAGGAAATAATTGTTCTCCGTGATCTGTACATAAATAAATAAGCTTTGGCCTCATGTCTGCATTAGAAAGTTTCATACTTCAAGTATGATAATTCCTTTTAATTCCTGGAGACATCAGGCAATTACTTACACTATCTTTAATAAAAGAACTAGAAGGATTTAAATTAGTTTACAGTTCTAGGAAATTGGTGGCAGAGATTAATTTATTCAACATTTATCATGTTTCTACTATGTCTTTGACACTCTGTATGGTATGCTGAAGAAATTAAAATCAAATAAGAAAATTAAAATAAACATAAATAAAATAAAATAAAAATAAAATTTTAGTAATCTCTCTGTCTAAAGATGCAAAAGGATAATTAAGGAGATAAATGTGAAATGAATTATATAAAATTACAGGAGAATGTTGTTATTTCATGGAGGGGATATAAATTAAAAAGTTTAAAAATCTTTGGGTTGTAAAATTCCATTTGTTTAAGAACAAGCTTCTTTCTTTCTTTCTTTCTTTCTTTCTTTCTTTCTTTCTTTCTTTCTTTCTTTCCTTCTTTCTTTTTTTAAAAAAGATGTTCTCTAGGACTCAGAACAATTCATAAAGGAAGCCTGATGCAATGCCATGAAGTTTTGAGAAAGAGCAGCAATTTCTTCTAACCTACCCTTTGCTGTTTGCAGATCCTCATTTATATTTTTTTTCTTGAAACTATACCAGCAAAAAGAGAGTAGAGTAAAATATTTACATGTTGAAAGAAAAAAATAAAACACCAGCATAAAGTTTTATATATAACAAAATTACTGTACAAGCATGGACATAAAATATAAACTTTCTCAGACAAGCAAAAACCAAGGGTACTTGTCACTATTAGTCCTGTCCTGTAAGAATGTTAAAGGAAGTTCTTCAGAGAAAAGGAAAAGCAATAAAAGTCAGAAACTCAGATCTACAAGAAGAATAGAAGAGTGATAGAGAAGGATAAGATGAAAATTAAATCTTTTATTTTTCTTACCCAATTGATTTAACAGATAACAATTTATCCAAAATAATAATAGCAGCAATGTATTAGATGGTTATAGCTTATGAATAATTGAAATGAATCACAGCAATGTTATAAGAGACAAGAGGAAGAGACAGTCAATACTTTGTTATAAATTACTTGTTCTACCCAAAAAGTAGGATAAATAATTTGAAAGAGGACTTGGATTAGCTATAAATATATATTGAGAACTCAAAGGCAGCCACTAAAATATGTAAAAAAAAAAGAAGTATAATTGATATGCTACAGGAGGAGAAAAAAAGAAATGATAAAATGTTTGATGACAACCAGAGACAGTAGAAAAGTATAGAAGACAAGGAAAGAAACAAAAGACAGGAAAATGAATTTTTAAAAATCTAACAAATAAGGCAAATATTAATCTACCATATCAACAACCACTTTAAATGTCAATAGTCTACATACATATATTAAAAGATTGAGATGGTCAAAGGGCATTAAAAACAAGACTGAATTATTTTTTGCCTAAAGAAACCCATTTTAAGTATAAAGTCACAGAGAGACAGTAAGTAAAGATATAGAAAAAGATGTACTATGCTAACATGAATCAAAAGGAAGTTGAAGTAGCTATATTAATTTTAGACAGAGCAGACTTTAGAACAAGAAAAATTAGTAGGAAAAAAGAGGAACATTACATAACAATAAAGGGGTCAGTTCTCCAAGAAGACATAGAATTCTTAATGTGCATGTGCTTTACAATGAAGCATCAAAATACATGAGGCAAAAATTGACAAACTGTAAGGAGAAAGAGATACATTTTCTATTGCATTTGAAGACTTAAACAGGCTTCTATTAGTAATTGACAGTTCCAGCAAGCAGAACATCAATAAATATAGAAATTAATTCAAAAGCACCTTCAATGAACTGGAGATAACTGACATCTGTAGAATACTTCGTCTATAGTAGGATACATATTCTCATGATCACATGGAACATCCATAAAGATAGTTCACACCCTATGCCATAAACGTACTTCAACAAACTAAAAAAAAAAAAAAACAAACAAAAAACAAAAAAAAAGGAAAAGAAATCATACAAGACCACATAGATTTAAACTAGAAATTAATTACAGAAAGATAGTTGTAACCCCCCCACTCTTCCCAAAAAACTTGAGGATTCACAACACACATCTAAAGAAAGCATGGGTCAGAAAAAGAAATCTCAAGAACAACACAAATTATTTTGAATTAAATAGAAACTTTAAAAATCTATCAAAATACTTTTTTGATAGATTTTACATCTATCAAAATAGTACATCTATCAAAAATTTGTGGGCTAAAGTAAAAGCAGTGCTTAGAGTGAAATTTATGTCATTGAATGCATATTAGAAAAGCAAGACCAAAAACCAATAATATAATCTTCTTCCTTAGAAAAGTAAAGAAAAAGGATAATTAAGCCTAAAGCAAGTAGAAAAAAAAATAATAAAATTGGAACAGAAATCAATGAAATTGGGAACAATAAATTAATAGATATATCAATGAAACCAAAGTCTTGTTGTTTTAAAAGATCAACAAAATTAATAAAGCTCAAGCCACACTAATCAAAAAAAAAAAAAAAGGAAACAAATGATTCTAAAGTTAACATGGTAAGTTTAAAACTTCGAATAACTAGCACAATACTGAGCAAGAATAAAGTGTAGATATGACATTATCCAACTTTAAGATTTATGATAAAGCTACAATGATCAATACAGCATGGTATTATTGAAAGAACAGACACATAGATCAATGGAACAGAATAGTGAGTCCAGAAAAAAGATTCACCCAAATATACTCAACTGATCTTTACAAAGAAGCTAAGGCAATGCAATAGAGAAAGAATAATCTTTTTAAAAAATGGTCAGCTCAAACAATTGAACATCATATTTAAAAAAATGAGTCCTCACAGACCTTAAGCTTTTCACGATAATTAACTCAAAATGGATCACAAACGTAAATGTAAAACACGAATTATAACATTTCTGGAAGATTAGAGAAAATTAGAAAAAATATAGGTGGCCTTGGGTTTGGTGATAAGTTTCTAGGTACAACAATACAACAATAAAAGCATAATTTAAGAACAAAATAACTGATATTCGGATTTCATTAAAGTTAAAAATCTCTGCTTTACAAACATACCCTCAAGAAAACAAAAAGGCAAGTCACAGAATGAGAGAATCTATTTGCAAAATACATATCTAATAAAGGATGAGTGTCCAAAAATAAAGAATTCTTAAAACTCAACAATAATAAAGCCAACAATTTTATTGAAAAGGAATGAAAGATCTAAACAGATTCCTCACTAATAAAGATATACAGAAGGCAAATAAGCTTATGAAAAGATGTTCAATGTCATTTTTCATTTGGGAATTGCAAATGAAAACAAGGATTACCAGTAGAATGGCTAAAATCAAAAACGTTGACAATACCTTGTTAGTGAGGGAGGATGCAGATTAGCAGGAACTCTCTCATTCATTGTTCTTGAGAATGGTCCACTTTGAAAGTCAGTCCAGAGTTCCTTAGAGGCAAAATTTCATTTTACCGTATGATCCAGAGATCACATTCCTAGGTATTAACCTAAATGAGTTGAAAACGTACACACTAACGTTTATAGCAGCTTTATTCAATAGGTGAATGGATAAACAAACTGTGGTACATTCATATAAAGAATATTTATTATTTGGAGCTTAAAAAAAAAAAGACCTTTTAAGCTACAGAAAGACATTGAGAAAACTTAAATGCATATTGCTAAGGGAATGAAGCCGATCTGCTCCCTTTCCTTTCTTCCTTTTCTTTCTTTCCTGCCTTTTTTTTTTTTTTTTTTTTTTTTTTTTTTTTTTTTTTTTTTTTTTTTTTTTTTTTTTTTTTTTTTTTTTTTTTTTTTTTTTTTTTTTACTTTTAAGAGTTTTTCTTTCCTCTCTGTTGCTTAGACTATATGAGAGCAGAGAAAGCACATCATAATAGGCTGGATTTTCTTTTTTTAAGAAAAAGCACCAAAATGGCTCACTAGTCACTCAAAAGTGGGACAGAAGTAAAAGAATTATATTTGTGGAAGCCCATGCATTAATGAAGTAATTAGTCAGAAGTAGCTGATATATCAGACCAAACATTCTGAGATATACTGTCTCATTGTCAGGTGGAATCCTGTGGTTCTAAAGATATCTTGAGGAGGTTTTAGTAAATAATGAGCTGCCTTTCACCTCTTACATGAAAACAAAGAGGAGAGAGAGAGAGAAACAGAGAGAGAGAGAGAGAGAGACAGAGAGAGAGAGAGAGAGAGAGAGAGAGAGAGAGAGAGAGAGAGAGAAAGAGAAAGAGGGAGGGAGAGAAACACAGACACACTTTGGGGCAAGGACTAGGGCTAAGAAAAGGAGAGGGAAGGAGGGAAGAGTGGAGGAGTGGGAGCCAACAGCCTGAAATAGCAGAAGGAAATTACTAACTACAACAGTATTCAAAGTTGATAATTGGGGAACCTTACTCGGTTCAAGGCAGGGGTGGCAAAGGAAACAGCTTCTAGGCTGAATCTGTGGATTATATTATTTCTCTTTTTTGATCTTCTATAATTTCCTCAGGTACCTTTTGTAGGGTGGATGCTGAAGTACTGCTATGAAAATAGAGTCTATCTAGCCCGTATATACTGCATCATTATTAATGCATAAAATTGAATGAGAGTGAATTGGTAAACCTAGATACATTTTTTCCCACATAAACCACTCTTGAATGCACAAACAAGGGTTTTGCTGGTAAGAGCAGTAAAAATGATGCACAAATTATACATAAACATAAACACAGATGACGTGCATAAATACATATATTTTCTATTTTTAAAAAGTATGTGGCTTTAAATTTGGTATATTAAGTTTAGAAAGACACATCTGTTTTCCAACTTAGTCAAATAAGTAAATATACTCTATGTAATATATTAAATTTCCTTGAATATTTCTAATATTTTTCAAACAAGCAGGCACTCATTCAACAAATATTTACTGAGGACTTATTTGAGATTGGCACTTCTCTAGGATCTGGAGATTAAATGGTAAGGAAGGCAAGCCCCTCACTGTGTGCTTTTGATTCAAAAGGGAACAGTCTGGGAATTGGCTAGTAAAACTGGGGTGTGATATCTGTATTATTTTAGCTTTCTACTGGTACTTTCTCAGCATTTAAACAAACTCCCATTTTTAGTCTTAAAAATAAAGGCTTCCTCACACCCTGTGCCTGCTATGATGGCCACCTCATGATTACTTCTCAATTATTTTACATCTAAGATTCTGGGGTAACCTTCACTTACTTCCTGCTTTTTCAATTCCATTCATTCATTCATTCATTCTCGAACCTCCCCATCCCTTTAACCTGATTTCTATAACTGGCATATCAATGTAACTGCAAGGTTATTGCTAACTCTTAACACTTTCACACCTTATCCCACTTTGCCTCTGTCCAGCCTTCCACACTACTCGCTTCTCTCTGGATACACTCCACGTTTTGCTCTGTTTTACTTGCAGCTTTTCCTTCTCTTCAAAGGTTCCCCTGCCTCTACTTTTATATCAAAACATAATTTTTCACTAAGGTTCTGCCATCATTTTCTCTCCTGGATGATCTTTAAACTTAAAGTAGCAATAACATCAGAGTTCATACACAAAGATTTTGTGTAATATTTCTCTGGGAAGGGTTTGGAATATTTATCAACTTTTCAAATGGGTGAAATTTAGTGGTATGATGATACCCATGGGCTCTTTATGGTATAAATAGTCCCATTGTAGCTGATGGTGAACTCCCAAAGGTTTATTAGGGCTTCACAGAATTTCTGAGTATTTAGCAATTAGCTCTTGTGAACCAATGTCTCAGACTAGATAAGTTAGGAAAAATAAGCATCATATAATTGTATATGGATACAATCAGTATATAATTTATATATATATTTCTACTAAAACCCAAACTTGTATATTAATTGCCATTTAAAATCTCCATATCAATGCCCTTAAGTATTTTAAACTCAATTAGTCTCAAACTAAATTTACTGCTTTTCTCTTCATACCTGCTCTTATATATATTTCTGATAGCTCTAATTACAGACCCTACATAATCCTATCAATAGTTTTTCATTGCATAATGATAAAAATCTCAATTGCTTATGTAATGAATTTATTAGTGTACCCCCAATGTGAATGAATACATACCTGTTGCTTTAAGTTACTCAGTGTGTGGTCATTTGCTATGGCAGCTCTGGGAAACTAATACACTTCTATGATCTACATGTTTGTGTCACCCCTTTCCCAAATTCTTATATTGAAAATCTGATTCCCAAGGTGATAGCATTAGAAAGTGGGCTTTTGAGAAGTGAGTAGGTCATAGAGGCAGAGCCAGCATGATTAGAATTGGTGTCTTATAAAGGAGGCTCCCTAGCCCCTTCCACCCCTTTTGAGGACATGGAAAGTAGTCAAGAGTTTGCAGCCTGGAAGAGGGCCTTCACCAAGAACCTGCCCATGCTAGCACCTTGATCTTGGATTTCAGGTGTGAGAACTGTGAGAAATAAATTTCTGTTGTTTATGAGCTCCCAGTCCATGGTATTTTGTTATAGCAGCCTGAACAGATGAAGATGTACATTAACCATGGCCCTCAAATGTCATCACAGTTCAACCCCTGTTTATAGCCATAGCTTAATTTCATACTTCATTTCTTCTGTGTTCCAGATGCTCTAAACTATACCATGTCTTCTCTCACTTCTAGTTTTTTGTTCCTATGCCCATCATATCTGGAAGACATCACCAGACCTTCATTTGTTTCCACTTCTTTCTTTAGTATACTTCACCTTTAATGTCACTTTCTCTGGGAAATATTTCTGGATCTTTTAAAGAGGCATAAGTTTCCAACAGAGCCTTACACTATCTTGTATTTATCTCCCCATAACACTATTAGAATTGCTGCTTTACCTTGCATTGTCTCCTACATTGATTAGCTCTGGAAGATAGAGATTGCCTTAAACTTAATTCTAATCCCAATGAATATCACAATAAAAGATATCTACAGACAACTCAGTAAATATTTGTTCAATAACTTAACCAATGATCACTAAAAGATGATGCACAAAAAAATCCCAGGAAAGAAACCCTTGATGTTAGTAAGTATCCAAAAATTGGTATCATTGGAAGAAAACAGCTTATAAAGATATAAATGCATCAGAGCATGTCCAGATAGATGTGATAAGGTATAAGAAGGGAAGATAAACCATTTTTTTTTTTTAGTGAGGAAAATGGAAGAAATGAGAAAGGAAAGCTAAAGGTGAAGATTTCAGGTAATTTCAAAAGCTATCCAGCAGCAGAAGCAGGAAACAGTCACTGGTTTCCAGTGTTGCATGGCATCAATATCAACGAGTAACAGCAGGAGCCTTAAGAGTCATTGTAAGAAGAAATTCTCTAATTATCATGTTTATTCAAAAATAGAATGACCTTTCTTATGAGGAAGTGTACATTCTCACACTGGAGGAGAGGAATTGAGGTAAATAACTGTAAGGGTATTTATATAAATGCTATTCAGTAGGAGATTGAAGTAGAAAAGGTACTGGTAATTTTACTTTAATTTTTACCAAGGAACACAAAAATACCTTTTACCAATTCATATATTCAGCAACACTGAAGAACACTCTTCCCCAAAGCATCCTTGCTCTATACACTTTAGAATTCTGTTATTATTGGTGATAACACACTAATAACAGAGTATTTTAGCTGATTGGTTTACCGTATTGCAATGTCATCAATTTTATGTGTGCTAAAGTGAGGCAGTCCCAAAGTTTAAAGTCATTTCATTCAGTTATATTTATCTTTCACTATAGGACCATGTTTTGTTAATTACTGGATTATGTCACATTCTCATTTAAACACTGCATTTATACTTTAATTTACTTATGTTTATATGATCATAATAGATAATAATATTCAGAAATGGTAAAATCTGGCCCTAGTCTCTATTTCCTTTTTTTGTACCAATCCATGTTTCTCTGCCATTAGCTTTCTCAGCTATTTATTTATTTATTTATTTATTTATTTATTTATTTATTTTGCCCTCGGTATCACTGATTCCTCCAGGAGTCCATTAATGGCATAAAAAATGAAAGATTTTCTAACACTCTATGTCCTTGGACATATATAAATTTTGGCAATCACCTTTCAGTGTATGAGGAAAGTCTCTCAGAACATTTGTTATCAAGTACTTGATCAGTAAGAATAGTAATGGAAATTAAAATATGAGTCAATAAAGCATAGAGCTTTGCTGTTACGTACTCAAAAAACAGTTTCTCAGCAGCCTATAGCCAAGGGAGCAACAGAATTCAAGTGCAGTGAGGCTAATAGACGGATCAACTACTGAAATAGAATTACATTGAGGGTCAGGGATTAAACTTGACAGAAGATTAATAATTCAGCTGGGAACACAGAAAGCAACATGAATGGTTTCAGCTTTTGCTTGGTGATCACATCATCTAAAAAAATAAAATAAAATAATGTGAAATAAAAGCAATCACACTTTGGACTTTGATGCTATTTGAAGCTGACAGAGCCCCTGAAGTTGATATCATGGGTCCCTTTAAAGGCCTTCAGATTTTGCCTTGGCTTATTGACAGAGTGGCCCAAGACCTTTCTTCAAAAATATCTAAAGGGAAAAGGTATGTACAGACAAAATTTTAATAGGGTTGAATCCAATTACAAACACTGCCTTTCTTACTGGTATAGTCCGGCTACTCCTTGTCCAAATGGTGGTCAGATTGTCTCTGCCTAAGATTGTATTAAACTTCATTTTCTTCCTAGTATAGTCTGTAGGAAAATTAGTTGTAAATGACTATATACTATATCAGCTGATGAAATATATTGCAAGTTTAAAATGCATAACCAAATTCAAAAGAAAAAAAAAGAGTACATAAAACATGTAGTTAGGAGTTGAATAATGTGCCTTAAGGTTATGAAGATATAACGCAAACTAGAACACTCCAGAATTCTCTCCCCAGCTCCCTCTAGTGAGTAAAATTAGCCAAAGTTTTAACTTCAAAAGTGAGAAATGAGTTAATTGAGAAGTTCCGAGGTAGAACATCATGTCACAGCAAAGTATCTCAGTATTTCCACTTCCACTATATCCTTGGTTTAGAAAATGGGTTTCTGTAATATACATATACCTAAGTCACAGTATATTCTCTTCAGACCAGTTTAAAGCATCTCTACATTTAATATAGGCTCAATTTGGCTGAGTTTAGAAGTCCCTAACTTATCACTAGCCACCTTTATCATTATTAAGTTAAAAAATAACTTTCAAGAAACTATGATTATTAGGAACAATAGTTCTACTATTTAAAAATTGTAAAATTTTATCTAATTATTTGCCATATGAAAATATGATGTAGCAGACTAAGACAAATTATTAGGTACACATGGGAGTGGAGAAGGCAACTAGAGCTTTTGAGCAGCTATTATGATGACATACGTAACTAGAAATTTGCATTTAGTACTTTAATCTCTACAACAACCTTATAGGTAAATGTTATCATATGCATTTACAGATGTAGAAATAGCTGCCAAAGGTAATTAAATGTTAAATGTGCTAAACCATGAAGATAGTAAGGAGCAGAAATGGGAAAACTCTACTGTTCTCTGCATCCATACTATTTTCATTACACATTAAGGCTGGGCTTGCTAGTAAATCTATCTTCCAGTGTAATATGCTATGGGCCTCCAACAATTATATCTCAGGAATAGGGTAACACTGTGTGAATTGCTTATTATTCGTCTACTGCCTCTTTCCAGGTGTAGAGTTAGAGCTGAGTTATTTTAGTAAGCACCAAGGAATAGTGTCCAAATGACTTGTTTTTAATTTTGTGTAAAATACTCTACCAAGAAATAACAAATTTAAACTTAAATGTGATTCAGATTGCTATCAGAACAATACCCTTTTTTATACTCAGGTTTTTGTATCATTCATCAGACAAAAAACTGTATATATATCATCTCTTCACATAAGACAAACCTTCAAGTCTATTTAATCCTAACACTGAGAACGTAATAGTTTGCTTCATATAGGCCTGTGAGGGTTTAAGGTATCTCCTAGATCTGTGCTTCCATCATAGGTATTTTAAAACCCTCTTTCTGGCAGAGCAATCTCTAAGTGCCAATCCATGGTTTTCATGTCAAGGAACTACTCAGAACAAGACCTGAGAGTTTATCTAGATCAACATTTGTTTAATATTAGATAAATTTATCCACATTCGTAGATTCTGAAGTACTTTCTTCAGTTTACCTGTTGGCTTTCCATTCCTTTCGTAATTACCCAGTTTTCCCATTCCCAGCTTAAGCCTTGGATCATACCTATACTACCTGTTTTCTCTTTTATTTATTCATTTATTCATTTATTTATCAATAACTAATTATTGATAATTATAACATATCTGGATTCTTTCAGTTGTTGGAAATACAATATTTTAAAAAGACAAAGGTGATATCTTCATGTAGCTTATATTTAATTGAGATAAGTAGATAAAAATAATGGTATGACACATAATGTCTGGTTGAGATTCAAGATCTAAAGAAAAATTAAAGAGTAGAAGGGGATAGAGTACTATAGAGACAACCATTTTGTTGGGTCTCCAGTTATGTTGGATTCGATTGAAGAGCAGGCAAAGGGTAAGCTAGAACCAGAATTAGGAGTTGCCAACAGAATATGATGGAGGAAGAAAATCAAGAGAATTGAATATGTCTGAAAATGCATTGGTATAGAGATGATTTATGGAAATTGGTATGCATAAAACAGAAGGTATGAGTAGAATGATGGACAGTGAAAAGTTGGTAGGTTCAGTGACTGAAGCACTAGTAGAGTTGTGGATTGGATTGCTAGAGTGCTGAGTTAGCAATATAGGTTGTGCCATAAGATGGGCACTTGAAATGAATATTATGAGTTACAACAGGAATGGAAAAAGATAGCATTTAGACAATGACCATGAGAATAAGTAGCTAAGATAAGATGGAGGATAAAATGGTTGGCAGTGAGGAGCACAGGGTGAAAGAGACACTGAGAGATGCAAAGAGAAGAAAGGAAAAAAATCTTTTCTTATAGGTCCAGGTATAGGCAAGTTGCTGGAGGAAACACACTAGTAATGTGTCTTCTTCAGTAGTACATTCAGTAAAAATATACATTTTAATATTTTATTAGAGCAAAAATGAAAAAAAAAGAAAAGAAAAGAAAAGGAAAACCAGAAAGTCAGTTAATGTGAAGTTTTTCTGATAATAGGCACTGGGTCCCAGAGAGCACAGCAGAAAGGCTAGGACCTTAAATTAAGTAATAGTCAGTATGAAGTCTGATGGATAAACTTCTTTGTGATACGGGATGATCTAAAAAGTTCAGGCTTCTTGTGGTGCCTTAGACATAGACAGATAAGTAGTCTCAAAAAAAATTGGAGGCAATCTGTTCTAACAGTAGCCTTTTCTTGAGACTGCTGAGAGGTTTAGACTGCAGGAGGGACAGAGTGAGTTCTGTGGGCCTCCCTTTAAATCTCACTGAGGCCAGGACTGAGAGCAGAAGAGATGCAGTCTAATTGTGAATGTCTGACTTTGGGACTATTCTTATCTACCCTTACTCTGCCACCACAACCCCAGGGATTATCTGCCTCCTTGCTTTTTCTTTTTTTTGTGGAGAGAGTGCCTATGTCAGAAATGATTAAAGTGCATGGCTTATAGTTTATCCAGAGCAATAGGTTATCACCTTTACAAGGACCTGTTAGAGAATTCAATCACAAATTTACTGTAATTTAACATCTGTCAAATGCTTGCTTAAGACATATAATACTTGAGGGGAACAATAGCTGGATGGAGAGATTGCAGGCCCATTAGACTTTCCCTTAGGTTACTATTCATACATTAATTTAGATCACCAGAATGCAACAGAACTGAAGGCAAAATTATCACAGCCTCTCACTGAGATACATGTAATAATAATACCTTCTCCTTTATAAAGATTCAATAGTAGATACATGCATTTGAACAGCAGTTTTGTCTTTTATTAAGCCATAAATTATCCATTGTGTTAATCTGTCTCTTAAACAGAGATGCTTGCCATAAATTCCTCCTTAACTTTATTTCAGGGAAATCATTTAACTCTATAATGGAATTTGCCTTACATATTTTGCCTGAATGCAAAATTTATTTATGAATCATATTTTCTCCTTTTTTCATATCTTAGAGGACCTGGGACCTAAAAAGCTTAGGATCATATGAAAAGCCTGACTCTATCTTACCTCAAGTGTCTAGAAATAAAGCATATGCCATGTGCTTTTCTTAGATATTATCTTCTGAACCTTACAACAAATTCAAGGTATCTCAAGATCTTTAAGATGTAGGTGAAGTATAAATAATTAAAACACATTATGTAACTGTAGTTATTCCAACAAATTGTACCCTATGTTAAAACATTGCTATGTGTTATGTAAGCATAGATGATCTATTTCCAAGATAAATGAAAAAAGAAACATTTCCAAGATAAATCCAAAAAGACAAATCCAAAATAAGAATGCATAGACCTTAGAGAAGGAGAGAGGGAGATTAATAATGTTCATACTTCGAATAACAGATGCAATTAATCTAATTCTGTACTTGTTTATATCTTCCTTAATCAGCACAATGTTATGATTTATACATTATTATTTTTGTTGTTGTTATTATTATTATTATTGTTAAATAAAATTGAAGCCTAGAGAGAGTAATAAAAATTTCTACTCTCATCTTGTTCACAAATACCAGAGTGAGGATACAAACTCACATATGTTCAAATTCAGAGCCTGTGGTCTTAACCCCACACCTAATGCCCCCCAACATCATTACAAGGAATGATGTTGAAAGTACATCTATACTTTTCTACCTTTAGATTTTTACTGCTTCAGCTTCCAGTTACAGTTCTGGGAAAGAGCTTCTTTCTCAGAGGCAGTGTAAACTCATATTACATTACTGGCCTTTGTAATTATAGAATAACCACTCAAAATGTCCTGGACAGCTTTGCAAATTATTAAATATCCTACCAAACAGAGTAAGCATCAATAAAACCGGTTCTACTATCTAAGGACTAATACAGTATTATTTTGCCCAAGAGCTTATGCTACTTTGATTTAATTATCTTACTTTCCCTTTAATAATCTTAGAAGGGAGTTTCAAATTAGAATGTATTAACACTGAAAAAATTCAAGAGGAGATACTATGAGGATTGTCACCTTTATAATCTTCAAACTGTCTAAAAATTATGCGTTTTTTTTCTAACAAAAACTTTTGCATTTGCTCAGTTGATTGAAAAAGCTATTCCATTCAGTAGGAATCCCATGGAGTTTGAAGCTGTTACACCTGAGTTTCGAGTTCTGATTTGGGTATTGAATAGTTTGTATCAACTTGGGTAAGTCATTCAATCAGTTTGCTTTTGGATCTTCATGAGTAGAATGATGACTGTAAAATAATAACCACCTCAAGATTTTGCTGAAGATCAAATGAAATTATATTTGTGAAAACACTTTGGTAAGTAGTCTGTCATCAATTTCTTTGCTGTTTTAACACACTATGTGAACAAAACTCAATTTTTTCTCCATTAATGTATATTTATCCATTATGATTCCATAAATTTTTAAAAATTAATAAATATTACATTCTTTTAGAAGGGATACTTTTGTATGTATTTTGAACTTCATAATAATAGAAAATGTTGCATTACTTGTCTCAAAAAGAAATCCCCTTACACTTACTGCATATTTTTCTTCCTTAAGGAACATGTGGACCCAGATATTCACACAGAGCTATTTTCAATAGTTTTTATTTTCCTTTTCTGTTCATATCCTGGACACTTTAGAACAAAGGATGTTATGATGCAATGCAGGAGCTTCCAAGAGCATGCTGCTCATTTACTAATGGACTCTGGAAGAGACAAGTCATGGTGAGCTAGTTTCTTCTGAAACATCTTAAAGATACCTCCTAGACCCACCCTACAACTTCCTTCTTCCCATTTCTCCTGCACCTACATAAGCCCTTTCTTATCTCTGTCTTAAAGGTAAGTACGAAAAACTTATCAAAGTAAGTTCCAGCAAAACTGGATTTTTTTTTTAATTTGTATTTTTGTTGCTTGTTTTTGTTTTTGGTCTTTGTTTACTGCTCACACCCTCCTAGTGCCCAAATAGGGGCTAACACACAGTAGGTGCTTAGCAAATACTGCTGATTAAATAAATGAATGAGTTTTAATTTCAAAATAAATACTATGACGACTATTTCTCAGCACTTTTCAGCTAAACAATAATGAGCTCTTACTGGATTTCAATCCAGAAGAGGAAAGGCATAGAAATTTCCTAAGGGAAGCAGGTAACAAGGTAAATGCAAAAGCCTATAAAAAGTACTGCCTTTTGATTTGACATTAATGGAGATTAGTTAAAAATAAAAACAGCTGCTCTGCAATAATAAACAAAAAATTTCAACATCCCTCTTTCCCTTGCCATTCTGTCACTCTAGTCTTATCTTTTAATTAAACCTGAACTTTAAAATAAATGTGTCTGGCTTGCTAGTTTATTAAATGGAATATCAATGGAGAGTTTCTAGATTCAGTAATTAGTATGCTATAGAACGCCTTTTAAAAATGGCCACATCAAAGGCTCTGATTTTATTGAAGGTCCAAGTTTATAGTTCTCTTGTTAGAAAGGAGCAAAGGAAACATGTGAAAATTGAAGTGGCTTGATTTCAGACTCTTTTAAAATAATATTGAAGTGCTCCCATAGCTTTATTGAAGGAATGATAAACTTTTATTAAACATGGAAATTTTGCCAAGAAATGTAAAGTTCATTATGGTTTATATAATGCAAGCCAGTTGAAACTTCTGGATCTATACCTCATGACTTTTGCATACATTGCCTGTTTTAGTATGTTGCTTAAAATCTACCTTAATTAAATTCACTCTGTACTCTCTCAATCTCATAACATTTGAGTTAGCAGTGGTCACTGATTGCTTTTTACCTATTATTTTATCATTAGCCCATGTTATAAACTTGTCAATATTAAGAAAACCAAGGGCAATGGTTTTACTTATGGGCGCACACGTGCGTGCACGTGCACACACACACACACACACACACACACACACACACACACACCCCTTAAACTTCGGTTATGCTGTAATATATTTAAAGACCACTGGGTGTCAGGAGTACAGTTCTTAGCTTTCTGGTATTTTATGACTCAGTTTTCAGTTATTAAATAACAATGATAATATTAGGCCTCGATTAATCCAATGGATTAATGGAAGCATGTAACTATATATATGTAGAAATGTTTCAGAAAAATTTATAAATTCTAAGCAAAGCATTAAATATTAGTAGGAATCTTATAAAAATCAGATTTTCATAACAGAAAAGATGATAGCTTTATATTGTTGTTATTGTTATTATCATTGTTTTTATCAATTTGATCTTTTAAAAACAATCTGTGTCCATATGTTTACATATATATTCAGGTATGAGTGATAGTGCCTTATTTTGGTCTTGAAATATTTATTATACTATTTGTGTCTACTGGATAGAGACAAAAGTTGAAAAAAAGGCAGGAAGAAAAAAAATGGAAAGATTAGTTGTGGGAAAATAGATTTTTAATTTTACAATAGATAAAATCACGGGAGGTGGTATTGTTCGTTTAAAAATGAAATATATAATTAATGTGTGGTACAATAGAAGAAAAATACAAAATTGGTTGCATCTTTTGGCCTAAATCCATAAGATAAACTTAAACATAGATACATATTATTATCTAGGATTTGGATTTTAAAATGTGGTGGAATATATACATGGCAATATTGATCTGGTTGAATAAAGTCATGTGAAAAAAGACTAGCAGGTGTTATTGTAAAAGAAAAGTAACATGTTAGGCTACTTCAGTAAAATATATTACAGTATTCAGTTAAAGTAGATGGTACTTCCACATTGCAGTATTAGGTTTATTTTTTATTACTTCTTAAAAATAGATAATTAATAATTTAGTGTGTATCTGGAGTGGTAAGAGATCCATCATCCATACACATGGGGAATGTGTGAAATGCTAGGTCTGATTTGATGACCCTCCCAAATGCTGTCATAGCACCTAGAGCATTTTATCATGATTTACTAAACTGCTTACTTCTCCGTAACCAGGCTGAACTATAAACTCTTTAATACCCCATGCCTCTTATTCACTATAGAATCCATAGTGCCTACCACAAATTAATTCTACAATAATTTTCTTCTTAAATGGATGAATATTATATTTTTGGAGGAAAAAATCTAAAGGATGATATGTTTAGTGTTTTTAAAGTAGGAATAGTTACAGCAAAAAGAACTAAAATTAATATGGAATGCTCACAAAGAATTAGAACTGATAAAATGGATGTTTCAGTGACATAAATTTTAGCTCAGTTTAAAGGAAGATGTTATAACCATTAGATATATGGAAAATTGAAGAGGATGCTTCCAAAAATAATGCTTATTCATCAACAATATTCAACCAGATACTAGATGACAATTGATCAGGATTATACTAGAAGGAGACTTCTGCCCCGGGGTTGAGATTTGAATTAAATAACTCTTGAAAGTTTTTAAAACCTAGATTTCTACTGTTTGTGATTCAACTTATAAAACCAGAGATGATAGAATTAAGCAATATCCAAACATAATGGTTACAGATCTTTTCTAATCAATGAGTCACTTTAGGGCCCAGTTCGAGGCTACAAAAGATGCCTGCTAGAAACGATCACTTCCAGATCTGCTTGCTTTCCAACTGCATAGAAGACAGAGAGCTGCCTTCAGCAAACCCTGGCTTATTTCGTGTTCACCAGCCTCACATTCTGCTTCTAAAGAATGGCACACTTGCCTTTCTAGACTCTTTTCCTTGTTCCGCCCTAGCACCATCTCTTTCTCATTCTCTTTTATAGGATCATTAAAATGAATAAACAGAGTAATTACATCGCTAGCAAGTAGAGCTGATCTCATTGCATGTGTCCTAAATGTCTTGACTGTTTTGAAAAACCAGCTGGGCTGTGTCTCAAATGTTGACAACAAGCGTAATGGCTTTTATAACTAAGCAAGTCAATGGTTTTTCTCTATGGGTTTTTAGATTTGTCACAGAGAAAACATTGCAATCACTCCTTTTGCAATAATAATAGCATAATGTACATCAACTATTGTGAGGCAGCTAAAATGGCTGTGTATTTCGGGACCGAGTATTATCTCTCAGGGCCAGGGAAGGGTTGCCATTTTTGGCAAGAAACAACTAGCTATCCATTTACTGCCACTTGATTGGAATAATATAGAAGTTCATTTGCGCGCCAGCATTTTTTTGGCTGTGAAATTTAGGAAATGGATTCTGTGTTACTGCTGTGATGCTCATTTGGGGGTTCATGATTTTGTTTCTCTTTTCAGTACTTTCACTCTTTTATTTAACTCAGACCCCCAAGGGACAGCAGGGAAATCCTCCTCCCCTCTTGACTGGGCATTGAAATGTGTTCTGTTCCTTATATGAGAATGGGGAATTATGTGAATTCAGCTGCCTCATACTTATCTGTGGTGTAACTGATGCCATGTGGATTCTGGCTCTCTGCTTCGCCAGAGACCTCCCACCTCTATTACAAAAAGGCCTACAGAGCCAAAACAACAGCCATGAAACTGCTCTGGGGAAGATGTCTACTTGCCATTAGGAAGTCCTTCTTTCCCTCTCTAGGAAGAAAGATGTATTTAATAACGTGCCAAATTATAATACCTAAAGTAAGAAACAAATGATCAAGCTTATGGGTGAGAGTTGAGGGTATTGGAAGATGTCGTTATTGCTGTACTTTAGTTTAGGTTGAGAGTGTGATTTATATCAAACAGGCTTTGCTTGAGTCCTTGTTCCAGCTCTTGTTAACTATATGACTTTAGGTGATTTCATAAATACCCTCTGAAAAAAAAATTATACACAGAACTAGCATCAAAGGATTGATATGAGAATGAAATATGATGTCTACTAAACAATTAGAACAGTGCATATTTCATTGTGTTTAATAAATTATAACATTATTATTACTATTATTGTTACTACTATGACTGCTACTACTTTTGTAGTGCATAATTATTTACTCCCTCACAGATAACCAAAATAGACAGCTTTACAAAGAGATGGAGATGCTGAAAATGAATGATCACACTTGCGCCTAGTAAGCCCTCAGATTTCTGGTGGACTGATTCTTATAAGCAGATTTACTTTTGATCGCTGGCAACCAACCCAGCACAGGCACAGCTGTTTGGACACTTCAGTGACAATCTAGCCATGAGCATGGACAAAGGTTTATTTTTTTTGTCATTGTAGTTACTTTTGTCATCATTGGTTTTATTTAAGCCCCTTGCTAATGTTGAGCACCTAGCCAGCTGGGAAGAAAAGTTCCCATAAGTACTTATTTATCTAATCCCACTGCAAAATATCCTCAATATGTTGGAAGATATAGGGAAAATAAAATTACAGGTTGCATTTTGCCAAATATTTCTTCCATTTCACATGATAATTTTGGCTTTTTTGCCATGAAGCTGATGTATCTAAAAATATGGACAGACTGTCCATAGTTGGAACTGTCTTAGTTGGATTTTAAAGCCAGCTCAGATTTCAAAATTTCATCTAGTTTCCATTTTCAAGTACAGATTTTTCAATGTCATTCATATTGAAATGTATCTGAAAAATAAATGCATTAGAGTGTTGGTGGAAGTCACATTCCTTCAGGGAGTATTTCCTTTGCAGTAACAGTCACATTCTCAAAAGAACTCTACTTATCTTAATGCAAAATAATCTGTTTAGAATCTTAACAAAATATTGCCTTTTTGTGGTTGGTGTTTGTGTTCATGCTCTCTCTGTTGTATATCTTCTCTTCCTAACATCATTTTTAAAATTGAAAAAAATAAAGCTAAACTAAAGGTGTATAATGTTTTTACTATGCCTTAAGAATAAGTGACCCATATTTCTGTGGAGAAAATGGATAAAATAACACAGAACTGAGTATTAGGTGAACTATGTCTATTAATAATGTTATAGATAATACAAATAATGATAGTTGAGAGCAGTATGTCTTTTAAAATTACCAAATGGTCTCAAACAAGTAAACATTAGAGAAAGTTTGCTACCATTGAAAATATAGAAGGTGACAGTAAGGGATGGGACAGAAGTGAGAAAATTTTTACTGGGGTTAGACACATATGTTTGGAAACAAAGTGATTTGTTGATATAAGAAAAGGAATAATATTTAGCCCAATTTACAAACTGAAAACTACTAAGAAGATATATTCATTGAGATGTAAGCATGTAAGTATAAATTGAATTGAAAATATAAATCTTTTTTAAATTTGCTATGGGCTATAGTTTATACAATGAAAAGAGAGGTTAAGATTCTATTTTCTTAGATGGAAGAGTGTTATTAAGCACTTTGTCAGCTCAATGTGTTTGAGTGTGTGTTTAGTATGACCTTTCTCTGCTATAGGTATGGGAACTCCAGATGGGCAATTCTGCTCAAAGTCTGATCCTTCCCTCTCCTTCCCCCACCACATTTGGCTACAGAGAAGGAAGCCAGTCATCAACACAAATGGTTCAGGGAAGGATGAAAAACTTCTATTTACCCAGCTTCTGATGGGAAGTTAATGACTAAGGGAGGTACAAGTCAGAAATAATGAAGTCTTCCTTGGGCAGACTAGAGGAGCATGGGACAGAGAGAAAATAGTGCAGTCAAGTAATGCAATAATTTCTATCAGATTCAACAACTGAGTCACAAAAATAAACCTACAATCTAAGAAGAAGAAAGAAACAGAAGATTACTATGTAAAAGCGGATGGATGTCAACACAGATGCACATATGATATAAATAAGACTATAGTAGTTCTCCATGACAACAACAACAAGAACAACAATAACAAAAGAATACAGTAGTTCAAGAACCCCCAGTGGATGCTTACTCTGAACTTTATCTATACTATGTTTTTGCTATATGTACATAACTATGATAAAGTTTAATTTATAAAGAAGGCACTAAGAGATTAACAATAACTAATAACAAAAATGGAAAAATTATAACAATATACTGTAAAAATTAATGTGAATATAATCTCTCAAAATATCTTATTGTACTATACATACAGTATAGATATGCTGGACAAAGAAATAATTTGTGTCTGGGGTGGGACAAAGTAGGATGGGACAAGATTTCATCATATTACTTAGAACAGCATGTATGTTATGAATTGTTTATTTCTGAAATTTTCCAGAACTTAGCTCTTCTTCTATACCATGTATCAGAAAAGATGGCCATTTTCCAAAGTTTTTTCCATATTTTTGGTATTTGTTATAGCAGCAACCCCACTGCTTGTACCAATTTCTGTCATCATCTAATATAATGGATAATTATAGACTGGTTGTCTTATAAACAACAGAGATTTATTTATCACAGTTCTAGAGATCAAGAAGTTCAAGATCAAGGCACTGATACTTGTGGTCTTCAGTGAGGGCCTGCCTCTTGGTTTATAAGCAGCTATCTTCTCTCTATGTCCTCATGTGGTGGAATCAGCAAGGGAGCTCTCTGAGATCTCTTTTATAAGGGACCAGTTCCATTCATGAGGGCTCCACCTTCATGACCTAAATTACCTCCCGAAGGCTGCACTTCAAAATGCCATCACACTGGGGATTAGATTTCGACGTATGAATTTGAGAGAGACACAAACGTTTAGTCTGTATTATTAGTCTTGTGCTCTTTATTTCTTCACACAGATACAAGATTCCATCTATATATAAAGCACTATTTATAATATTTCTTGTATTATATATCTACTGGTAATAAATTAATTCATCCTTGGTTTATCTCAAAATATCTTTATATTGTCTTCCTTTAGTAACAGTATTTTTTACTTGATATGAAATTCTAAATAGTGACATTTTCCCTCCTAGAATGGTAAAGATGTCATTCTTTACCAAAGAGGTCTGTGCTTGCATGGATTCTAAAGAAAAGTTATCGGTGTTTTTTATGATTGTTCTCAGTAGTGTAATTCCTTTAGATCCCAGTTGCTTTTAAGAATTTTTTCTTTATCTTTGCTTTTCAGCAATTTGACTATGATTTGCCAGATATGGTTTTCTTATTGTTTATTCTTCTTGAGATTCATTGAGCTTTTTGAATCTGTGAGTTGATATTTTTCATCACAAGTAGATACTTTTCAGCATTATTTTTCAGAATTTTTTTTCTACTCCAATTTCTGCTCTACATCTGATCAATCACTGAAATGTTAGACTTTTTGGCATATTCTCAGAGATGACTGATTCTCTGTTTTTGCCAGCTTTTCTCTCTAAATTTCTGTTTGGGTAATTTTTCTTGCCATGTGTTCAACTTTAAAATTTTCTTCCTTTGCAATTTCAATCTGCTAATATTTCATCTAATAAATTTCTTATTTTAAGTATTTTAGCCTTTAGTTCAAGAATTTCTATTTCATATTGTTTTTTAATCACCATTATTCTACTGAGAGTGTCCTTTCTTTTTAAACCAGTATATTTATCTTTTCTAAAATATATTAAAAACTGATGTTATGTATTTCTTGTATCATAGCTCAAAATTGTGTTTGTGGTTCTATTTATGCTTTTTTAAAAAAACTATAGGCAATAATTTTATGCTTCTTTATATATCTAGTACTTTTATATATCTAGTACAAATTAGTAGTTGATAGATGATAGTAGTTCACAGGGATGGGGAGGATGGCATAGAGAATGCAGTCAGCAGTAATGAAATGACTAGGTGGAGAGCCAGAGGGAAGATAAAGTAATCAGGGGATTGTTTTATAAAATATATACATTTCTAAACAATGTACTGTATACTCGAAACTAATAAAAAAACTCTTTAAAAATATTTTGAATGCTATGGTGTTGAGAGTCTGGATTTTTTGTCTTTTAAAGAGTAATGAGTTTAGTTCTAGGAGACATTTAATTTACTAACAGATTAATCAGGCTTGATTTTAAGCTTTGTTAAAGGAGGTCTAGGTTAGACTTTACTAAATGGCTCACGTTGTTCTTTTTTTAAGTATGACCTCCCTTTTCAAGTATGACCTTTTAAAATCTCAACAAAAAAACCTGATATATTCAACATGGTCTTGATGCTCTGTCAGGATGGAATTTCTATATTTTCTTCTATTTTTTCACTAATGGGATCATTGTTCAGTGCTCAACTCCCCAGTAGCTAGATCTCATGTAATTTCATCTTGCATATATGCAGCTTAAAGTTGTTCCAAAGACTTAACTAGATCCTTCTATGTGAACTAACATTCTTCCCAACATCCCACACTCCAATTTCTAGCCACTCCAGTAGGCTCAGCTCAGAATTCTGCTTCTTCTGCTCAGCAATATTGCCATGCTTTGCTCAGCCTCTATTTTCTTTTATTTTCTGGAATGTATCTTAAAGCAGAAAGCTGGAGTAACCATAAGCATTACCTCATATGTTTCTCTTCTGTCAAGAATC
This sequence comes from Macroglossus sobrinus, assembly GCA_004027375.1. NCBI lineage: Eukaryota > Metazoa > Chordata > Mammalia > Chiroptera > Pteropodidae > Macroglossus > Macroglossus sobrinus. The sequence goes on along the minus strand of PVKZ01001892.1, from coordinate 207,836 downwards.
ATATTTCAGCACTGCCTGTTCTCCAAAGTTTGAAAGATTTTGCTTAGTGTATTTTATTCTATTTTACATTTGTTTATGATGGAAGAATTAGTCTGGTATAAGTTACTTTGTCATGGCCACAATTAAAATATATGCATTTTTATATTTGGGACATATTTTTTCAAGTATTAACTGTATATAATGAGCCCAGACAGTAGGTCAAGTAAAATGTCAGTAGGTGGTTATCAAAGCAAATATGAATTCAAGCAAAGAGCTTGGCAATGGTAGGTTAAACTAAGAACATAAAACTAGAAAAACCATCTCTTTTCCCTATTAAGATAGCTATTTGATTGTTCTTTAACCATCTTGAAATACCCACCAACAAACTGCTCTAATAAATGGTTCCAATAAAACTGTTTTTTTAACTGAAAAAAATGATAAAGTTATTTTTCATTGTTCTCCACAATAAATGAGAATATGGTAATGTCTAACCTAAACTGGAATACCAATATTTTGACTATCTATTTTAGAATTCAGAGACAACAGCAAATAGACCAATAAAAATCCTCATGGTAAATAAATCATAAAATAATTTTAATTATGTTGTAATTTTAAGATTTCACTGTTAAATATAACTAACTCAGTCCAATCACACAGTTTCCATCCTTAAGCTCAAATTTAGTTTGTTTTCAAAATGAATTTTTGAAAACAAAAATTATTTACAAAAATGAATATATAAACAATGCTTTCAGAATTCTTTCATTAAATTAGGCTTTAATGTTTGCCTATTTTTGCGTATTCAAACACATCCTACAAATTATTCTAATCAGAATAGTGTGTTCACATTTTACTACACATACTAAATTAGGAAGTAATTAACGAATTTCCTAATGTAGACAGAGATTTATAGCTGTGTGACCCAAAATATTTATAACTGAAGAGCTGAACATATTATATCTTGTTAAAGAAAGAATAGTAAACATATTTTTTTGCAGTTTACATGAAGTAATGACCTGTGATCATTTTACCACTTTAACTGATAAACTGCATTACTTAATTATAAAATGGACTGGCTTCACCTTGGGGATAGAAGGTAGCAAATATAATCCAAGTAATACTTAGTTTCTTCAATAACCTGTTGGTGGAAACTGTGAAGAATAGTGACTGGCTATAAGCATTAACTTGAAAATTACAGAATTGGATATTAAGGGAATGTCATGAAATTATTTGATCCAGACTTTACTGTGAGGGTATTGAGAAGTGAAGCATTCAAGCATTAGTATTTTCATAATGTTTGAAAGGAGAGAATTTCCACACCCCCATGCAACTGGAACAAAAACCCTGACAAATTGCTATTGTTTTAATTTAATCCATGTCTCATTTGGAGTATTTATGTACATGGAACACTCTCCCTACACTCTAATTCTCCACACTGACACTGTTATACTCAAAGCCAGAGAAACAGATACACATATTATGACTTCCTATAAGCTCTAACTAGCAGATACTATAAATGTAAGTTCACATACAATACAATCAAATAAAATATTCTAATTCAAGAGGGTTTTTTTTTTTTCTCTATGTTTGTGTTATCTACACAAGTAAACCTGTGAATGAGGCAGAAAGAATTTCAAGATCATCTTTACAGGTCAGATCCCCAACCTTTGTGAAAATGAAAATAACAACCCTAGTAAAACATATGGATCATCAAATGCTCTGGTCTAAATATTCCTCTGGCGTTTATGCCAAAAAATGCCTCCCTGTTCAGGCATTCAGCTTTTCCTATAATTGCTCACAGAGAAGCAATGCCAGCTTGAAATGCTAGATAAGGTATCCCTCCCATGGTGTGGTAGGAATCGGACAATGACAACCCACTGGGCACCACACAGAGTAGTGTTAGTACTAATATCTCGATGCACAACTCTGGGGAAATAGGAAAGCCAAGGTCTATAGTTATTCAAAAATGTCTTTCCAGGATTCTTTTTGACTAGTGGAGAATATTTCGAGTATAGGAAAGTACTATGGCCAGACCAATATCTAGCGTAGTGAATTTTTCTTTTCTATGAAATTGAATAATTCAAAAGACACAATGAAATGAAGGGATCAAAGTTGAAATAAAGTAAAGTTGTCTAATAAAAAAGCAAGTTACGTTATTTAGAAGAATATATGTGGGGGCCTTAAATATTTTAAGGTTGAAATAAAAACCAAAGGCTGTGCTAATTTTTCCCTTTCTCAAATATAATAGCCGGAATACTCTAATTATTACTTTAAAAAGAAAAGAAAAGAAAAAAAGAAACAACAGGATAAACCATTTGAATGAAACAAATCTCATCACCTCTGTAGAGGGATCCTCTCTGTGTCTCTGTCCCCCTCCCCTGCTGCTATGAATGCTTCCTTCACAACTGGCACTTAGACACTCTAGTCTCAGCAGCATCAGACTGGCATTCCCAAGGTCTCAGGGTTTTAACAGTCTCTACTTCATAGATTATCCTTCAGGGAGAAAGGAGAATTACTAAGAGGGTCTTAGAAGGAGGTAGGGAATGCAATAAGTGGTGCCTTCCATTCTGCTGAGACCCATCAGTCAGCCTCAGAATACATTGTTAACACCTGCTGTGTTGATAGAGGCCATGATTTCCAGTAAGATTCAAAACCGAGGTTCTGCTCTCCTCCACCTGAAAAAGATTCTTAGCACTTTTTAACAAAGAAATGATCCTAGAATCTTGGCTGGAATCCAGTTTGGTAATTGCATTTCTGTTTACCCATCTTCTCTCAACAGTGTTTACTATTAATGTAAGTAACACATAACAAAAATTTAGGCACTACATTCTAACATTCTAAGGAGAATGTTTCCCTAAGAAAGGGAGAATTAATAATAATGAAATATTCTTTTATTCATCTTGCACTCATCTTTTGATGTTTGTGATGTGCTTTGTGGAAAATTTGTATAAGAAAACCTTGTCATAACTAAGAAAGAGGTACCCTACTTTACTCTGAAAAATACTAAATTATAGGAAGCAAAAGTACTTATGAAAAATTAGGGGGCATAATCAGAAAGAACTGAGAAAAACAAGGTCATTCCAGATGACTGAAAATATGTGAGTGTCTCTGATTTTGGTTTTGTGGGGGAAGTGCATTATTTATCTAAATGTAGTCTTTCATATCCAGTAATTAATTTTAATTAGTTTTTTTATTACCCAAGAAATGGAAAAATCCATTTTCATCATTAAAAAATAACATTATTACCTCTATTCTATTACAATTCTCAGAAGAAACCAATGCTTTTAATTTGATTTGTTTCCAGGAACTATATGTGTACATAATTGTATATATGTACCTATAAGAAATATAGTTTGTGTGTGTAACTTAAATGATATTATACTTTATCTGGGCTCTGTGTATTTTTCTTAACATCGTTTCTTAAAAATTGACCACGTCCTTTCGCCTGCCACTCTGTGTATGTAGATTTCTCAGACTAGATACTGAAACAGAATTGCTAGGACAATGGACATACACAAGTTAATTCTAAAATATTTTCCAAATTATCTCTGTATGCCTACCCATTCTAATTCTTGTAGATTCCTGTGCCAACTGCTTCTATACCTTTGTGGCTCTTTATGAAGAGCACCCTGCCCTCACAGTGCTACAGACACAACCTTCGAAGCTCAGTTCAAAGGCACCTTCTGTCGAAGTTATCACTGTCTCTTACTATAATTGACCTTTTCTCTGGTGACATTGTACAGTGCTTTTAGCTATAATCCTACCATGGCACTTACTACGCTATTCATAGTCTTATAGCCATTTATATGCAGAGTTTCTCTCTCCCTTGTCCCCCATTAGACTGTAAGCTCCCTAAGGGCAGGATTCATGCCATCACTTTTACAGCGGAATCCCCAAATCCTGTAGTTGTGTGCCTTGCATAGATTGCTCTTCTATAAATCTTTAATTAAAAAATAAAAGGATGAATAAATGGACACATAATGTAGCATTTCATGTCAGATCAGTGTCTAAAAAATTCCAGAAAATGTCTATTTTGTCATCTGTTGTCAATTCCATGGCAGCTTAGACTGAATTCTGTCATGTTTTAGTCTAATCACATACTTATTTACCTCTTTTATGCATTATTCTTACATCACTGATAATGAAAATGATCCTCTATATTTTCAGGATAGGACCTGTTGTACTTAGAGATTGTAAACTTTCTGAATTGTTGCCTTTTACTCACACTATTCTTAGCTGCAGTGAGAGATGAATTTGTATAAGTATATTGAGTATACAGTTGCACTCTGCCTGGCTGATATGTCATCACAATACTCTGCCTCCCTCTTCCCCCACCTAAAACCCAATCAGCAATTTGGACATATGAGAAAACTGCTCAACTTCTAGGCATCAAGATGGTGTATGCCTCAGCAGATGTAAGAAATGTTGGGAGCCATTATTGCTGAATGTCCTACAGACAGGGTTAAAAGTGCCTGCAAGCTAGAAGTTTGCAGGGCAGGTAAACTCGGTACTGAAGGAGGAAGATTGGCTTAATGAATAAGCTCATTACTGAAATGGTTTGCATATCTGTGGGTGTTGCTTCTCATACACATCCTAGGGTATAAATATACTGTTCTTAATAAACTCTAATAAACTCGGGGCACAGTATTCACTTTTAGCCCTCCCGACTCTATCTCTTTGTCTCTATCTTTTGTCTCTCTCTTTCTTTTTCTTAATCCTCACTCCCTGTCTCAGGAACTGTTCTATCTTAGCCGGCTGGCTCCTGCAAAGAAAGTTCTTTCTCCTTTCCTCCCTCCCTCCCTCCTTCTCATCCTCCTTCTCTCCCTTCCTCCTCTCTTCCTCCCTTCCTTCTTTACTTTTTTCTTTTACATTTTCTGCTTTATCTTTATTTCTCAGAACTGAAGTCAGTAGAAAATTGTGTGAATTTGGCATACCTAAAAATTGTAAGATACATTACTCCAAAGGTATTATGGGCTATTTATATAACTTTTAAGAGAAAATATTCTGACATTTAATAATTCATGTAATTTACCAAAAAAAAAAATAAATTTTTAGAACTGACTTAAATTAGTTTTAGGAAGACCAGCTGTTTGACTTTCAACAACTTCCATCTGCAGTCTCTACTAAACCTTTCACTTTAAGATTTTTTAAAATGAATTTCTATTTTTTAGCCTTTTCCATCACTAATAATGATAATAACTTTTTATTATCAAATAGCTAATATTTGTGTAAGGACCTGTGGTAATTCTACTTTTTATCCTTAAAGATAGTTTTACAATGTAATTCCAAAGATATATTTTACATTTTAAATCTCTAATACTAAACCTTGTTTAGAAGGTGGATACATATGGTGACTTATTAAAGCAGACTGGTTTAGTTTTTCTATATCTCTTTCTCTTTTCTGAAGCTATTACAGTAATCAAAACAAATTCACATAAGATGGTTCTTCTATAATGGTCAGTATTTTAATTATAAAATTGTGTTTTAAATATTTCACAAAAAGAGCTCAGTCATAAACATGCTCCTGAAACATCCATCCATTAGGAACTGGGTGAACACATTTGCTTATGTAAAAGATCATCTGTTTTCTTCAAACTATGTTTTTGATTTTAGTGGAATATATTATTATTTTACAAGAATTTATTCGTTTTTGAATTTTTATTTAAGTAAGATTTTAACTCCATAACTAACATAACGATACTATTTCTGTTTCTCATGGTGGTATTTAAAAAAATAAAAACATCATTTAAATTTCTCTAGATTCCTATTTCTTTCCTATTTCTGTACCAAGTTTTTCAATTTATTTCCACTTTCTCTAGGAGATTTTGAAACATTCTTAACTAATGATAACATCGGCATCGTAACACCTTGTTACAAAAAAACCCTCCCTGTATGAGTATTATGATAATTAGATATTCAATCAGCTTAGCTCAAAATTAATGTTGTGTCAGTTTTCTAAATTGGTAGTTTTAGAATCAGTATCTGTAATAATTCTGCCTTTGGATAAGTTAAAGGCTGGACACATTATTTATAGAATATTATAAGTGATAAATAATAATTTTATCTTTAATATCGCAAAAGGTGGGGGAAAAAAGACCATGGTAATTGCTTCAGGAGACTGCCCTTGCATTTCTGAATATATATATATATATATAGATATATATATATAATCTGCTCCCAGTTCCTGGCACAGAGCTCCCAAAATCCTTGAAATACCCTAGGTGACAAGAACAATAGGGAGCATATTTTATTCTAATATTTGGTCTTCGACCCTGGTTCCTGACACAGCACTCCTAAATCTCTTGGCATTTCCTAGGTGGCAGGAATGTCGTTTGTTCTAATGAGAGGACTCTTGGTGAGCTTCTGGATAGTTCAGGATGGAGGCTGGTTTCTAGAAAGGCCAGCCATGATTAGGTCTTGGGAGCTTTCACCTCAACCCCCATCTTCCAGAAAAGGAAGAGAGCCTGGAGACTGAGTTAATGATCCATCATGCCTATATTTTGAAGTCTCCATAAAATTCCCAAAAGTTCAGGGTTCAGAGTGCTTCAAGGTGGGTGAACGTGTGGAAGGAAGCACCCACAGAGAGGGAATGAAGCTCCTTCCCACAAACTGTGCCTTGCGTATCTCTTCCTCTGGCTGTTCATTTGTATCCTTTATTATATTAAAAATAAATAAATAAATCGGTAAAGATAAGTCTTTCCCCGAGTTCTGCAAACCATTCTAGAAAATTATTAAACCAGAGAAGGGGTACTGAGAACCCCAACTTATTACCCATTGGTTTGAAGTACAAGTGACAATCTGGGACTTGAGGTTAGTATCAGAAGTGGAGGCAGTCTTATAAAACTGAGTCCTTAACTTGAAGGATTTAATACTAACTCCAGGTAGGTAATGTTAGAATTGGATTGAATTACAGGTCACTAGGCTAGTGTCACAGAGAATTGCTTGGTGTGGGGAAAAACTTTCACACATTTGGCGACTCGTAGTGTCAGAACTAAAGGAGAAAAACAAAAGAACGTGATTTTCCTAGACATCTGGGCAGGGTCTTATAGGAGGCGACCTAGGGTCTTCAAGTCAGCCTTTGAGGTGCTTTCTCAGAATCTCATCTTTCAGGCTTTTGACTTGGAAACTGAACTGAGCACCAATTTCAACATAGGTCTCCATTTATTTTAATAAAAAACTTCCTTTAAAACAATTTCAGCCTTTACAGCTCCCAGAAATATTTTTCAAAAACATTTATTGACTGCTTTATAAGGTTAATTAAAATGAAAAGATATATTTTCCCTTGAAAAAGAATGGGCTTTTGACATCTGATTACAAAATAAATAATAGATATTTTATGCCTTCTAGATTAATAACGTGAAATTGTCCTCTCTTCCTTTTTAAAAGATACTTTTTCCTCTTTTGGTGGACTTTTAAGTTTTGGACTCTGCATCTGGTTTTCACTGCTTATTGCCTTTGCAAGACAATGTTGCTCTCTGCAAATCATTGAATTCATACTAGCCTTGGTGTCCTTTAGAGACAGAGTTTTCTCCTGAGGAAACCAATGTCTATAACAAGCTTAAGACTTATAAAGGAGCTGAAGCACGTTGTACACTTCAGTAATAGTAACACAGACTTTGAAAATTAAGTATTCTGATTCTAAAACACTAAACTACTTGGACCAGCACTTGGAGAAGCACAAAGCTGTTTGAAAAAAATTAAGAGAGTATAAATACAAGTGAAATGGAAAGAATTTGCATCTTTGATTGATTAGAGAGGTCTTACCTTAGAAGAAATAGCAGAATGAAAAGAAATTGCCAGAGTAATTAACCTTTCCACATCATAATTTAAATAAAACATCACATATTTTCTTACCTCCTATTAGTTTTTTATTCTTCCTTTCTCACTTTATTTTATACACCGAATGACTACTGTGTTTTTGTTACAACGTTAAATAGCTTCCCCTTATTTTTTCTCCTTTCATCTATTATTCTTTGGTCTTGTGTTGTCGGGTGAGATCTGACATCCTTGCATGTTTTAACAACTGTGGTGGTATATCATGACAAACACTTTATAAGGGTTTATTGGTCATAACTCATGACAAAACTAAATTAAAACCCTAAATAAAAACAAAATTCCTTTTATTTAAAAGACAAGGATTCTATAATTTTACTAAATTTTCAGTCTATTTTTGTATAATCAATAACTAAATATATTGCACTTTTTTGTCAGCTTTTCATTTATTCTCAGCTATATCTTCTGATCCATGGAAAAATAAAATAAAATGTGTTAGAAATATTAGATAGTGAAAGTTATAATTTCTATATTATATTACCACTTAAAAATTTTGAGTTATGTTTTGATTTTTTTGATATAATATTTTATTTAGTGTCTTGTCTAATTACATATCAGATATTTGAGATCCCTTTTATTGGATGTTTTTTGAATTTGAATTTAATATAGTTGGTTAGCTTATGGTTATTGTTTAATTCAGTATAAATAGCTCAAATTTTGAATTTATATTTCTGTTCAAACAACTTAAAAGCATCTGTAGATAGGAGATAATACATCTCATTTCTTTTTTAAGGAACTAATGTAAAGTACACCCATTTGGTATTAGGTTGAATATTTCAAGCTTTAGAGTATATATTTTTTATAATTTTCACTCAACTATACATTTTTGTATTTTACACCACAGGAAGCTGTCAACACTGTAATCATTTGTCTCACTGAGCTAAATTATTCATTTTGTTTTTGAGTTTTGGGGTCTTAGATGTACAGTAATGCCTTGACATAAGGGGAAAATCTCCAGCCCATTATTTCAGTTCTGAGTAATCTAGCAACATCTTCTCTCCATAGAGGATAAAAGAATTTTCCTGCTACAGAATTTCTTGAGAAAAAAACAAAAAACAGATGAATAAACAAACAAACATAACACAGTAAATTGGGTGTGTTCTGACTGTGGTATATATCTGAACACTGTATCTCTGTCCACAGTCTAAGACTGTCTTGACAAAGAAGCCTAGAGCTGTGCAGAGCTCGAGTTGGACACATGTGCTCAACAATGACAGTTTGCTGATTTCTAGTACATTCTAATATTTTTATCTTTATTTCTAACTAATCACTCCTTGAATTTCAAGATATGCTGGCATGGCTGGGTGATACACTGACTGCTTGCATAAAATAGTTTATTTAATCTTTGAAACATGATATGAAGAATGAAATGCACAGAGAATTGAAAGACTAAAGTGCTAGATAGACCCAATTGTATGCACTAGAACTTTGTTTTGGTCTCTTCTCCTCTTCCTCCTTCTCCTTCTTCATCTTTATCTTCAGCTTATCCCTGGGTATCTCTTACGTCACATCAGTGGCTTTGGAGCAGAATCCTCTTTAGTGTCCTTTGCAGAACTCTAAGAAATAAGCAAAGTGGTCTGGTGTTCCAACTATCAGAGAATATAATGCTGGGATTTAGCAGGGTATGCGCTGGGCAGCAGGCCAGAAAAGATGTGGCATTGAGATGATTTCAGAGTCTGTTGTCTGGAAATTTATCTTCAAAAGTAGCAATGCCTCAGCAAATTGAAGATTAGAAATAACATGGAAGTTCACTGGAAAACGAATTGGTCCAATGACAAATCTTATGCTGAACCTCATGGAGGTCTTCAAGTAAAATAAAAGGAACCAAGGCACATATTAAAGAATATTTCATAACCAATTTCCTAGCCGTAAGATTCTATTTTATTAATTAAAAGGGACCATCTGACTTCCAACATGTAATAAAAGATTATCTGTGAACTTGTTGTTCTCATCTCAAAGGAAAATAAAAGAACTTAGGGAATTGTTGCTGCTTGTTTCACCATTTTGAATTTTACTATTTTTACTTACAATACTCAATTTAGTTAGACATAAAAATATGACTTCTATTAAAGTTACATTTTACTACCATTTTAGGTAAGTGGGATTCTTTCAATTTACTTTGATTGCCATTCTACTCTGATTAGGTTCTACATGTAGCCCAGGAGATAATTGATGCAAATCAGCTTCCTTACATAGCTAGGTTGCAAATACACTTGGTTTGTCAGCATCTCCATTTTTGTCACCTTTCCAAATTGTGATAATTTAGTGAAGAGCTTTCCTCCTAAAATTGGAGAAGTTTCATGCAATCGAAACTCTAGGTTGCGTTTCTGGAGGAAAATTATTTTGAATTACAAAGCACCATTTTATTATTTTGTTTGCACATTGGTAGCTGACACATTACCATAAAAGATAATTTTAAAATTATACACATAACTAAGTAAAAAAAAATAATAATACATAGAATTAAAAAAAATAAACAACATAATGAATGAATAGGGAGAAATTTTTTTTTTCTTTTCCTCTTTTATTTGTTTCCTACAATCGTTAAATTCTTTCTTGGAGAACAAGTCTCTTTCAGTGAACTTTATTAGCCTTACACTGACCATATATTTGTACCAAATATTCTAAAAATGGCTTTCTTTTTAAAAACCAATAGCTGTGTTCCTAAAAACCTTTGCAATAGAGTAATTTAAAAAATATATTATATTATATCTTTAATCCAAAGGAGTTTAAGTAGTTTATTACTTAAAGAGACATTTCAAGAGAATTCTACACCATAGTAGAATAGAATATTTAGAAAAACAAAGGTGACTTCCTTATTTTCATTGTATTAATTATTTTAATTTTTGTTATCTATTTTCAAGGACTTGATGAGCTTTCACAAACATTACAATGCTAGCAGAAAGCAGAGCTTATGGCCCCTGGAACCTCACAAAAATGGAGAATAAACAATAACTCAGATACATAGTTTCCAGTAAACTTCGGCTACACATAGGTGCACCAAGAGAAGTCAACTTCCACCCTACTGCCACAACTTTAGTTCAAATTATTGTGCTCTCTTGACTCAATTGCTATAACAGGTCTTACTGACTTCCTTACCTTCCATGTTTGCCTCAACTTCTGGCCACTTCTCCCATTTTTGTTGAAGGGTTCTTTCTAAGACACAAATTTCATCATTTCTCACGTATATTTAAACTAATAGATCCCCATTTCTCTTAAGATAATGTTTACCCTTCTTATCAGGGGTTACAGGGCCTTTTATTTCATAGCTCACTCACACTGTCACCTCTGAGCAACTGCCACCCACTTCTCATCCTACTTTCTGTACCACTTAATTCAATTATTACCAATGTCCTAAACATCCTCATCCTCCCTCTACCTTCAGCTTTCACATGAGTCATTCTCTGGGCAAAGCATTATTCTCCTCCTCTTGAAAGCTTAGTGAGAAACCCTGATGAGTAAACAGGAAATGATAATATAAAGCAATGATAAGAAAAAGCAATAATAACAAAAGCCAGCATTTGCCCGGCTAAACAGATGCATTCTTGACATCTCAGCTTAAATGAGCAAACTTCCTTCAATTTCTCCCTTATACACAATCAAGCAGATGTGGCAAATATTGAGCAGTGCTTCTCCCTTACATGCACTCCCATGGTATCTCACCAGTATCCCTCAGTGTTTTAGGTTATTATTTCCTGTTTACTCATTAGGGGTCTCACTAAGCTCTCATTGTAATGAGAAGCATAGTTTTGACCCTGTTCATCCTTATACATAAGGCATTTAGCAGAGTGAATAGCACATAATTCAGTACAAAAATATTTGTTGAAAGAATAAATAAGTAAAGTAATTAGGGAGGTGTTATTTCTAAGTCACATAATACTCATAATTCTAAAATGATTTGAGAAACTACAACAAAATGGCTTTTTTCTTAGGAAGAGTTTTTAAGACAGAGAAGTTTGCAAGTGTAGGTGAATGAGGCCACATAATTAATTTACAATTTTTAAGGAAAAATTCAAATATATATGCCAATTTGTAAAACTGCCAGTAACCACAAGTTCAACCCTTCACTTCCTTACATGGAAGATACATTTATTTTGATTTTCTGTTTTAGATATTTGGTAAAAAATTAGGGCATTAATTTTTATAACTGCAAAACTAGATGGTAAGCCACTAGTACTATTATCAATTAATGAAACCTACAAATAAGCAAACACTGAAGAACTTAATGAAAGCGTTAATCTGCAATTGCCTTGAAAAGTGCTGGTATAATGTTCTCCTTCAAGTTTTTCTACCAACAACATTATAGGAGAAATAACATGATGTTACAATAAGAAAGGTTATAAAATTTTATAGCCCTGTATTTTAGAGTGTCTTGGGTTGTAAAAGGTACAAGAAATTCTCAAAACTTTTCACTGCTATATACTGAGAGGTCTGTATGAAATTGGTAAAGTACTATTAATGGAAAAGAGGATGACTCTATTTTTATATAATGTTTGTATAATTCTATCTGGCATATATAATTCAGATTTTTAAATATAAGAAATGAATTATTGGAAGAACCACATCAGATTTCCAGTTACGATTGCTTTCTGAGACTTCACAGTATTATGTCACCTATCCTTCAGGTACAGAGTCTGTCATGTTCACGTTTTTTTTTCATAGTTTCATGTTTACATCTTCTACATGCCACATATCTCTGTTTGTTGAATTAGGTTGAAATCAAAATACATTTGGAGTATATATAATAAGTAAAAATGTTTTTATAGTGATTTTCAGTCTTTTTAATATATATTTACTAATATATTTAGAAAATATGGCCTATATAATCTATATGGCCTAACAATTAAAATATACAAAGTGTCACCTGAAACAATGTACATGTCTAGAGAGTATATAAACTTAATTTAGCTGCTTCCACAAATCAAAAAGGAAAAGTGCATGGAAATAGTTCAGAACATGGGTGCTGAAGCTGATGATCTGGCTCCTAATCTCAGCTCTGCCACTTAATAGACTATTTTTGTAAGCATCACTTGCTTCATCTAAAATAAGAATATACAAACACTCACACCAGAGGTTTGTTCAGTATAAATACAATAATAAAAGCAAAATGTGTTGCACAGGATCTGGTACTTAGTAAGTTGTTAGATACACTTCACTTACTTCTTTCTCAACTTATTAGAAGGAAAGTTGTCAATAAATAAAAATATAAGTTATTTTGTTAGAAAAAATAAAAAATAAATAGGAAAAATAAAAAGTTACTGTGGACCAAGCAATGTAATTTTTAGTGAGCAGGTGCCCTTATTAATACAGGCATTAATATCAGAAAGTTTGAAGCCCATATAAAGTAGGAGACCTAGAATAAGTCACTAAAAACTTATAGATTTCTACCTATAAGTTGGGGAATACAATAGCACCATTGCCTAATTTAAGTAATTGCTCTTAAAAAAAACTTTAAAAATATAAAGTATTTAATAAATGAAATGGACACAAACATACCATAGACTGTGCCAGTCTGTACTTAGTGACTTGCAATTTTCAGTTGCTATGAGATATCACAGGATATTGAAAATATGGAAGGCAAGAGCCAGATAAGTGGAAAATTAGTTCTCAAAATAATGTTTGTTCAGGTTGTTAGAGCAAGTCCATCTTTTCCCCCCTCAGGCAAATATTTTGAAGGTTGTACTGCCTTCATTTTCTAGAACAAGGTTAAAAAACAAGAAGTTAATCATATCTGTTCATATGCCATGTACCTCAGGAACAACTCAATAAACGTTAATTGATGAAGATGATATTGCAAGGACAATTGCACTATGTTTTGTAAAACTGATTCACAGAAATCAGCCCTAGCAGTTGTACCTATGTGATTGTATGTTTCCAGCATCTTTATTTAATTCTCATTTTGTAAGATCATGTCAAAATAAAATGTTTGATTGGGATCCTGAACATCTTTATTTTCCTTCTTCTTCACTTTTTTCTCCTTCTCCTCCCCCTCCCCCTTCCCTTTCTTCTCTCTCTCCCCCACTCCATACATCCCTCTCTTTTACTTCGTTCCCTTCATTCCTCCTTTCTTCTCTTTCCTCTTCATATCTCCCTCTTTCTGTCTTCTTCATTTTTTTTATATAGTGTACAATAACATCATAATCCCACTGGATGTACATAGCAATTAGATCAGCTTTGAAACGTGTTCTTTCTAAAGTTAGCACTTGAAAATTCTTACCTAACAAATCTAGAAGGTAGAAGAAGGAACCCAAACTAATAGTTTTTTCTTCATACTGCCATCTAGCATTCAGAAACTCAATGTTAAGCTGGTCTTTCTAAAAAGCTCATTTTGTGGAAAGTTATGTGTATGTCAGCACTTGTAAGCATAGCACGGACACACTCAGCTTGGAGAAGACCTGGCCAGAAGTCTAGTCTGAACTGTTATTTTAAAATATAGCAGCCAGAAAGGGTGGGGGGGTGGGCAGCAAAGGAAAAAAAATGAATTAAAAAGAGTTTTTTTTTAATTTTAAAAATTTAAAAACATTAAAAAAATTTAAATCATTTATTCAATTAAAAAAAATAAATTAATTTAAAAGAATAGCAGCCGGACTCCTCAGAATGTCATCTCAACTTAAACTGTATCTGAACCAATACCTGGAATCAATTCCTGCCTTGTCTGACTACCTCACTGTTCCATACCCTTAGGTTCACAAAGGAATACTTTTGACTACATAAAACTATGACCTGAATAACTTCCTTTTAAACTTTTTTTTATCACAGGGTTTTACTTGTCATGAAATGCAATTAAGTAGGCAAGTCATGGAATTCTAGAATATTTACCATGAGACTGTAGCCTTACATAGTAGACAGAGAAACTCAGGCTAGTAACATTATATTTCATTTTTATATAATTTAGTATTGATTTTTTTATGTCTGTTTTTTCTTAAAGCCTAACTTCTGGCAGATTTCTTGAATTATCAGCAATTAAAAAAATATTTTGGAACTTCAAATTCTACAATCACATAGTAAATCAATTCAACAGACAAGACTCTGAGCCTAACCTATGTACGAGGAAGAGGGGCGGGCATGAACAAGTCAGCCGTGAGGAGCTCAAGTTAGAGAAAGTCAAGCTCACAAATAACCAATATACCTAACAAAATCCCTTAGACTATGAGAACAATCTAAGTTTCCTAGAGGACTAGAAGAAGAAAATATTGCTTTGGCTTAGTGAGAACAGAGTTTTTTGTGGATTAGCTACTTAAAAAATCAAGTAGTTTGTCTTAGATTTTCTAGCTCTCCATTTTCCAGCATGGAGTTTTTGTGTATGTGTTAAAAATATTCTATTTTTATTATTTGTCATTGATATTCAAAAATCTCTTCATCTCTCTTTGTCTTGCTCTACCTCTCCTTGTCCCCTTTTCTCTCTCATCTTTAAAATCATAGCAATTTACCAAGATATGTTTTGTAATTTATCATTTTTATTAATTATTCTAGACACATAGTATACTCCTTCAAACTTGGGTTCAAGTCTTCCTTTTATTTCTGAACAGTTTTCTCCATTACAAAAAAAAAAAAAAACCTTTCATCTTGTGGAGACCACATCTTTTATTTTATGTATTTTTAACTTCTTATTCATTTTCAGTAAATTATTAATTTTGCTTCAATCTTGCCTTCTCTGACACTTACTGCTTTTTCAATTGTACGGTCTCTCTTTTTATATTTCCAAGTGTCCTTTATTTCTGTGCCATTTTATTTTGTTTTTCAACTCCTTTTCTGACCAACATATTCCTGATCAGCTTATTTTTCATGTCCTTCCATTTCTTGTCTTGCTATTTTCATTTATTTTTTGTATGCCTTTGTGTGTGTGTATTTGTGTGTGTATGAGAGAGAGAGAGAGAGTGAGAGAGAGAGAGAGAGAGAGAGAGAGAGAGATTACATTATGAGTGCTTTCATTTGACTTTCCTTATTCTCAGACTTTCCTTAATCCTACAGATACTGATTTGCTTTTGTTTATCCCAGCACCTCTAATGTGTAGTATCTATCAGAGTCCACAGAACTTCATTCAACAACCCATGCCCTTTGATGTCATTGTTTCTAACAATGGTATTTCTGTCCCTTGGGGTAAAGCACCTGGTCTGGAACTCTTTCAGTCCTGTCTGTACCTGCAGCAACAGGCATGACTGTTCTAAACTTTTTAAAAATCTGACAACTCTCCTTATACATCAGGCCTATGTTTATACTAAGTCCTGGTTTGACTGAAAGCTGTATATGTCTATTTCTGATCCTCCAAGTTCAAAGAGGAAAAGGGGGTACACATTCTCATCCTGTCATCTCAAATGTGAATTCCAAGAATTTTTTTCTTAAAGTTCACTGTGTAATTTTATGACACTTATGTAGATAAAATGGTAAAAAGAGTTGTCAATCTCTTTATTTAGTGCTCTTCCCTGTGAACTATTTATTTGTCTTGCATACATGCTTGATAATAAAACACAATGCAATAAAAATAATAGTAACTAAGGTTTGAGTGTGCTTATAATACATCAGGTAAGTACTGTCATAAGCCTATAAGTATATCAACTAATTTAATTTTTACAATCACTCTATGAAGTACATGCTATTTTAGACTGAACTACCATTCAAGATTACATAAATAGATAGATTGGGACTTGCAGTGTACAGAGCAACAGATATTACATTGTACTCAGCAAAACAACCTAGACAGATTTATGATTTAACTTTTGCAATTACTAAATGTTTCTATGAGATAGATAAAGTGGTGGATTCGATACCAGATATACTTTTCCTTATCGATTGATGTTTACAAAGAAATATGCCATTAAAAAATTACCAGAGTCGAGAGTGGAGGCACCAGGGAAGAGCTAGTCCTGTAATCGACAGAAGCTATGCAGGTAAAGTTGGAAGGGTCAGGCAAAAGGCTGCTGAATGTATGCTTTACTTTATCAGAAAAAGCTCTGTTGTACAATTTCAGTTACTCATGATTTCCTTGATGGGAGAAAAGCCAAACAACTGAGACAGAGGCCCAGATGAGCCATATTCTGGTCTAATGTATAGGAATAACATCTGATTATCAGCTATAACTCAGTGCTCTCAGTATGATAATCTTCAACCTCAGGATGAAGAATGGGTAATGAAGCAAAGAAAAGATTAGAGTCATTACTAATCATTCTCTTTAAATATTTTTCATTTATTCACTGCACCTGATAAAGAGGCTTCTCTTTTTTTTTTTTAATCTAATTAGGTGCCTGGTGATTACAGGTGTTTAATTTAGTTGAAACTTTAAGGTGGTAAAGGAATAATTGAAATTGGCTATCTGTACATGCAGTTAACCCAGAGGTCATTCTGCAGTATTTCTTTTTCACATTATTTTTAATATGAAGTCCACGCTGATTCATAAGATGCTTAGCACATAACTCTTATGCAGTAGAAAATCAATAAATGTCTTTTGATTGAATGTAAATTCTAGTCTGGATCAATTTAAAGTATTGCCCTTTTTGGGCAATTAATTTAAAGTATTGCCCTCTTTGGGGTATTCTGCCTGAAAAGAATTCTTGAACAAGGTAAGTATAAGACTTATCATCATTCTATGACTAGAGAAAGAAAAACCTAATTTGGAAAAGATCTACAAATAGTTTCGTAGACTTCTTGCTACGTATCATATTGCAGTGTTTAAGATCATAGGTTTTAGTATCAAGCTGACCTTGATTAAATTCCAGATGTACTGTTTCTTATTGTGAGAATTTAGATATCTTACTCAAATTCTTAGTCTTATTTTCTTTTTCTCTAAAGTAAGACAATTAATATATAATTCTAAGAACTTCATGAAGATTATTGGAGAAATGAATTAAAACACCTTTCCTTGAGGTCTCACAACTACTAAAGGTAAAAAAGAGAGAGGAATACCATCTCAAAGAACTTGCATTTGAAAAATCTGGGTAGTTTAGCTGAGAACAGAGTCCCTGAACCTCTCTCTGCTAATGTCCTCTTGCTTGCTTGCTTATCTATCTATCTATCTATCTATCTATCTATCTATCTATCTATCTATCTATTTTTATGTTTATGCCCATAGCACCTGGACCTCCTAGGTGGTCTCTCATCCAAGTACTAACCAGGCCCATCCTTGCTTAGCTTCTGAGATCAGATGAGATCAGGTGTGTTCAGGGTGTCATGGCTGTAGGTCTTCTTGCTTTTTATTGGGCTAAAAGTACTTTTTATTGGACCCCTGTAAGATCTATTGCTATACCTCAAGTCATATATATGTTTTATCCTGATAGAGTGACCTATTTCAGCAGTAAAAATAGTTCATTCCCCACTTTTATACCACATCTGTAAGGTTAATGAAAGCATGTTCTTGTAATATCCAAGATATTGAGTAGGTATTTATTAATAACTGGAAATGGACAATAAAAATAGATTAGACAAATAAGTACAGCATTCCTGCTTTTTGTAACCCTTGATCTCAAGGTAAAGTATTCTCAATTTCACATATGATACACAGTGCATAAGGCCATCCTGCCTGATGTTGGTCGATGAACTGGCCTCATTGCAGCTCCTTCTAGAAGTTTCTAGGCTCTTTCACTATGAAAGCTGAAGAATATGTTTCCACGTCTAACATGAGTTGAGAAAAGAATGTTCAATACACCAAGTGCTAGAGCTCTTACCTGGAGCAGACCTTATTCTTTTCAAAACTCAGTTTCCTGCTTCTGTCATTGGCAATGGAGTCTGTGCATCGCTCATCTGTTTTGCACATTTCTGCAGAGAAAGTATAGGCTTATTAATAATTAGCTTATTCATTCTTAAAAAAAGTTAGCTATTATTTCTTATGTGTTCTACAGCTTTATCCTTTATTTTAAAGCAAACCTTATAAATTAAAAAAAAAAGAAACATCTGTTCATGAATACACCATGATATCTAATCCCTCTTTTTACTACAATATAGTCTAAATACAAATATTTTAAGTCATCTCAAGAGTATCCCTTCTTTTTTTCTTTTTTTGGTGAAATAATTGTCATGATATTCTTAATATATATCTAGTACATTAATCAAAACCAAACTTGATATCTTACATGTGGGACACAATTAATTAAGAGTAACTGTTTTTATTATTATTTGTTACTTTGCATGATATGACATGGCATTAAATAGAAATGGTGCTCTTCTAAGACAAAGTTAGGAAATTTATAAGGCTTTCCCAGACAAATAAAAGAAAAAGAAAGAAAAGAAAAAAAAATCCCTAGACAAATCAGACACAAGTTTAAAGTAAAACTTTGCCACTTAGCAGTTTGGCCTCTGACAAGTTTCTTAATCAGTTTAAGCCTCAAACTTAGCTATATGTGCTTGTATCCCCAGGATACTGTAGTGATTGAATGAGATAATTTATATTAGCATTTATCACAGTGCTTAAGAAATGCAACGCAACAACAAACCTTAATTATTTTTATTTCTCTCCCTTTCTCATATTTATTGGTAGTTGATCAAAGTATTTTTCTATTGAGATGTATCACATGTGCACATTAACCTCCAGGAGGGAGGTAAGAGGACAACTACACTCCTGATGACAGGAATAGAGAATATTAAAACACCAGAGTTAGTGGCAAGTTCTATACTTATGCTGTATCTTATATTATCTTGTAGTATCTTATATAGCCACAGAAAATGTTACTCTCAGAACACTGCCATCTTTTTGACCTCGGGTATCCAATGCATAGAATAAGGAGGGCAGGGTCTAGGAACTCTGGTGGCAATAAATGACTAGAAAGGAAATAAGTGTCCTTGGGACAGTAACTAATGTTGGCTCCTCTTAATAATGAGTAGCAACAACCTTAAAAAAAGGCAAGGGCATCAGTAAGAATGGTGACATCCTAAATGAAAATCAATAGACTATGATTGCTTTAGATATGGGCAAGGGCAGAAGCATTACACAAGCTTGAATGAAGAAAAGTTAAAAATAAAAACAATTTCAACTAGTAGACAAGAAGATCTCATAGAGTACAGAGAGGTGATTTATGAGGACCTTTAGAACTTTTTAGAAAGAGAATTTTGTGTGAAGCTGGACTTCTCATGGAGTAGGTAGAAATAAGACTATATAAATACTATTTGATCTTCATTTACATTATTTCTTCTCAGATTCATGTAGGGGAGAAAAAAGTTTTACAAGACCCTCTTAGGGTCCCTGCTGGGTCTGAAAATTAAGCTAACAAAGAAAGATTAATGGGAGAAAAGCACACACATTTAGTTAATATAAGTTTTATGTGACATGAGAGCCTTCATAAGAAAATTAAGAACTAAAGAAACAGGTAAACCTGAATGTTCTTTACGAGGTTTAATGAAGTGGGCAGTCATACAAGAATATGAGAGGTTAAGGGATATGAGTGGGGGAAGCTTAGCAAGGCCTGTTAGGATTCTTTGTGTCCTTTTGTCTTTGGAAATAAGGAGGCTTCTTCAGGAATAGGGAAAATCTTTCATATGAGAGTTTTGTGAGCTGTTTCAGAGAAGAAGGGCAAAGGAAAGGTCAGAATGACCTTCCTGCTTCTACTGTTTCTCAAGTTCCTTCAGCTTAAAATATTCAATATGCTAAGGTGTCATATTTTGAGATGCTGTGTCCTGAACCTCATCATACTCATCTCATCTCTAGAATAACTAATTTTTAAAAAGTTTAAGTATATTATAGCTTAAACTAGCCACACGATGTTTCAAGACAACATCAAGGCATTTCTAACAATTTCTAATAACTACAAATTATTTATTAATTTCTTATAAGAGTAAGATGAGAAACATAATAGAAGAGAAAGAAAAATCAATTAAAAAGGAACATTTTAAATTGCCATATTTTCACTTCTATCCTATCTCCTTCTTTTAATAAGATTCCCAATACTAAATTATACTTGTAAAAAAAATAGCTAACCTAAAGCTATTGGTTGCAATGCCAGAAGCATAATTGCCTTGTTTGGCAAACAGCAAGTATTTCTCTTTAAGAATTCACCAAACAGCAACGTTTAGAGTGAGGAAATAATTGATAAAGCTTTTAAAACATGTTCTCAAATATATGTTTTAACACAAAATCAATTTTTGTAAACTGGATTTCTCCTACCTTTTTGCAGAAACTGAACTTCAGAAGATTGTCAGTTATTTTTAAGTTTCATGAAAGAAAATGTCTTGTATTCTAGAACAGAAAGCAAACATTCCCCAAACTCAAAACAAGCTAAACTAATTTTGCTTCAAAAATTTCAGGATATAGCAACATACTTAAAATAATCAGTTATTTATGATATACTTCTTTAGACAATTTTTGCCAGTGACTTTGAATACATTTATTAATGTTTCACTGCATTGTATCTAGTGTGTCTATTGCTTTTTAAAAATTCTTTTGTTGTTGAAAAATAATGGAAACCTGGCCCAGAGAATAAGATAAATTTTAAAAATACATAGGGTAAAATAGATTACGTTAATTTGTTTTATTTCTTATTTAAAAACCTGTGATTTAGGGGAAAGTACGGTGAATCATAGAACTCAATCTACAAGGTCAGGGCAATGAGACCTTGTGGAACTGTGTCATTTCTCAGATCCTGTGCAGATCTGTCACAAACCTCATGATGTCATGCAGCATCTGGGCCACTTTGAATCTGCCACTAGAGTCTCAATTTCATTATATGAATTTTCTTTTCCCAATAACTAGCACAGCAGTTAAAGATGTAAGAATTATAATTAAATCCTATGACTGAACTTTATTAACTATGGGTCTTCAAACTTGTAAAGCATCAGTTTCCTTATATTTACAATGGGTATAAGAAAGTAATAAGCATTTTACAGGGTTGTTTTAAGGTGTACATGAGTTAAATACTAGAAAATGCTTAGCATAGTTTTTTGCACATTCAACTTTAAGAAAGTGTTAGCAGTTGTGATAAGCAAGGGCAGGAGTGTTAATGCAGAGATCCTTTGCCCATTGTGAGCATGTTCCATCCCCCATTGCCTCATTCTTATGAGATAATTTTCCCATCTACTAACACAGAATAGGCAACTCTGAGATGGCCAGTAATCTCATTAAGAAAGGAAATAGAGAAAGAAGAAACTCAGGTTTTATTTCTTTGATTTTTAGGTGAAGGTGAATGAATTGAATGAAAAACATTGGCTTTGACTGTATTACATTGGCAGTACTTGCATGTGAGAAGAAATGTGGAGGAGCGACATGGGTTCCTAAACTGAATATTATAAATGAACTTGATGATTTGAAAAAAAAATTTTATGGCAGCAACAGAGTAAAAATGAAGAATAACAATGAGCATCTATAAACACAAATATTTGTTCAATTTATAAGTTGATTTCCTCATGTATTATCGTTTTAAATTCTCATGGATGCTCTCCAATTTAGATATTATTGGCATCCTTATTTACCAGATTACAAAAAATGTGTGAATCAAAGGAGTAAGTGACTGACTCATTATCTCATAACTAGGGCTTTTAACTTGAAATTCCTTATAGATTTATACACACACATAAACACACATAAAAATATAGGGTATATACTCTGCATACAAATGTATTAAATATATTCTGGCAAATGTGAACATGGGATTTGGGATTAAAATGAAGATATTAGTTTTAGAAATAAATAATTTACATATACAAATTGTACTTCAAAAAAATTTAAAATAGTTGTTCTAGCTACTTTTGTTCAAATGATTTATAATATTCATGATATGTGATTTGGGTGAGTAAATAAATATACTCCTCATACAGAAGCTAATGACTTTTTAGATTCATTTTATTTGTATCTAACTTTCTCAAAGAATATAAGCAATTTTAACGAATTGAATTCATTTCTTACTCTAAATTGAATTAAAATGAGTTCTTGCCTATCTTATGTGGAAGAGGTCACTGGGGTTTTTCTTTTCTCTCAAACACTACTTATAAATCCATTTTCTTTTTTAGATTGTTTATATGTGCAGTGAAAGTCTTTGAACAAAATTCAGGAACCAACTCACAACAAAATTATATTTAGACGTCATTTTAAATAAAAAAGTAAAATGTGCTGCAATGTGAAATGGAAATAACAATTACTAAGCACTAAATAGGTGAGGTGTTTTCACTTCTATTGACTAATTTAATCCTAACAATGTAACAATATGATAACTGTTATCTCCATTTGAATATAAAGAAAATCAAGTCACAGATAAATTATTCAATGAGCATAAGATTACACAACTAATAAATGATAATTTCACATTCAATTTCTTATTTTTCTGACTCCAAAGACAATGATATTCTGTTATATAAAATTATACAAAACTTCCACTTTAATTGAACTTGTTGACTCACAAACATTTGACTAAACTATACATATGAAGGATTAACATTTTCATATGGTCACTTTTGTATCCTTTCTGGGTTTTTCACTCCTTGTAAGTTTTTAGCTATTCAAAAATTTCTGAGTGGGCGTGACTAAATATTACAATTGTAAAGTATAACATGCAGATTGATTGTTTTGTGTTTAACTGAAGAAGATCCTGAGATTTATGAAAACAGTTTCTTCAGCAACTATCATATATAAATGAGACAACATAATTTTATTAGATACAAAAGTTTATTATTTTCTTAGGCTCTATCATAAATATTATGAAATAATATTTCACACAAATATAAAATAAATAATGTTACTTCTTTATAAAAGAATGTTAACCAATTGTTTACCTATTAATATGAGCTGGTATAATTCTGTTTTAATCACTATTTAAATATACTCATGTATAGTTTCTGAATTTACTGTCTGTGCTAAATAAAGGATATAAGTTGGGAAGGACAGATATCTTGAGGATATTGAATCTCCCTTAATATTTATAAACATGGATTATCTCTCTTCATTTACTTCTTTGAATTCTTTCATCAGAGTTTTGTAATTTTCCTCATATATATCTTATACACATTTTGTTAGATTTATACCTAAATATTTCATTTGGGGAGTACTAATGTAATGGTATTGTCTTTTTAATTTTAGTTCCACTTATTCATTGCTAGTATGTAGAAGCTATTGATTTGTTTTACATTAATCTTGAACTACAACCTTTCTATAATCATTTATTAGCTACAGAAGAGATTTTTGCAAATGCTTTCAGATTTTCTGCAAAGATGATAATGGTATCTGCAAACAAAGGTGGTCTTATTTCTTCCTTTTCAATCTATATCTCTTTAATTTTCTTTTCTTGTATTCTTGCATTAACTAGAACTTCTAGTATGATGTTGAAAAGCAGTGGTGACAAGGGACACATGAGTTGTTTCTGATTTTAGTGGCAGAGCTTTGAGTTTCTCACCATTAAAAATAAATATTTTTGATAACCGGGAAGGCACAGTATAAATGACCTTGAGGAGGAATTTTGAGGTAACTGAAGGTACTGCTGACTTTTAAATTCCATGCAGTAAATCTTATAAGGTTCTCACTAGTTCAGAAAAACTTTATACTTATTGTGTATAATAGTCATTCTATGAAGTCTCCTCTATGTAAAAAAATGTTTTGGCTAATTTTGAATAGTCAACAATTTATCCTTGGATAATAATAGCTAAAATCATACTAAAAACTGAAATATTAAAAGCTTTACCTCTAAGATTAGGAATAAGACAAGCTAGCCCATTCTCACCACTCTTATTCAACATGGTACTAGAAGTCCTATCCAGGGTAATTAGGCAATAAAAAGAAATAAAATGCATCCATTCAAATTGAAAAGAAAGAAGTAAAATTGTCCTTATTTATAGATGCTATAATTTTATATAGAGAAAATCCTAAAGCCTCAACCAAAAATTTATGGAACTGATCATCAAATTCAGTGAAGTTCAAGGTATAAAATCAACATACAGAAACCAGTTGTATTTCTAGAAACACTAACAACAAAATATCTGAAAAATGAAATAAACTATGTTAATTATAACAGCATCAAAAACAATAAAATGCTTAGCAATAAATTTAACCAAGTAAGTGAAAAATCTGTACAATAAAACTACAATACACTGATGAAATTGAAGACAAAAACAAAAACAAAGATACTTTGTGTTCATAGATCAGAAGAATTAATGTTAAAATATCCATATTACCCAAAGCCATTTATAGATTCAGTATAATTCTTATCAAAATTCCACTAGTATTCTCCACAGAAGTAGAAAAAAATCATAACAATACTCTTAAGGAGCCCCAAAAGATCCCAAATAGCAAAAGCAACCCTGAGAAAGAATAATAAAATTAGAGGCATCACATTTTCTGATTTAAAACTTTATCATAAACCACAGTAATTAAATCAATATGACACTGGCATAAAGACAGAGACATAGACTGAGGAAACAGAATAGAGAGCCAGGAAATAAACCTTCACAAATATTGTTACAACAATTTGACAAGAAAGTAAAATTACTCAATGAGGAAATAATAGTATTTTTAACAAATGGTGCTGAGAAATCTTGATGACTACATGTAGAAAAATAAAATTGTACTTCTATCTTACACCACTCACAAAATAAAACTCAAAATGGATTTAAAGCTTAAACATAAGATCTGACACCAAAAAACTCTTAGAAAAAAACATAGAGAAGAGGCTCCTTAAAATTGGTGTTGGCAATTATTTTTTTGAATGTAATGCCAAAAGCACAAGCAACAAATGCAAAAATAAACAAGTGAGTCTAGTTTAAATTTAAAAACTTCTGCACATCAAAAAAAATTAACAAAATGAAAAAGCAACCTAGAAAATAGGACACTATTTTCACAAACCATATATTGAATAAGGTGTTAATATCCAAAATATACAAGGAACTTATACAACTAAATAACAAAGAGGCAAACAGTATTATTTAAAAAATAGGCAGAAGAACTGAATAGTCATTTTTCCAAAGAAGATATTTGAATGGCCAAAGGTTTATAAAAAGATGTTCAACATCACTAACCAAGGAAATGCAGATCAAAACCACAATGAAATATCACCTTACACCTGTGAGACTCACTATCATATAGAAGACAATAGATAACAAGTATTGGTGGAAATATGAAGAAAATGGAACCCTCATGCATTGCTGGAGGAAATGTAAATTGGTTCAGCCACTATGGAAAACAGCATGGAGGTGCCTCAAAAAATTAAAAACAGAACCACCATATTATCCAGCACTACCACTTCTAAGTATATATTCAAAAGATGTGAAAATAAGATCTCAAAAAGATATCTGCATTCCCATGTTTATTGAATAATTATTTACAATAGCCAAAATATGGAGACAACTTAAGTTTCCATCGATGGTTGAACAGATAAAGGAAAAGGTGGTTTATATACAATGCAATATTAGTCGACCATGAGAAAGAAGGAAATTATGCCGTTTGTCACAACATGGATGGATTTTGAGGACGTTATGCTAATTGAGAAAGTCAGACAGGTAAAGACAAATACTATATGATATCACTTATATGTGTAATTTGGAAAAGCTGAAATCGTACAAATAGAAAGTTGAATGTTGGTTACCAGAAGCTGGGGATATGAGGGATTTGGAAAGATCTTGTTTAAGGGTACAAACTTCCAAGTAGTAGATAAATAAGTCCTGAAGATCTAATACATAGAATAGTAATTATAGTCAAAAATACTGTATTATAAACTTCAAAGTTACTAATTGATTAGATCTAAGTCATTCTCACCAGAAAAAAGAAATGATAATTATGTGACATGGTAGAAGTGTTAGCTAATGCTGTGGTAGTAATCATATTGTAATATAAAAATGTATCAAAACAACACTTTGCATATCTTAAACTTACACAATGCTATATATCAATTATATTTCAATTAAAAACAATATTATTGCTAACATCTGTCAAATCATAAACTGTAGCTTTAGAATACTGAAGTTTTTCCTCAGAAACAGCCAATTCAGTCAATAGATATGTGGAATCATATTAGAACTATCCAAATAAACATAAGTTACAAGAATGAAAGTTTTAGCTTCAAGTGGAACTAGAAGGAAATTTTATATCCTCAAAACCTGAAAGAATAATTTGGTCTTTTAGTAAAGCTTTATGCCATTACTCTTCAGCACATAAGTTTTTCCAGGTGAAGGCAAATCACTATTGACAATCTTTAAATATATTAGGACATCGAAGAATGTCAAATACATCTGTCACAGTGGAGCATTTAAACAAAGGGACCAGTGAAATACTGTGTTTGGATTAGACACTTCGGAAATGTGAGGAATAAATATTGTATTAATTGTTTGCAAATCTTGAATAAATCTATAACCTTGACCATTTAGTAAAATGAATATTATGAGAATAGTACAGGGATGATTAATTCCTTTGTTCTTAAGAATAATCATAATAGATCTGTGTACTCAAGTTTCAGCTTTAATTTACTAAGATTACACATGACTTAGAAATGCCAATATAAATTCTAACTGATTCAGCTTTTATTATTCTACCAATATTAGTAGATTCATTTGCTCATAAAAATTTTGAAACTTTATCTAATTCTCAATTACTTATCAATTATTTATTGAATAATATTTACTATAGAAAACAAATTTCAATATATCAGCTATAAAATAATTAGAGGTAGAAAATTTTCCTGAGAACTCTGCATGCAATCTTTCAGCTAAATATTTTATTTGACAATTTTAGTTATAGAGTAAATCTTGATCTAAAAAATTTAATAATAAATTTGATAGGCTAGTTTTACAGAAGAAAAGGAAATGCTCTGGTAATAGGAGTCACAGACGACAGTTATATGTTGACACATAAGGAAAAATTGGGAATTATTAGAATTTCATACTCGCCACATAGAAGTAGTCCAAGGGATCTGATCTTCTATAATGATAAAATTTATGGTGGAAATTGTGGCATTCATATCTACAAGAAAGTGACATTTGTGTTAAATTATTTCTTGGAAATTCGAGTGATAGTTATTGACAGCTAGAGTCTAATTTCTCTTGAGAATTATATGGTTGTAGTTTTTAAATCCTTTTCAGTTTTACAATCTGTAGCCTAAAACAATTTTTATCTATCAGAGAGCTCGCAATTAGATATATTAATTAGTATGAATGAGTCTTACAGATCTAGAGAACAGATATCAAATAGTATTTTAAAATCTGTGGCAAATTTCTTTTCTATACTCTTGATTTTCTTCTTCTAACATTTTCAACATTATAAGGTATAATTTGATACCATAAAACTTATCCATCATAAATATATAATTTAATGACTTTTACTGCAAAGAGTTGTACAATTATAACCACAGTCCAGTTTTAGAAAATTACAATCTCCTCCAAAATTTCTCTTATGGCCCTTTACAATCAGTCCTTGAAGCCACCACTGAACTGAAGTGACCTCTGATCTGCTTTGTATCATTATAATTTTACCTTGGCTAGTAATATTACATAAAGGGAATCACATAATATGTAGAATTTTATTTCTGGCTTCTTTCATTTATTACAAGTTTAAGATCTGTCTATGTTGTTGCATGTTTGCTCATTTGTATTACTGAATTGTGTTACACATTGTATGAATACCCCATATTTTATCTACTCACTTGTTGATAGGCATTTGAGTGGTTTCTAGATTTTGGTTAATGCAAATAAAACTATTACAAGTATTTGTGTAAAAGTCTTTGTATGAACATTTTCTTTCTATTTGGGTAAAAGTGTTAGAATAGTTGTCCCAGGTGAGATAAAGTACAGTTTTTAATGAACTAAAATTTTGTTTTAAATAGAGATTGTAACATTTTACATTTTAACCAGCAATGTACGAAGGTTCCAGTTTCTCCACATCCTTGTAAAACTTGGCCTTGTCAGATTTTTGGTTACAGCCATTCTAATGTGTGTTGAGTGGTCTTAAATCTTGGTTATAATTAGCCGAATAATTGATCAACTTTTCATGTGTTTATTAGCCATTCATGTATATTATATGGTGAAATGTCTATTCAAAACTTGTCTATTTTTAAATTGGTTTGTATGTTTCCTTATTATTTAGTTTTGAGTGGTTGTGTCATATATGAATACCAGTTCTTCATCAGAATTTGATTTGCAAATTTCTCCCAAGTGGTTTACCTTTTCATTTACTTAGTAGAGTTTTTCAAAGAGTAGTAGTTCTTAATTTTGATAAAGTCCAATTTATCACATTAAAAAAGATGGATTACACTTTTGGTAGCATATTTAAGAACTTTAGTCTAACCCTAGGTGAAAACCTTGTCCTATGCTTTCTCCAAGAAATTTTAGAGTTTTAGTTCGGATGTTTAGATCTTTGATCTATTTCAAATTAACTTTTTGCATTAAAAGGCCAAGTTAAGCAAAAGAAAGACAGATAATTAGGAGTAATTACAATGAAAAACTTCTGCTCACTTAAGTAAACTATTAATAAAAGAATAGATAACCCAGGGAAGCATTTGTAAATGTCTTTCTAACAAAGAACTACTGTCCAAGATATATAATGAATTCCTACAACTCAATATTAAAAAGCCAAATAAATCAATAAAAAATTGGCAAGAGATTTGAAGAGACATATCATTTAAGAAGATGTATAAATGATGAGCAAGCACATAAAAAATTGTTCAACTTCATTAGTCAATAGGTAAATACAAATTAAAATGTTAATGATATACATACTCAACAGAATGACTAAAATAAAAAAGAATGACAACACCTCAGGTTGGTAAAAATGTAAACCAAAAGATTTCTCACTCTTGTGCTTTGTATGGGATTACAAAATAATATAACACTTTATAAAATGTTTTGAGAATTCATATGAAAATATACATACACCAATTATCTCATTCAGAAATTCTACCCAGGTATTTACCAAAGAAAATTATAATAGGTATCATAAAAATACTATCTAAGAACATTCATATTAAATTTATTTTATTATCCAAAATAGAAAACAGCTTAGGTGTTCATTCATAAAAAAATTTCATAAATATGCTGCATATAGTAATACAATAGAATACTACTCAGCAATGAAGTGGAACAAATCACTGTACACACAGCATCATGGATGAATCTCAAACACATTGCACTAAATGTAAAAAGCTTTCCCCTAAAGAATATAATTCTATTTATAAGAAAATATTCAATAGGCAAATTAATTTATGCCAGACAAAATAAAAGCAATAGTTGTTTTGAGGGGTGACCTTGGGACTGGGATTGCATACGTATATGTATTTGTTAAAACTCAGTGAATGTATGCTTAAGATGTGTGTATTTTATTGTATATAAATTTTACATAAAAATTTAAGTAAATTTTAAATTGTAATTAATAAAATTAATGCTAAACTATTTAGAAGGATTTTTTTTTTCTTTACTGAGCACTACTTGTACTTATTTTATCAATATTGTCTTTTTCAAGGGGGTGCTTGCTCTCCATTCGGGCTTCCCAGCTGTGTGTTCGTACCTCTAAGAACATATGACACTGTGCTAGCATAAACACAATGGATCTGTCTATGTAATTAATTTCGCCTGATACTGAATAATCTAAAATGTTCTATCGATTTTCAGAAAACTGATACATCATATAACAGAATCCAAATTTACCAAGAAGTTTTAAGATATAACTTTGTGACTTCAAAGATATGTGTTTGTGTTTTGCTGATTTGGTCTCTGCCTTTGCATTCCCTGAAGGCACCTGTTCAATCTCTTATGCTTTGGGGGCAGCATTTTGATGGAAAGGTTAGAGAAAACCTACAACTGAAACAAAGAACCAAGAATGAAATTATGTGAGAATTATGTGGAAATCTTCTAGTTCAAACTTTATTTTAGCAGGGACAGCTTGGTAGGAGAAGATACTTCTCAGTGTCAGATTGTGTTTCCATAGGAGGCACTTTGATATTAATCTTTGTAGTTAAAATCACCCAGAGAGGTATTTAACATCTGGTTCCAAATAACAGGCACAGGATTTTCTTATTATAGATTATAAGATGTCATTGTTGCTCCATCATAAAATACATAAAACTCAGCAAGAGAACCTAAACTAATTTCAGCATATAGTTACAATAATTGCTTTTGAAGAGAAGAGCTACAGAAGAAATATTTAAAAAGGTTGGATAGGTTTTATTCTCTGAGATCAGAAAGGATAATTACTGGGCTCAGTAAATATAGTGGAAAACTAAACTTTGGCTGCAGTTCTCAAGAACCAAGTTGGTTCACCTATTTTAGCTTTCTTCTGAAGTGTGTCCAATTAAGAGCATGGAAATACTAGCAATATAAGAAAAAGATGATCTAAACACATTTTTTAGCTTAGCTGAGTTTGTATTTATATCCAGAAAGTGAAATCTAAAAAAGTCAAAAAGTACTTTTATTTTTGGGATATATGTATTATATATGTTATATATGTGTAATATTATATATAATGTATGTTTATATCTTAGTACCTAAGTATACATCAGTGCATTGCCACTTAGCAGTCTATGTTTACCTCAATGAATTTTTCTTTTGGTTTTCTAAGTAAGCCAACTAGGGTGACTCATTATTTCTTTAAATATGTTAGTCTTATCAATCAAATTAGAGACAATTTCTACTTACCTAAAGTTTGTCTCTTTTTAGTAACCTTGCATATCTTTCCTCTATTCCACTATATCAGTCTCAGAGAAGTTTTCTTTCTCCTTATTTTTATATTTTTGGAAAATATTTTATTGCAGCCCTCAAGTACAAGTAAATGGAGTCATATTCTATGAACATGATTGGTACATCCTCAAACAACTCTTTGTAGATATAAATCTCTAACTTAGTAGGTGATCAAGCTTAAGAATACATAGCCCCACAATTATTACATTTAAAAACATAAATTATATTTAAAATGTGCCAATAACAAAGTATAAAAATTCTGTCATAGAAATTATTTTTATACTTTTTAATAAAATAGTGTATATTATTTGGATGTTTCAAATATATTTCATTTATAAACTATAGAAAATGGAAATTGCTCTGCATAAATGTACTAGAAATTCAGTGAGAAAATATGCACAATATATAATGTCATAAAATATTTATATATGGATTTATTTAAAATCGCTACACATTCATCTTATTTTTATGAAAAGTATAAGGAATTATAATGTAAAGGACATTGCCATTGACATGTGTCAGCAGAATGTTTATAGGTCAGGTATAAATATACCATAAATGACAATCATAAATAGGAAAGTTTCTTTAAGAGATGTCATATATTTGTAGGGATAATAAATATGTAAAATTGTAAACACAAATAACATTTTTTTATTAAACTCCATTTCTCAATTTCTTTTCAGTTATTTCCATGGCATATTATTTCAGCAGGCCCTGTTTTCTACATTATATTTGACAAATAATATATAGGTTTTGTAATGATAAGATTACTGCTTAGGGGACCAGGCTTCAGAAGCTCTCCTACTGCAAATTGGGAAAGATGTTTTTTATTATATGCAAAATGATCCTTAAGAATCATTCTGAGCTCTAGCATATAGAAATATAGGACAGAGCTCATGTTTGAATACTTCCCAGCCAGAGCTTATTGGCATTTACTCTGCCTATCCCCATAAAACTTAATGAAGATTTTTCTAGCAGCATTAAAAGAATGCCCCGATTTCTTAGAAGAACGTAACTTCATAAACACATCCATGAATTTAAGGCTTCCAAGGCCTCAGGAAATCAGAAATCTTGGATTTGAGTTCTGCTTGTATTAAGTGTCAGATCCTGGATAAATCGTTTAATACCCTGTACCTTCAATGTCCTGTTGTATAAAATGGTGCTAATAGCTCCTGCCCTGCTCTTCTTACGTGCTTGTGAGATGTACGTATGTATGTATGTATGTTTGCATTATGGGTGTATATATGTATAAAAGATTCTAAGCAATAATCAAATAAATAGTTTTAGTATATTTTATACAAATATAAAAGCATTCCTTCATTTTTACCATCAGCTCTGAGCCAGATTGTAATGCTAAGAACTTTACTTACATTGCCTCTTTTTATACCTATGAGGTAGAATTTCTACTCTCGTTTTCCAGTTGAAGAAATTGAGATTGAGTTGTTAAATAATTGCCTAAAATGACACTGACAGTAAATGGCAGAGTAGGGATTTAAACATTGGAGTCTTGTCTAACTTCAAAGCCTGTTTTTTAAAAGACATTTTCTTGCTTCTTTAAGTACACTTGAGCTCATTTCAAAAAGCAATTACTCAGTTCAGCAATGAGCTAGTTTTGTCTAAAATAATTCTGAAACTTCCACAGCAATTTAGGGTTTGGGCTGGTAATAGGTAATGTTAGCTATATATAATTTTATATATATATATATATATATATATATATATATATATATATATAAATAAAAATTTATATATATATAAATTTTTTTCTATTACTAGAACTATATATTATATATTAACTATATATGTTAACTATATATAATTTTATATATATTTATATATATATAAATAAAAATTTATATATATATATATATATATATATATATATATATATATATATATAAATTTTTTTTTATTACTTGAACTCTGTGATCCTATTTATCCTGGGTGTCCTCCACCCTCTTTGACTGCCTGTTTCATCTATGAATCTCTGAGCTTCTATTTCTCATCTGTTAAATTACATAATGGGATTAGAATCTCACTAAGGTCCTTTACTGATGTAAATATCTATTTTTCTTTTCCTTTAATTGGTTAGGTACTCCTTTCCAGCAGTAAGTAGTTTAGTCTGAATTTAGGCTCTGGCATTATTTTCGTATTTCTTATCTCTCTATCCCTCTGTCTATTCTTCCTCCCTCCAAATTTATTTCAATCCAATATCTCCATCTCTCATCTATATAGTAATAATACTTCAGTCTTCATGCTCCACTATCTTAAAACAACATTCTAAGGCCTCTTTCTTTAAAAATCTCTAATTGTTGTTCTATAAAATATTCTACAATGAATGCCTCCATGTCTCCACTATATTACACGTAATTTGCATTCTCTCTTTCCTCCCTTACATTGCACTTGAAATTGCTATTTCATAGTCAACAATCCTCTGCCTGTGCAATGTTAAATCCAATGGGCTTTATCCTCTTTCAGCTCACTTAACCTTTCTGTGAGAATGCACACTGTTGGTCTCCTGTTACTTTTAGAAATCTCTTCTCTTTTGACTCTTGCAATTTCCTAAATCTCCTCCTAAATTTCTTACTATTTTCAATAATCTTCATTGAGTTATCCGTTCCTACTTGTTCCTTCAAACAAATAAAGGAGAAAGAAGGGCAGGGAGACACCTATGGCTTTATGTTATCTTTTGTGGAAATAAACAAAGACCACCTAAATGAGAATGTGCACAAGCTATTTATTGAGCTTGCTATAGCAAGGAAATCAATCACCATTGCTTGTATTTGGCAGAGATTCAGAGGCAGGCAGGGAAATGAGAAAGCTTTATAGTGAAAAAAGAAAAATAGAACACTTCTGTTGAGCTCTGATTGGAGGATGTTCACTTGGGTAAGTTGGAGGTAGTCTAACTAGAAATCCAGGATATTATGTGAATAGTTTAGAAAGTATATTTGGCTTTCCCTCACTTTGATCATGAGTTGGAAGCAAGGATGAAGGGATAAAAATGTGGAAAGCTGGCAGTCTCTTACCAAGTCCTGACTATTTTGGGCCAATTGCTTCAGAGGTTGTGGTTTTGATTCTCAGAATGGTGGCTACAGGATTGTGGTCAGTTCTATTTTATGTATGATTTGACCATCAATCAATTGTCTATCTCCCTAAACTCCCCAAAGAGGCTACTTTTAGAACTAGCTCCTGCTTCTAACAGTTTTTCTATCATAGTCCATGAGTGTGCCAAAGAGTGGGGGCCAAATAGATATTTGCCTTTTTAAAACTCCTTCAACTGGGAGCATGTTAATGGAACAACATATTATTGTAAACTGTACGGTGACTGGGTGGTCACATGAGGAAAGGGCTCTTAAATGTATGAAAAAGCCATTTTGTCTCCACAGTGTTTTCAAAGGTAGATGAATAATTTAAGATAACAATTTTCTAAATATTTAATTTTTCTCCTGATTTACAAAAATCAGAAGACTACCTACAAAAAGTAAACTGCTTTTCCTTCTCCATTTTCTCATCGTTTTTCTCCAGAATAATTTCATTTTTTTTTTATTATCTGTTTCATAGAGAATGATGCATTTTCATTCTGAGATCTATATTATGTCACCCAGACCAGGTATACCAGTGATTCAAATCAAGAAGCAGATAAATCATATGTGATTGATAACAGAGTGAGTTGCTGGCGACGGAAAATGAATTACGATAAAGAATAATCGGCCCTGTTGAGCTCGAAGGCAGGTATTGTGGGGCTTAACATTATATAAATATAAAGCCCTAAGATTTTAGAGTTTTATGCAGCACTCCCATAAGTCATGACACAAAGCATTTTTGTGTTTCACAGATTATGTACATACGTTCTTTTTTTGTCATTTGACAGGCACATTTCAAGATTCATTAGGTTAGTTAGCTTTTGCTGTGCTTCTGTGAGCAAAATGTGTCCTGCTCTTAGATAACTCTAAAGAGAGAGTAAAAATGTTTCAACAAGCTGCATACCAGAGCCCTAAAGAACTGGGTAATTCCTCAAAACTGAGGATAGAGCAAGATATAAATTTTCTCTTAAGGCTACCAGTCCTTATATTGAGCAAGTACCATAACATTTTTATTTATTAAGGTATAATTTACATAGAGTAAAATACCCACCTATGAAGTCTAAGATATAGAACATTTCTATCACATGAAGAATTTCTTTATGCAACTCACCAATTTTCCCCAATTTCAATTTCTTGTCAGAAGTCTACCACTATGTTGATTTCAATCCTCATATATTATTTTTATCTGTTCTTGAATTTCATGTTATTTGGATGATATGGTATGTACTCTTTTATGTCTGATTTATTTCATTCAACATGTTTTGACATCAATCTTTTTTGTGTTTATATCAGTAGTTCTCTCTTTGTTATGGCTGAATAGAAATCCATTGTATTAATACACCACACTTTACTGATGGAATTCTGTTTTTTTTTTTTCCGCATTGAATAAAATTGCTATAGACATTCCTTAAAGTTTTTGTGTATACATATTTCTTTATTTCTCTTAGATGTATACCTAGAAGTAGATTTGCTGGGACAATGAATAGTATATGCTTAAGACAATAGGAACTGACAGAGTTTTCCTAAATGGCTGTATTATGTCACATTACAACAAAATTTATATGAGAATTTCCACTCTTCCACATTATCAGTTTTGATATTTTCAATCTACATGCATTTGGATAGACGTGAAAAAGTATCTAGCTGTGGATTTAATTTACATTTACTAATGATGTTGAGTACCTTTTTCATGTGTTAGTGGCCATTTTTGTATTTTCAAAGTATATGTTCATTTCTTCTGCTTATTTTATACTGAGTTATTTGTCTTTTTTATATTTCATTTGTTGGTGTAATTTATATATTCTGGTTACAAATCTTCTGTTCTCAAAGTTATTTCTGACCCATGCTTCTACTAGCTCTCTAATTACTTTAAAGAATTTGGTTTTATTAGTAATATTTCATACAAACACAAATTTACTAAGAGTAATATAACAAACACCCACAATTAATCTACTTACCACACCAAGACATGCTATCCATTAATCTTAGAAAATAAAATATTACAAATACAGTCCAATTACTCTATTATACAACTTTCTGGTAGCATTCTTTTCTTAGCACCATCAGAAAAAAAAAAGAAAGTATCTTTATGTTGAGATTTACGATGTATTTATTTATACTTTTATTACAAATATGTATTTATTTTAAAAATAAGTAATATTTTTCCCCACATTATAAAACCTGATATAGTATCACATTAAATAAATTTTAAAAAGTAAATGGCTTTTTTTTTGTTTAAATATTGTTATTGAGATTTAGCTATGTTGATGTTGAACCTGCAATCAAGGTGCTATACAAGTTTTCCAATGCAAAATAAAATATGCATTTTGGCCTTTTTGTAGAGGCAAGACTTACTTGTAGGTTTGGAGTCTGATATTGTTGGTTTTTATAAAGTTGTAATTTTTATTAAAAATGATCTTTTCTTGGCTTTCATGTAAAAATATACAAATTCCTTTGTTTCTGTAGAAGGTGTCCCTGGGTACGTTACCATGCTATATCACAGATCAGAATCTTTAGTTATCCTTACAGGTAAGTCATAAACACTGGATTCATGAGACTGGAAACCATCTTATATTTGACTAAACAAATGGAATTTTTCTGTAGGTGTACAATAAAACTTCCCATATGACTAAATGCCAAGGAAATAGCATATACAATGAAGAAACAATTTAATTATCCATCAGTGTGTGATTTTTGGTCTATCCCGAGTTCCAGAACCAAATAGAGTCAGTTTTCAATTCATCATTTATTCTTGATGCCTGGTAAAATTAGAAACTTTTCTTCCCCAATTCTGCCCTTCCCTATTTTTTCCATCTCATTAAATGACTTCACCAAGTTCCACTTGCTTAAATTTAAAATCTTGTAATTCATCACCAATTTCTCTCATTGCTTCAATTCTTACATCCACTCAATGAATGAGTCCTGACAATTCTATATTTAAAACATACCCCCAAACTGACCACTTTTTTCCTCTTCATTGTCATTATTTAGTCTACACTACCTTCATCTCTCTGTTACTTCAATAGATCCTAACTTATCTCCATGTGTCTACTCTACAATGATTTATATACACTGCAACAAGAAAAATCTCTTTTAAATAAAATAAATCATGTTTCTCTTGTGCTTAAAGCCTTCTAAGTATGTATTAAGGCACTAAAGTCCTTAAAATAACTGTGAATGCTCTTTTACTGATGATAGAGTTATATTCCCATAAATTAAAAATGCATTTAATACACCTAATCTACCAAATATCAGAGCTTAGCTTAGCCTACCTTAAATATGCCTAGAACATGATATCTAAAAAACACTAGCCGCACAGCACACTGTACCGTTTTGGTTGTTTCCCTTATAATCATCACATGGCTGACTGGGAGCTGCAGCTCACTGCTGCTGCCCCGCATCATGAGAGAGTATCGCTAGTCCAGGAAAAGATCATAATTCAAAATTTGAAGTACAGGTTCTACTGAATACATATCATTTTCATACCATTATAAAGTGGAAAAATTTAAGTTGAAACATGGTAAGTTGAAGACTGTCTATAAAATCTTTACTACTTCTATATTATCTTGTAGCCCTCAGCTCATTGCTCCAATGTTCAATTAAGCTGTTTTCTTTCTCTTTTTCATACAGCTTAAAATTTTTCTGCTCCATAATCTCTGTTATTGTTTCTTTCTGCATAGAGAGCTCTTTGTTCTCCCAGATTTTATCATAGATGATTCCTTCTCGTTAACCATATTCCAGCTCAGTTGTCATTTTCTCAAAAAAAAAAAAAGAAAAAAAAACATTTCTTGCTTCTTTAAACAAATGTATACTCAACTCAGTTAGCTATTACAGCAGCCTCTTTTATTGTCTTTGTAGCATTTCACCATGTGAAACTGTGCTGTTTATTTATTAGTTATCCTCATTTTGCCTATTGTTTTTCCACTAGAATCTAGAATCTACAAGAGAGTAAGATTATTTTATTTTTACTCTATCTCTTCTATCTAGAAATGTATCTTTCATATCAATAGATGCTTAATAACTTTTTGAGAGTTAGCTAAACCACATCCAAGTTTAGAAGCAATTTTGGTTGTTTTGAGTATATGTTTTCTGTTAGTTTTTAGATAAAACACATATTTTTGTGTGCTAAATAAGTTTGTACTTTATTTTTATTTATTTTTTAAGTTACATCTCTTTTTTAAAGCATTTTATTTTATTTTATTTTATTTTATTTTATTATTAGTTTTAATATTAGTTAGACATGTATATATGAAATGATCCCTCGATTACTCTATCATCCGTCTGGCTTTACACATAGCCATTACATTACTGTTGATTACATTCTCTATGCCGTGCTTCTCATTCCAGTGACCTCTTAACTATTAATTTGTACTTCTTTCACCCCATCAACCCAGCTCTCCAACCCTCCTTCCCTCCCGCCATCACCAGATTGTCCTCTATATTTGTGAGTCTGTTTTCGATTAAGTTTGTTTGTTTTTGTTTCTTAGATTCGATTCCGCATATATGTGAAATCATATGATATTTATCTTTCTCTGACTTGTTTCATCAGCATAACAAACTCTATCTAGGTCCATCCATGTCATTGCAAATAGTAGGATTTCATATTTTTGTAACTGAGTACTATTCCATTATATATATGAACCATAACTTCATTATCCAATTATCTGTTAATGGACATTTAGATTGATTCTATATCTTGTTTATTGTGAATAGTGCTGCAGTGAACACAGGGATGCAGAGATTTTTACAAACTAGTATTTTGTTTTTCTTAGGGTAAATACCCAGAAGTGCAATTCTGGGTCAAAAGGTAAATCCATATTTAATTTTTTGAGGAACCCCTAACCCACCAACAGTGCAGGAGGTTTCCCTTTTCTACACATTCTTGCCAACACTTGTTTTTTGATACATTGATGATAGCCATTCTGACAGCTGTGAGGTGATACCTCATTGTAGTTTTGATTTACATTTCTATGATAATTAGTGTCCATGAGCATCTTTTCATATGTCTAGTGGCCATCTGTATTTCCTCTTTGGAGAAATATCTATTCAGAACTTTTGCTCATTTTTAATAGGATTTTTTGCTTTTTGTGTTGTCAAGTTGTATGAGTTCTTTATATATTTTGGATATTTACCCCTTATCAGATGTATTGTAAGAGGATATCTTTTCCCATTTAGTAGGTTGTCTTTTCATATTGTTAATAGTTTCCTTTGCTATGCAAAAACTTTTTAGTTTGTTATAGTCCTATTTGTTTATTTTTTTTTCATTTCCATTGCTGAAGCTATATATCCAAAAAGAAGTTATTAATATTCATATCAGAGAGTTTACTGCCTATGTTTTCTTCTAGAAGTTTCATGGGTTAAGGCCTTACATTTAAGTCTTTAATTCATTTTCAGTCTATTCTTATACATGGTATAAGGAGGTGGTCCAGTTTCATTCTTTTGCATGTATCTGCCCAATTTTTCCAACACTATTTATTGAAGAGACTGTCTTAAACCCATTGTATATTCTCACTTCCTTTGCCATATGTTAAATGAAAGTATAGATGTAGATTTATTTCTGGGCTCTGTACTATGTTCTATTGATCAATGTATCTGTTTTCATGCCAGTACCATGTTGTCTCGCTTACTATAGCCTTATAGTATATAAGTTTGATATCAGGTAGTGTGATACCTCCAACTTTGTTCTTTCTCAAGATTACCATGGCTATTTGAGATTTTTAATGGTTCCATATAAATTTTAGACTTATTTATTCTAGTTCTCTGAAAAAAAATGCTATTCATATTTTGATAGGAATTGTATTGAATCTATAGATTGCTTTGTGTAGTATGGCCATTTTAATTACATTAATTTCCCTTATCCTTGAGCATGGCATATGCTTCTATTTATTTGTATTCAATTTCTTTTTTTCAATGACTTATAATTTTCCGATAATAATCTTTTACCTTCATGGTTAATTTGACTTCTAGGTATTTTATTATTTTTGATGCAATAGTAAATGGGATTGTTTACTTAATTTCTCTTTCTGAAAGTTCATCATTGGTGTATAGTAATGCAACCAACTTCTGAATATTAATTTTGTATCCCGCTGCTTTACTGAATTCATTGATCAGTTCTAATGATTTTTTTTGTGAAATCTTTAGGATTCTCTATATGTAATATCATGTTATCTGCAAATAATGAGTTTTACGTCTTCCTTTCTAATTTGGATACTTTTATTTTTCTGTCTTATCTGATTGTTGTGGCTGGGACTTCCAATATGATATTGAACAGAAGTGGTGAAAGTGGGCGTCCTTGTCTAGTTCCTGATCTTAAAGAAAACACTTTTAGCTTTTTTCTATTGAGTATGATATTAGCTGTAGATTTGCCATATATTGCTTTTATTATGTCGATGTATGGTCTCTCTATTGTCACTTTGCTGAAAGTTATTATCATAAATGGATGTTGGGTTTTGTCTAATGCTTTCTCTGTTGATATGATCACATGATATTTATTTCTCAATTTTTTAATATGTTGTATCACATTAATTGATTTGTGGATATTATACCAATCTTGCATTCCAGAAATAAATCTGACTTGATCATGGTATATGATACTTTTAATGTATTACTAAATTTGGTTTGCTAATATTTTGTTGAGGATTTTTACATTCATGTTTGTAAGGGATATTGGCTTATAGTTATCTTTTTTGTAATGTCTTTGTCTGGTTTTGGAAGCAGGATAATGGTGGCCTCATAAAAAGATAAAACATTTAAACTGGTGATTGTTTCTTGATTTAAGTAGAGAGTAAGAACTTAAGAATCCAGTTATACTGAAATTTCCCTTTGGAATCTCAATATTAAAAAAAAAACCCTCAAAACAAAAAAACAGTTTCTTCTACTCACTGCTCTCAAGACTCTGTACCCATGTTCTCAGTAAAAATGAGCTGGAGAAGTGGTTAACGGTTCTGTAATGACATGCTTTTAATCCTTTCTTAATTTTTTATGAGATGACCAAAAAGCCTTCAGTTGAAGTTATAATGTAGAAAAAAGTTACAGTCATAACAAAAACATAAATTTCTGAGGACTTAAGATTGGTACAGTATATCTTGTAATCATACAAAGTGAATAAACAAATCACTAATAAGAAACATGATAGCAGAAGACTTAAAGAAATTCTATTTCTTAAGGAAAACTGAATAAGTCTGATAAAACTTCACACATTTCTTTTGAGTGTAGTATAATTTCATAAAGCTATCAATGGGATTTTAAAATAATTTAATAAAAAATTTAAGTTTTATTTAGAAGAATTGTTAGAAAGTTTCCAATATTATAACAAAAGTAAAAAGGGCAAACTCCCTATGTAATTAGAAGACATGGAACACTCTAACAAATAAAAAATAAACACTAATTATGTTAGGAAAAATTAAAAATATAAATGAGAAAACAGTAATAGCTAATATATTAAAATATTAAAGCCAATAAAAACCAAATAAATACTAATGAAAAGTGAGATTACCAAATTATCATACTGGTTGGGATTTGAGTATTAATAAAAATTATTTACTCATCACTTTTCTATAATGATTCTATAGATCTACTTCTATACATTTTTGAGTAAAATTCTTAGGAACACATATCAAATAACAAATTTACTGGGTCATAAGTAAGTGGACACATACTTTCTGCTTGATTAGAACAGTCTTGGTTTAAGTTTATTGTTTCAGAGTTAACATAAATTCCATTTCCTTTCACTCTCAAAATGTTGAACCTAACCATAGGTTTTCTGTATATTTAAATAACTATTTCCAGATTTTCTTTAGAATGGCAGCATCCAGTCTATACTCTCTCCAGCTCTGTTTCAGAATCTCTGTATAATAATATTATTGTCAACACAAGGCAATATCTAGGTTTCTAAGTTTTCTAGCAAAGTAGATGTAAAGTAATAGCTCATTGTAGTTTTGATTTGTATTTCTGTGATTACTAATAAGTATGAGTATATCTTCTTATGATTGTTAGCTTCATAGATTCTCTATTTTAAAAATTGCATGTTTATACTAGCCACCATTTTTTACATGTTTTTCAATAATCTTAGTTGATTTCCATCATTGAAAATAAAATATTATCTTCTAAGAAGCTGCAGGTATTAGAATCATAAAAGTTTTAAGTCAAATAAAACAAAATATTGCTTTGATAATAGAAATCCTCTCTAGCTTCTTTAGTATATTCAATACATAATAATTGGCTCTCAAGTATGACCTTTATTCACCTGATAATAATTTTTATCCTCTTTTTTTTAGATATTCATATATTTTATTTTAGTGGACCAGAAAAGTTATTTCTTACTGGTTCCATTATCCTTCAGGAATTTTCTTTGAAGTTAAGTGAGCACAACAAATAAGAAAAAGGGAAAGATAGCTACAGCCTTATCTTAGAACAATAAGGCAAATCTGGACATAGCATAAATTACAGAACTATCTTTGTATAGCTGGGTTTGATCACCAGTTGGATGTCCTTGTTAAAGTCAGCTCTTAAGAGATTTGAATTAATCTCTAAGAAGTGAAATGTAGTTTTGATCTATCTCATTTATGCTCTGAGGCAGCAGTTTTTAAAGTAAGGTTCCATAAATTCTGCTTACTTAGGAAAAAAAAGGATATTTCTTATTTTTATAAAATATTTCTTTAAAATGTAATTATAAAAATCACCAGTTAAATTAATTTTAATCTCTCAGGTCAGACAACCAGAACCTCCTAGCTTCCTAAGTCTTTTCCAAGGGTTAGCTTATTTTTTTCAGAAAATGAGTTCACTTGTTCAATGGTTGACTTAAAATTAGTTCACTGTATAATCAAATACTTTTGTATTAGAACAATCTGTACTTCAAATTTATAAAAGCACTTTCAAATGAATAATCTTATTAGTAAATTTGACCATGAAGATTGTGCTCAAGAGGTGTAATGAGAAATTGACATAAATAATTTATGTGACCTTTCTTCATTAGACTATCAAGTGTAGAAATATCTATTTATTCTATTTTCATTATGTTATATCTTGATAATGACTTTACTTTTTATTAAAAAATTCTTAGCAGACTGTTGCATGATTAGTTTTATAAGGTAAGTCATCTTAATGACTTATTAGTATTATTTGCCCATAGGCTAGATTCACTGCTGAGCCATCAGTCTTTAATAGAACCCCAAATTCTAAATCAAGCATGTTATGCTCGATTTGGTAGGGCAATTTCAACATTGTTGATATAGACACTAAATTTTTGTCAGTCTCACTCTGTGTCCTAGTTCAGTTCATTAAATTTTTGAGCGGTTGATTATCTTTCTCTATTAAGTTGATATTTTACTTGCCAAGAATGGAGGAGGGATGAGCTAATTAAAGGTATTAAAAACCTTTTAATGCTAACAAGTATAAAAT
This sequence comes from Macroglossus sobrinus, assembly GCA_004027375.1. Lineage (NCBI taxonomy): Eukaryota > Metazoa > Chordata > Mammalia > Chiroptera > Pteropodidae > Macroglossus > Macroglossus sobrinus. The sequence goes on along the minus strand of PVKZ01001892.1, from coordinate 163,989 downwards.
AAGTGGTAAGTTGAACAGCTAAACCTTAATATTTGTATTACATGATTATAAAATATAATTAGTTATAATATTAATTTTATCTTTTACTCAACAATATTTTCAATTGATTATACAAGACAAATAATATGGATACAATTTTGATTTAGGACATAATCTAGGTTATTCTTAACTTTAGGTATGAATAAAAAGGAAAGAGGGAGCTTGGAAGAATAAGCTCAAGATATATGACTTTATTCATTAGGTTAATGATAATAATTATGAGCACATGAAGTATGAGTTTTTGACATCTTTTAAATACCCAGATGTAATTTACATGGTTATATCTTGAAAGACAGTATTAAAATATTTTGAGAGATATAAATATGGTAGTATTATTTTTTAGGCAAAGAGAATGCTACTGCAAACAAAAACACAAACGAAAATTTAGGAAATGCTTCAGATGAAACATACAATAATTGATTTGGAAAAAAAATTACTAGAGGGTCTCAACAGATTTGAGATAGGAGAAAAAAATTTAGTGCATTTGCATATAGATCAGTAGAAAATATGTATTCTGAAGAAAGAGAAAACAGATTAAAGAAAATAAACAAATACTTAGAGACCCATGAGACAACATAAGCATCCAATATACATATAATGGAAGTCTGAGAAACAGAAGAAAACAATGAGCAAAATGTTTTTGAATGATGGCTAAACTTCCCAAATGTGACAAAATACCAAAAATTTACAAATCAAAATAGGATAAACACAAAGTAATCTACACCTAGACACATCACAGCCAAATTGTTGAACACGGAAGCAAAAAAAAAAAAAAAAGAAAAGAAAAGAAAACTTGAAAAAAGTCTTGAAAGATGAAAAACAGCACATCACTTAGTGGGTAACAATAATATAAGTAAAAGCCGACTGCTCATAATAATGACGGAGACAAGAGGGCAGAGGGATGACACATTAACTGTGTGGGGGGTGGGGGAGATGGCATGGGGTAAACATTGTTAACCAAAAATTCTGTATCTAGAGAAACTTTATTCTAAAAACAACAAAAAAAAAACAACAAAAAATGAAAACAAAAATCAATCTTAGATGAACATAGCCTGAGAAAATGCTTTGCCAGCCAACTTACATTACTGAAAAATATTTTTTTTCAGTTTCAAATAAAATTATATGAGATATAAGTTAAGCCCACAGAAATATAAAAATAATATAGCATTGTATTCTTGGTTTTATAAGACAGAGATATGTGACAATAATACCAAATGACTATATTCAAGCAGTTTCCGTATTAAAATTAAGGTAGTAGTAGTCTGAAGTAGATTGGAATCAATTTGTTACATGTAACCTGTAGAGCAGTCACTGAAAGAATAAATACAAAAATATAGTTGAAAGACAAAGGAATTAAAATAGTTACTAAAAGTATTTATTTTGCACAAAAGCAGACAGGAAAGGAGGAACGGAGGAACAGAATCAACATGAGACATGTAGAAGAAAAGATATGAGCTCCTTTGGGTAAGGCTATTTAACCAACACCTGAAACCTGAAATCTTTATGACAGGAGATGGTTTTATAAATTGGAGTAAAATGCCTGCTTAAGTTAGGTTCTTATTCTCCACAATGACTGTAATATAGTGGCATTATCTTCCTTAATGATTACATTTCAAAGGGATAGTTCTCAGGTCCTTCGAAAAGAGAGTTCTTTGTTGTAAAAAAAGAGACTTTTAAAACAGATTTACATTTCATAGGGCCAGAGAAAAAAATTTACAAACACAAATTTTCTAAAGAAAATTCTCTCAGGAAAGAATCAGTAGGAAGAAGTCTGTTTAAGGTTTGGTCAAGCTGTGGAAAATGTTAGGTCCACCTTGGTTAATAACAGAGTATTAAAAAAGGAAAAGATTATACAGCATTACCAAGAGGGATTTATGCCAGCCATTCAAGGTTGTTTTAATGTCTGAAATTCAGTTAAGGTACTACATCACGTTAATAGGATAAAGCAAAAAAAATCCAATCTCATCATAACAGACACAAATAAAGCATGTGACAAAATCCAATTCCCATAAAAACTGTTAATAAACTAGTAATAAAAAGAAGCTTTCTCAACCTGATAAATGACATCTATGAAAAACCTATACTTAAAGAAGAAAGGCCAGATGCTTTCATTCAAAGACTGGGAAGAGGCAACATATATGTTACTGCCAATTCTGTTCAAAATTGAAATGGAGGCTCTAGTCAGTGAAATGAGGTAACATCAATAAAAGTAAATACATACATACATACATACATGTAAAATGGTACAGTCAGTTTGGGAGACATTTTGGTAGATTTATGTAATGCAGTATTATTCAGCAACAAAAATAAATACATTAATAAAATATGCTGAAACATGGACTATCTCAAATATGTTGTGCTGATCAAGAGAATCCAGGCAAAAAGACTATATATTGTATAATTCCATTTTATATGAAATGTTCATAAGAGACACAATAATAGATGTAGACAGTAAAACAACAGTTTCTTGGGCCTGAGAGTGACAGCAGGGATAGATTACAAATAGGAATGTGAAAACTTTTGGGTTATAGAAATTTTTAAAAATTTGATTGTGGTAGTGATTGCAAACTACTATAGATTCTCTAAAAATCTCTGAATTCTACATTAAACATGGGTGAATTTTGTGCTATGAAAATTATACTTCAAGAAGAGTGTTTACAAAAAGCACTAATGAGGCCATTATGTAAGGTGCCCTTTGGTAGATGGGTAAGTCAGTTATGGAGTTGGAATGTCATCTTTGGCATTTTGTAAAATATTATATAATTGGACAAAAATGGATAGGAGTATTTTTATCATTAGACAGTTAATATATATTTGTAGGTAGGTTGTATACTGGATTACAAACTAAAATATGGATCAGGGCTAAAAATTTGATTTTGGAGTGTATTCATGTGTGTGTATACACATGTGTTTGTGTGTATTTATGTGTGTGTGTAGCTATATATACATATACACTGGATTCTAAAATGATTCAGTATATAAATTAGCCAGTTAATGTTATGAATAACCAATCATTCCAGAACAAAACAGATTTTATAGATGATTTTTTCCAATACAAATTCTGGTCATCATATGAATGCCATGACATGGTGATTTGCCCATTCAGATTACATAACAGTCAATAAGTACTACTCATGTCAAGATCCTTTTGATCTCAGCATCCACAGTTGAGATGCTAGTCAAGACCTATGAAATGTACATGCTTATATGTCTGCATTTCTATAAATTAAACATAAACATAATATATAGCAAGAATTAGCAAATCATGATTCCTTGTCCAAATTGGCCTACTGCCCATTTCTTAAATATAAAGTCTTATGAGAATATAGCCACATCCATTTATTTATATATTGTCTAAAGATTATCTCAGGTTACAACATCAGAGATGAAAAGTTATGATAGAGAGGATATGGCAGACCCCTGCTATAAAGCACTCAGTATCTTTCAAGCTCTTTAGTGAAATTAACATATTAAATTACAAAGAATACATTAAACTTCTCTATTATATCTTAATTATTTGATGTTAAAAAAAGTTTTTGGTTTTTTAGTTTTTGAAAGTGTAATGAAAATTTGTTAAGATTAATTTAGATAATTTTTTTATGGTTCATATGATTGTGAGTTTCTGTTTTTTTAACTTATTTATTAATTTGTTTTTCATTCATTTGGAAAAGCTTTTTATAAAGTTATTTTCAAATACTTAAAAACAATGATGATTGTTCTCATGAGAACAACTATATATATTTTTATTAGTTTAAGTTACAAATGGTAAAAAAAGTTAAAATCTTAAATTAAGCAAAAAAAAACCATTTGAAATAGAAACAAGAATAGTATGAACTAGAGAGGTGATACTTTTTTTAACTGCAGGGAACAGAAATAAGACAAAAGTACTCAGGAGAGAAAATCAATACTTTAAAAAAGATAGAATATATATTTCATCATGAGGTCCCCTAACAGATAATGCTTGAGGTAACCTGACTATATGAGGACTTTCCAGGATGGGCCTTCAAAATCTCAGAAGAAAAGCTGGAGGGATAAAAGAAAATGCTCATTTTTCCATGGCCCATCCTTGACAGAATACCCAATAGTTCATTCAAAGGCTCTGAATAAGTTCATTTTCTAATGCTAGTGCAGCCCACAGGACTAGGAATATATTTTTTGTTGAAACTTAACTGCATGGAACTTAGAAAACCCCTTTGGACATACGGTTTGTTATTTTAATATGTGCTACCAAGGAGGTTGTGACTGAACCCTCAAGCATACATACTAGAATCTCATAATAAAACTATCAATGGAGATTCTTCCATAGGAAACTTTTCTGAAAAGTTGTGTCACCGACAAACACTTTAAATGATCTGTAAGATTAATTAGAGTTATATAATATTCCATATACTATTTCATCCTATTCTAATATGTTTCACACATATTTGGGAAGAGAAATGCCCTCATTTTATGATGTTATTATGTATGTGTATATGGAAATTTGATATTGTATATATGAAGTTGTTAATACTGTGCCAAGTTCACTTTAAGTGCTTAGTAAATTTTTGCTATATTATTATCATATTAGTTCACTATGGCATATTTGTACGGAAGTTTACAAAGCACATAAATACACATGTATGCCTGGATAAAAATATATATTTATATATATTTTTCTCTTGTTTGAACAGTGGGTGAAACTGACAAAACAGGTGGTAGCATAACCAATTTTATACAAGAAAAAATTAGGTACAGGGGTTTTCCCTGACTCTGCAGTGTGCAAGAGTGGGAGCACTGTGACTTAGACAAGCCAACTCCTCTTACTGTGGTCAGTAGTGATGTGTGTCTTAAAATCTCTCTCTCCGTTTTTGACAAATTTATTTAGTCCCAAAACTTTGTACTTCCTTTCACATTTGATCTTACATTCCACCTCTATCTTCATAAACAAAAAGCATATTGTAATAAGGTTCTAATAGTTTGATTATCTTGAGTATCTCCCTTTCAAATAATTAACATGACAATTAAATTCTTAAAATATTTATTAAAAATATATAAGAAACTTAGTAAAAGACATACTTCTTTGATTAATCTTTATAAAACTACTGCTTTAATCCTGTCCTACAGTTGTTCAAAGGCTTAACATGAACATGGAAGTTAGAGCCCTGTTAAAAAATTATCTACTATTTCAGTAAAAATATCCTTGATTATAAAAAACAGAATATGTCCTGGAATTGACTTCCTCAACTATGTATACATTTCACATACCTGCCATTTATTTAAGACTTGAAATTGCCATTGTTTTAATCAATACTATTAAGAACAGGTTAGCAAAAATTATCTTGTATTACCTTAGAGTTACTTAAAATTCCTGCTTTAGGTACATGCACACAATAAGCACAGGAAGTATTAAAGCGAATGTGGGAGCTTCTTAGTGCTATTAGGGTTTATGAGTGCCCTAGAAAAGTGGTTAAAATAGATTGAGGTTTGACTTAATCAATAATGTTGGGAGCAACTAAATAACTAAATAGCATTAGGTTTAAATAAAAAAATCATCTGAGATTTAAAGGTTCCTAAACATGACTACTGCTTCGAATATAATCTCCGATTTTCTGAGGTTTCAGGTAGAGCAATCTTCTTAAATATGCCCTAAAAGAAAGCTCTCATGAACAATAAGATACCTCATTTATTTTGAATGGCTTTGTGTACAGAAATCATGTCATTTATATGTTTCTAGTACCCATGTCTGAAACATAAATGGAATCTCAGTAAAGGTACAGAGAATTCTGGGAAAACCTGTATATTCAGAGTAATCACAGCATTCCAAAAGGTTCTAGAATATTCTCCATAGAAGTAAATATTCTGGTCTTGATAGAAGGAAAGTGTTTAAATTAAGCATTTGCCCTCATTAGTGACTATGTAACATACAAAAAATGTGTCTATATTTTTCCATTATTTTAAAATTATATCCTGTATTAATATCTAAACTGGTGAATCACTGATAAATTTAAAATTATTGGTAGCCACTCTATCAATTTTTAGATTAAATAATATTTATCTATATTCTTAGAGACTAATTCTAACAAAAGAGTTTGGCTTATATCTCAATAAATGCATATGACTTACTTTTTGGGGCATCATAAACTGCTAAAGAAATGATTTTTGAATTCATAATTCTTCATTGGATAGACGTGTCAACAGCATTGATTTATTTATCTTATATTGAAACAAGGAATTCTCTATAGTTTAAAAAACCAAACTGATATATATCTTTTTCTAAATGATATAAAATTAGATTTAATAATGATCATTCTGCTTTGAGATCCAACTAATCATAAATTAAATTTAAAATGACATTTTATAAAAGAAATTATTAAAGCAGACAGTACACTATTTATACCTTTTTTTTAGAGTGAAGACACATTCTCCTGGCATTTGTTGCTCCTAACGAAACAGCTAGCTCACAAACACAACCACATAGAACAGATGGCAAAACCTTTGCACATTAGACTTTATATCTGAAACAGAGACACTTTATTTTAAAATTGCCACTTGGGAACATAAAGTGCTCTCATGAGAAAAACACATTTTACACTTTAAAGGCAGTCCATAAAATAAAGGCAGATGTTTAAATGACTTCTTAATTAACACAAAACAAATATTTACCTGCACTGTGGAGAAGAAGCACTGCAATTAAGATGAACTCTTTAAAACAGTCTGGGATATATTTCACACAAAGCAATACCAAACGTTTTATCTTTTAGAATTTTCTGCTTTTCTCAATTAGTCATTGAGAAATGACTAATTATTATTTATCCATAATTCATTAATTTGAAATGGTTATAAAAATAATAGCTGGTATTTTCTAATTTGATTAAAATGCATTTTAAAAAATATACTTGAGTCTAAAGCTTATAATAGTTACAAACAAATATTATTTTTAACTAATTAAACAATTATGTTACACCTTTTAGCACTGAACACTTCTATTACCCAAAGACACATTCATTAAAGGATTAGAGAGATGGTGATATCTTAAAAAATATTCTCATACAAAAAGTATGCAGATATGTTATTTATAAAATATAATCACAGATAGCATAAATGATTGAATAATCATACGAAATAGAGAGAATAAAAATAAATTATTTTTACTCATATAAAATTCATTTGAGGGGTTGAGGGAACCAGGTTGACATATTTTCATAGGCTTAAGATAAAAGAATAGAAAGAAACACTAGCCCCACCATACAAGGTGACAATGGTCAATTGTACTTTCTACATGCACAGGGTCTATCTATCGTTTTAATAATCTCAAAATAAAGGTTTAGCAGTAGTATAAGAAATAATAAAACTAAGAATGTACTAGGCTCACTCCCAAATTCTAGTAATGTCAATACATTTTTTCCACTTTGTTAAAGGCAAAAGAGCAAGAAAATGATAGTGCCCTGTCTGGGATGGCTGAAATTAATATAAAGAGAGCACACTGAGAAAGAAGACCAGCTGTACCTTCAGAGGGCTTTTCTTCTACAACAAAAAAAAATGACTTGCTGATCGTAAAAAGATAGAATATATATCATAAAAGAGAGTGTCAAAAACAGGTGTTCAGAAAAGAAAAGATTGGCATCTAATACACAAAAAGAGGGGAGGTGAAGAAATTAAATTGGTTGCTGGAGATAGTAGATAGAATACAAAGTAAAATAAAATGACTGAAATAAAATTAAATCATGCAAAGCCTTACTTCATTGATAGAGATAACAAATCATTAACTAAGAGTTATAATCAATACAAATTTTTTTCTGAAAAATCTTGAAGATGTATATTAAATCTTCAATGGCCATTTTGCTACAAAAAGTCCAATAAAATATTTTCAGTTTGTTGATTCCTTTTTTATTGTATGCCTTGATTTTAAACAATTGCCAAAAATGATTTTGAAACCCAGCTCGTAACATAAATAATTGTAGAAAAAGAAAAATATCACAATTATATACTAGGTAATGATTTCTTAATTTTCTATAAGTGACAGAATGTGAGTCCAAACCACAAAGGTTTTGTGATCACAAAAAGTTTTAGAACATTCATTTTACAAAAACAAATAATTAAACATGTATCAAGTATTACTATCTAACAGTTATCACCCTAAGAACATAAATCAAAAAAAATATTTTTCCATTTGGGGAAAACCCAATCAGATAGGAGAGATGAAACACATTGTCAAACATCTTATATTAAATGTATGCAATAAAAATGTGTAGGTAATATTATAAATTATCAAATGGTTGAATTAGCAAGCTTGTGTGCAGAAATCAGTAATGACACAAAAGTATCTAATTTTGGTCTTGAAAAACTAATTGGCATAAATTTTATGTTGACTCTTTATGTGAACATTTTAAAAAGATCTAAATAAATATAAAAATTAAGGAGTTTTTAAAGTCAATCATGCTTTCTTTTATATAATTTAGATGCAGCTCCTTTAAAAATTAATAAAATGTTAAAGACATTCATTTTTATTTTTATATAACTAAATCTTAGAGTGAATTAATGTAAAAATAGGGCCAAGATCTAGAAATACATTAGTCATTATATTTCATAAATTCATAAGAGTTTGAGACTTTTGATTCTAGTTCTGGATATTACAGTATGAGAGGGCAAGGCATTGTTAACAATTCAAGAGCAGATGGCTAGAGAAATAATTCAAGGTAAACAGACTTTTTAAAGTTGAAAAGAAAAAATATGAAAAGAAAAATATTAAGTGGAAAAATCAATGGTGTCTTCAAAGGTTTCAAAGTGTCATGAAGAATGTTTATATTATGCTGCCTTAGAGGACAGAAGTAGAATCAGAGTGTGAAATCAAGGTGAAAATTTGAGTTTTAGAGAAGACATAGGAACATTCACACAGTTAAGTCTCTAAACTGGTCTGCTTTTTAAAGTTTAATTTTGCCAATGTCAAAATTGATTAAGCAAAGACTAAATGGAACATACATAACAGAAATCTCACACCATGCTGTCTGATATCAAAATTTAAACTATCGTAAGGATAAGATATGTAAAGCTAACAAATCAGCCAAAAATCTTACCTGAGACCAACAAAACACTTAAAGAAGTGTCAAAAGTAAACACAATATTTTTTATTTTCATTTTTTATAAACAAATGGGAAAATATCTAGCATCATTAGTTATATCTACACATCAATAGAAACTTTAAAATTAAAAATACCAACCACACACTATTGATAAAGATCCACTGGGACTTTAATGCACTGCTAATTGGAATATAAAACAAAAAAAGTTTGTCAGTTTCTTATAAAGTTCATCGTATACCTATCATATGACACAGCCACTTCATTCCTAGATATCTGCCCAAGAGAAATGAAAGCAAGTGACTATACAAAGCCCGGCACATGAGTATTCATAGTAGCTTTATGTCTAACAGTTCAAAACTGTAAATGACCCAAAAATCTATCAACAAGAAAATGTATAAACAGATTTTGGAATAGATATACAATGGAGTATTACTTAGCAATATAAAAACATATCTTATTAATTACATTTACAATATCACATATGAATCTTAAACTAATCATGCTGATATAAGATAGATTATATATTATCTGACTCTACATAATATTTAGAAAATACCAATTAATTTACATGATGGAAAATAAATCAGTTGTCTGGGGTTAGAGGAAAGGAAGGAGAAAGAGGTAGAGATTACAAAAATGCACAAGGAAACTTTAGGTAATGATAGGTAAGTTAAATTCTCTTGATTGTGGTCATTGTTTTTCATCAAATTGCATGCTTTATATCCATTATCCCTAGATAAAGAGCTATTTAAAAAAATAAATCATAATTTATCTAAGATGTACATGAGTAGATGTGTGTGTTTATGTATGTGTATATTGATATGTGTATGTAGATATGTCTCTGTAGTTAGGAGGACTTCTGGCAGCATAGAGAAAAATCTATTTTTAACTTGAGACCTCTAAGGCCTTTAGTTTTGAATCCAGGATCCTCTGAATGATCTCGGAAAAGTTCCCTCTTGTTTGCGTCCCTCCTTTCTTTCTCCAAATGAAAAGAAAAAGCAACATATAGCTCTTTTCTTTCACATAGGTTAATTTTTTTTGATTGATTAAACAGTTACTTACTGAATCACTATATTGTGCTAGGTACTGGCAAAATACAAGTTGGATTGGGGGCTGCTATATCACATACTATAACATGGACAGTTAAATCAAGAAATAGAAACATCTTAAAAGCAGAAATAGTTAACTGGGTTCGTCTAAGGATGGTACTGTGGGTAAAGGGAGAAATGTTTCCTCCTCTGACTTCTTGATCCTCTTTCTCTCCATTCCATAACACTCTCCTAGGATTGCTACCCTTTGCTTCCTCTATGTAGCACTAGTGGTTTTCCGTGGATGATTACTAGGTGCCAGGGTGCAGGGTTAGTGTCCTTAACTGGCTCTAGCATTTGCTTCTACGCTTTTACCTGGCCAGGTGTGTGCTCTGGGAAACAGTATTTCCTGCTCTTTTGCCACCAAAGGCAGTGGCCCCTGAACATAATATTGAACAAGAAAATCATCTTGGGTTTTTTGTTCTTCTCCTTTCCTAAGTAGTCTGAGAACACTGATGCTTCTTAGTGATTCTTTTCTTCTTACTGGAACTACATTAACATAATAAAATACTGACATTCTCAACTGACTGAAACTGCTTTTAGTGAGGTGGACCTTTTGAAGGGCAGTTTTCTTTCATAATAAGATTGATTAGTTATCATTTCTCAAGCAGAAAACCATGATCATTAGATTCTGTATTTGCTTCTGTTTCTTGAGTTGATAATTAAATAAATTAAACTAAGTAACTAATTGTTCAAGACATGCAATAAATCAAATTATGCAGACAATTAAACATCTAGAGAAAAATAAACAAGTTCAGTCAGCTAAAAATATATAGATTTCTGCTTAAAGATGAAAATATTTTTAATATGTATACTCTGAAAAACTCCCCTATCTTACTATAGGTTATTTAAAATAAGAGGCTGTGAATGCCGTTCTTAAAAATTAAATTGTTTTTCTTTTTTTTATTTTTAAGACTCTACTTAGTCTTTTTCAAAAATAGAATATTGTTCAATTGATGTAGTTCTTTCATTTAGTTGTCATGGTAACAAAAATCAGGACTGAATTAAGACCCTAGGCAGTCATATTAGTCAGTTTTACAAAGGCAACTCTTCTAATTCTATTTTGCTTAGGTTTCTTAGCAAACCTGTGTGAAAGTCACACACTGGTGAGTTCTCAAGACCAGTTTTCTCCTGGACATTACAGAACAAGATATTCTCACAAAAGAGTACCATTGGACATATTAAGAAGTTTGGTAATGTAAAGGCAGGGTTGAAAGTTGTCATAAACCTCATAATGAGACTAAATCTAGCCTTGTGGGGGAAGTATATACTTTATTGAGATCTATTTTCAGGGTTTGCTCTCAGAAAGATAAATGGATGGATAGATGGATGGATGGATGGACAGATGAACGGAGGACAGACAGACAGGTGAGAGAGAGAGAGAGAGAGAGAGAGAGAGAGAGAGAGAGAGAGAGAGAAAGAGAGAGAGAGAGATACAGAGACAGAGACAGAGAGAATAGATAGAGATAATTTTCCCTCCCTGAGGACATGAATAGGATACCACCTGTCATAATGTTTTTTGATTGGGATTACTTAAAGACCTGGGAACTAAACAGCAGCTTTACACTTTAACAGGTATAAGTGTCAACATGAAAAAGTTCTTCTTAAATAGAGTGGAACTATAACAATTTTATTGTAACACATGTTACCCATTTGTACAATATATACCACACACACATATCTGCTAATGGTCATTCAACCATAATTATTTTTGAGGATGTGTGGGCCAATTCATAATTATTATTTATGAAGTCCTATAACTTACCTTGTGGGCTAGAAGACCAGACTTTGTTGGAATTTTGCTCAGAGGATGATGAACAAAGGCCCTCATAGTATTAGAAATATTGGTAGAACAGTAGGGATTATCCTTACATACATTTTATAATTCTTAAGTGGAATAAAATATTAAAAGCAGTTTGTATTTGGAAATGAAGATGTAATTGAATATTGTAACAAAAATTATCAAAATGGATTTAATTCAAAGGATATTGATTAGTTTATAATCTGGTACACTGATAATTTTTATTTGTTTTGGGGGGTTACTTCACGTTTTTACACATCAGAAAAAATAACCTTGAAAAAACTGTCTCTCTCTCTTATCTTTTACTGTCTCAAAATAACATTGTTCCATCACTATAGAATCTAGTATATGAAAGGTATATTGAGTTATCTTTGAATGTGTCCAATTTTAAAATATATTTTAATAAATGTGCTTATGTTCCTCAAATGTCTAAGGGGTATTAAAATAGTATCTAAATTCTTTTTACTAAGTTTGTTTTCCCCCAAATTCATTGAACTGAGAGTATATCTCACAAAGTATGTATTAAAAATATCAATCATAGTTGATACTATAATGTGAATTAGTCAGAAATAGCATTTTCCTAGAGATAAAACTTTTGAAAAATAGAATAAAGGCTTAAATCAGTTTGGAAACATCTCTTTTAGAACACATATGCAATGGAGTTTTTTAATTAAAATATTAAATGCCTGTATAACATGTTAATTAAAATTAACTTTGATCATTCTTTATATAGCAAATTATCCTCTTAACATATTTTATTCAAACTTTAATGTTGAATGTTTAAAAAAAGAAAGCAAAATTTTATTTCTTGTGAGAAGAATGAGATTTTTATAGAAAATTTAATAAGATTTATTAAAGTGCCAAAATTGAGATTAACAATGATGTTTTCATTATGTTTATTCATGCACATATTATTTGTATATATTCAATGAAATAAATTTTTCTAATGTGCTATTTATTCTCTGATCATCCCTATGTCTTAGAATTCAGAAGTAAATTATAACCAAACCATGCTGAGTATAATTTTATTAAGTAAATAACCTGGAGAAGGTATACATGGAAGCATTATGGGCACCATCATTTCAGAATTCAGTTAATTGTTCCTCTAAGTAGACAAGACACCACTGAAAATTTCACCTATAACTTACAACCATGTTTTTCTGAAGTTAAAGTGGATCCTGTAAACTGAAAATCTTAGGTAGGTGTTTTAATGTGCTCGGTATCCCTGGATTCCAGACAGCACCTTTATATGCCGTTATAAGGCTAATTCTTGATTATTTACTGCCTTACAGAAATCTCCTTAATTATCAGGCCAACATAACGTCTTTTCTAAGTTACAAGTTTTGAACTAAAGAGAAGCATTTATGGTTTCTGCTTATTTAACACCTTAGAACACTAGATATAGTGTTTAGAAAATTTTTACTGATCTGACTTTATTTAATTTCTAAGACTGTTTAAATGATATAGATAGTGACCTCAATTATACTAATAAAATATTTTTAGGACTAGGAGACTTAAATTTTATGGAGATGCTTCTGAACAGAGAATGTGTAAGGAGGACTGAAATTTAGCTCTTGGGCATTAACATACTTAATAAATAAAGATTGATTAAGATGGTAATGGTAACAAAATTAAGTCCATGTTATGGGATAATAAACAGGAGAACATTGACAACTCTGCTTCTATCAATGACAATATTTCTAAACCATTTTTGTTATCTAGAGTGCTTGATAATATACATCTATTATAATATTTCGATATCTTAGAGAAGCTAATAACCACCATTCTCTTCTCTGTTTCTAAGTTTAGAATTTTTAGATTCTACATATAAGTGAGATCATAGAGTATTTGTCTTTGTCTGACTTGTTTCACTTAGCATAATTACCTCATTTCATGTACCTGTCACAAATAGCAGAATTTCCTACTTTTTTATAGATAATTAATATTCTATGGTACGTATATATCTGTTAGATCCATTTGGTCTATAGTGTTGTTCTAATCCTCTGTTTCCTTGTTGAGTCTCTGTCTGAATGATCTATCCATTGTTGAAAGTAAGGTATTACAGTCCTCAACTATTGTATTGTTTTTTATTTTTCCTTTTAATTCTATTAGTATTTGCTTTATATATTTAATGACACTCTAATGTTGAGTACATAATTATTTACAATTGTTATATTTTCTTGATTGACCTCTTTATCATTGTATATGGCCCTATTTGTCTCTTTTGACCATTTTTAACTTAAAGCCTATTTTGTCTAATGTAAGTATATTTACCCCTGCTTTCTTTTGGTTACTATTTGCTTGAAATATCCATTTCCATTCTATTACTCTCATATTAAGTGCATCTGTAAAGTTGAAGTATCTATAAAGTTAAAGTGGGTCTCTTTTAAGTAGCGTATCATTGGATCTTTTTTTTTCCAATTCATTCAGCCATTCAATGTCTTTTGATTGGAGAATTTAATTCATTTACATTTAAAGTAATTATTAATAGGTAAAGACTTAGTATTGCCATTTTATTAATTGTTTTCTGACTGTTTTGTAGATACTTTATCTTTTCTTATTCTGCTGTCTTTGTGATTTGATGCCTTTTTTTTACTAGCATGCTTTGACTCACTTATCATAATCTTTTGTGTGATTACTATAGGTTTTTACTTTGTAGTTACCATTAAGCTTATGTAAAATTTCTTATAATAATCTATTTTAAGCCGATAACAACTTTAATAGCATACATAACTATATAGATTGAGTTCATTAAAATAAAAAAATAACTAAAATCTTAGGAGTTGTGGAAACAGGCAGGTTACCTTCATGGATGTCAAATGGTTTGGCTGAAAGATCTGCTTCATGTTAATTGTTCATGTGCCACAGAGTGATATCTCTGATTAGGCCTGTATTCCCCTATTTTGTCTCCACTCCATGCTCAGTTTAACCAAAAGACAAAAGTTATGATCTCATCAGATAAAGGGTAATAATTCTTTGGCCAAAAGTACATGACTCAATTTTTCTGTAAGTAGCACAGAGGCATAAAGGAAGGAAGTTTGATAATTATTTAAAATTAACTGGTAGTATTACTGTGTGATTCATGTTATGGTACTAATAGATGGAGAAAAGATTGCTATTTATTTCTTATATTAATAAGTACATATAATCTAATATTTAAGTTTAAATAAAAATAAAAAATATTTTGGTTGTTGCTACTATTACATATAGTCATTGAATTTTTATATTTTCTGTGAAAATAATGCCCAGTTCAATTTTAGCATTGGAAGGAAAAATAAGATAATTACAGAACTTTTATACTTTAAAATGTTTTAACTTTTCAAATCACTATTTATCACATGACCAGTCAAGCAAAATGAAGATAAATGTAAAAAAATGTGCAATTAATCTCAAATAAGTATTTACCTTAAGTTTAATGAGCTAGTTGCTATATATTTAATGAGTTAACTGATGCATATTAATTAAATCTCTATTGTTTGTTTAATATCTCTTTTGGAAGGTTTCATGCCATCTGGTTTATTTACTTTAAATGACAAAAGCAATAACTACTTAATTGCATTCCTATTAATGCACTGTTGTTTCTAAACATGGAGGCTTTTAATGAGTATTTTATAAGGTTTATTGAAAGAATATTTAGATAAGATTAAATGTTTTGTTAACTCTTTTGCTGCTAAAATTAGGTGTAAAATAATGCAAAAGTATCATTAAATGTGATTCAAATTATTTAAAAAAAGTTATCAAACTAGAAGTAAATGAATTTCTAAAAATGCCTTCCTACAGCATTTTTTATCTCCTGCAGTGTATCCACATATGCTAGATTTAACTTTCTCTGGTTTTTACGCCTAGAAAAGAAATGTCACGAACAGAGACATACACAATTGTTTAATCTTAGTATGATACTAAATGGAGAATTTAAAGCTTCTGTTTTAAATGACACTCCAAGTGTGAGTATTATGGAAAGTTAGCGGACTGTGGTTATATCATTATATCATTTAAAAATGCCCATTTTGAAGAAATTACAACCAGACCACAATTTATGCATAAATTGAGTAGTGGAAGTTGTTTGCCAGTTGACTGTTTAGCACTTGTAAAATACATTTCTTCCCATAGATACCATGATCTTGAGATATGATTCCTTGGCCAGTCTTAAAATAGATCTGATCCATACTATACCAGAAGTGGAATTTAAAGTAGTGCTTTTCCAACACAGGGTGTGACTCCATGGTAATTTTGAATTAATTAAATAGATAGTGATCATCTTTTTCCATAAATGAAAACAATAGAATATATCAAGTAAATTCTACTCTTTGAAATGAGAATGCATGTGACACCTTTGTTTAATTTTTATAAATGTGTCTGTATTGTGTATGTGTATAAGTGTTTAAAGTTTTGCCTATACTGAGTTATCAAATCAAATGGGTTTTACTGCAGGTCACTGTGAAAAAAATTGAAAGTTACAGTTTAAGCATTCTATAAAAGCCAATGACTGTGTTTAATTTTGGTCCCTGGCACAGTTAAAAAAACTGGTCTATCAAACTATTTTTAAACATTTGAGTCTATGGCTTTGCTAGATAAGCAACATAAACTACATTTGGAGTTCAGTCCAATAATAACTTCAACAAAGTTAGTTCTGTATGTGTATGTCTAAAAATAGTTGTCACTTTGCTCTGTGGTAATTAGGCATCGATGGCAAGTAGTTCAAATAAATGAATATAGTAACTTTTTCTAGGAAACAACTAAACCAAGCCTTTCTGGGTTTAGGTGATGCTTGTGCAAATGAAGCTTTTTAAAGTTACTGTTAGTTCTGGGGCTCAGATGTGTGAATCCTCTACTACTCCCTAAGGAGTAAAATTTATGGTAACTGCCATCCTGGCTAATACGTCACAGCTATACATTTCTCCACATGCTGGAAGTTAACAATGTTTTCTAGCTCTGTTTTGCCTAAGAACTCCATGTTTTCTACTGTGGCTAAACATTATATTAAAAAGGCTAGACATTAGGAAAGGAAGTTGTAAGCAGACACTCAGCCCACCAGCTGCATGCTGCCTTGTATCCTCCACTCTAGAAAAAGAGACCTGGGTCACTTAGCGTCTCAGTACAGATGAGAAAGGAACATTTATGAATCTTTTTGTCTACTCAAGTTGAAAATATGGCTAAAAGTTACAACACAAGGCAAGATGAGGAGAGAGACCAGTACAGAGGAAGTGCAGGTTTGTTATATTAGTAACAGAGGTGTTGTGGGGAAGTGTAAAAATGTAAAAGATATTTTATAGGAGGTTTCTTTACATTTTGTTTCCTTATCATTATCTGAGTTACACTTAGAAAATAAGTTTAGAAAGAATTAGGGGAAAGGAAAGGTGGAAAGTTCAAGTCAGACCATAAATAATCTTAGAAAAAGACCGAACTAGGTAGGATACTCTGGTTAGAGAGAAACCAGAAGGCAACATTTGCATTTATTTTGCTTGTGAACCATGCTCAATCTTTGCCATTGAGGGTTTTTAATGACAAGCAGGGGAATCAGACTCTGATTAATTAAGCAGAAAATGCTATTGGGCTCACAGATTGTTAGAAGGGCTGTAGATATAGGATTAAGTCTAAGCTTTGAAAACAGTACTAAAAATGGTGCCAGAGACCTGATGCACTGAGGAAACCACAACTGATGTTGCCATTTGCATTGCTGCCAGAAACTGGAGTATAGTCCAGCTGCTACTGCTACCTGCATAGGTAACACTCTGACAGTGGAAACACCACCTGGCCAGATAACACTGTCCCCAAACTGGACAGCTAAATGAAAACCCTAGGCAGAGCCTGTTTCCTTATCTTGAGCACTTCTGCACCGGAGCCTCAGTCACTTGCCTGTGTTTGGATGTGAAGGAAGCTGAGAAAGCCAGTTTTCTGGGTTACTTTTTTAGGAAGGCTGAACTTATTAGTCTGAAATTTCTCATCAGAGCAAGAGTCTTCAAAATATGCTAGAAAGCCTGAAAATATTACTTGGTCTAATAGGTATTTACATGTGCTGTTTCTTCCTTTTGGAGATCTTTTCTTCAAGATTTTGATATGGCTCTCAATGAAAATCAAGACTGAAGTTCAATATCACTTCTTCAGAAGGGTCTTCTTAAACAACCCTACCTAAGTAAGTCTCCCAACTCTCCATTATCACCTGGATTTATCTCAATCACAGAAATTTACCAATATTTGAAAAGTTTAATCCTTCCCTCTCTTCTCTCTCTCTCTCTCTCTCTCTCTCTCTCTCTCTCCTCCTCCACCTCCTCCTCCTCTCTACCCTCCCTTATCTGTTCAATAGAAAAAAAAACAGCACAAGAGCAGGATTCTATCTGTCTATTAAAAAACTATTATCATCACCCATAGTAGGGCCTCACATATGGTGGTGGTGCAGCAAATGCTTGTTGACTGGATTTTTGAAGCGCAAGAAATAATAGAAAATTATTGGGCATCTAGAAATTCCAGAGACATATCTGGAGGATTGCGGGTTTAGTATATAGGAGGAATATTAATGGATGTATATGAAAAAAATTACTGGAAGCAGCCTCTGTCCCATTCTACAGACTGGTCTCCTGACATACAGATGTGTGATTCCCTGAGGTTCTTCTACTCAGGATTGGTTCTCAGGAGGTAATAATCCTATAGACGGAGATGACAGAGAAAGCTGTGACCTCATTCCAAGATCCAGCCTGGATAATTACTTTTTCAGTCATTATTGACTCAACAGATAATTATAAATACTACCATAGTATTTTATGGTAGGCGCTGTGCTCGCACAATTATATATTTTTCTTCTATTTATACCTTTAATCCTACAGATTGTTTTTTTTTCTTTTTTAGTCTCCTTATTGCTAATTATTTGTCTGATCATTTTCTCTCTATTAATGTTTACACTGATATTGACCAGGCCCCTTATAGGCAGCAAGGCAATGTAGTGGATAAACACAAGTGGATAAGCTCTACTGCCAGCCTGTCTGGGTTCAAATACTAATTTTCTCATTTATCTGTGCATGAGTTGTTTAACTATTCTGCCATTTCTCTCACTTTTAAAATGGAGATGAAAATAATAGCTTTATCAGAGGATAGTCATAAGTATTAAATAAATTCATATATGTAAAGCAGTTGGAATGCCTGCAATAAGCTGTTTGGAAGCATATGGTATTATTATTATTTGGAATAAGTTTCTGGTAATCTTCTAATTTCTCTACAACCTCAGCCTTATTTCCTAAACACTTAAATTAACGATTATGTACTGTTTTCTCTATATGACAACATTTCTGGTTTCTTCTATTGAACTTTTCCCAAGTTCCAGCACATTGGCATGAAAAGAGGCAAGGAAAAGATTAGAAGGTCGATGCAGATGCAGATGAAGAAGGATCCCTAGAACAATTGTTTTCTACTTCATGACTGCAGCTGATTCTGGACTGTTATTTTTTTCTCTTTTCCAAGAGACAAAACGAAGGGTTCACCAGATAGCCTCAGTCAGATACAGTGATTATTTTATTCTCTTTAAGCAAAAGGCACTTTTGAGACAAAGAAAGGTAGAATGATTCGGCTAATATTAAATCACAATACAAAGCTGTCTTTACATTTACCAAATACAAAAGATTCGGATCATCAAAATTTCATCACTCAGATCTATAGCTAGCATCCCCTTCAGTTATTTACACTACATCCTCCCAACTGTTGCAGAGGGCCATATCTGTAGTAAGGAACAAATAAAATTGAATTTAATTTTTTAAAGATTAGTGCCTGGAGAATGTGCTATAGACTAGATATGTATATGTATATGTTTGGTCATATGTGTTTGAGACTGTCTGTGCTTATTTAAGAGCATTCATTCTCATGTAGGCAAGTAGTTTAGTGAGAAACATGGGCAGTACATTAGTGAAGCTTGCTATAGCTATTGTCTTTTCAGAGAAGAATAACCAAAAGAATAAAAAAGAAAAAAACTCAGAACTCAGTATGGAAATGGGTGATCTATTTGAAAATATTTAATCACTTTTGATTATTTATATAATATAAAATTAATAGTTCTTTCAGTTTTTAAATCAACATTTCTTATTGAAAGTAATTTCTAGCTTTACCATTACTTTAAACATAGGGAAAGATTTTATTAAATATAGCACCAAAAGGTTGTTTACTAAAATTTTAATATAAATTTTATATAGAAAATGTACATATTTATTATTTGGCCTTACTGACCTTTTGCATGAATTATAACTGGAATTATAGGTTACAAATATATGGTAGGCACTCATTTTTTATTGCTGCTCAGAAATTTACACCTACTTAGTAGTAACTTAACTACTAGAAAGCTCTAATTTTAACATGATGAAAAACAGCAGAATATAGCTTATTTATTTTCCCATCATCTTTTTCAAGGTAGCCTCCCACAAATTTAGAAAAGTATCTACCTTGCTTAGCTCAAATTATTTCAGTGACATAATGGTACTCTGGAACCGCAATAAAACAACTGGGAACTTTGAATGCATTTGCAGTAGACATTTTTCAATATGGTTTTAAATGTAAATCTCCTTCTCCTAAAAGTGCGAAGGTATGCTGAGTGCCAATAAAGACTTCAGAAACTCATAAACATTGTGTGAAGAGTGTTTTTTTTTTCTCTGTTACAGAACAGAGTGTTTCAGCCTGACAAAAAAAGATGAGGGTATCTATCAAAGATTTATTGATAGCTAAAGTAAAATCATGACCTACATTTTTTTTCCTTTGGAGAACTGACAGAAAGATAACTAGTGACTATTTGGAATTTAAACTGAAACACAATCATTTTAAATTAAGACATTGCTTAAAGATAACACAAGCAATCCAAATGGGAAAATATATTTGCAAGCAACACCTCTGATAAGGGCCTAATATTCAAAATATACAAAGAACTTATACAACTCAATAACAAACACAACAAAAAACAATCCAAACAAAAAATGGGCTGAGGACTTGAACAGACACTTCTCCCTAGAAGACATACAAATGGCCAATAAATATTTGAAAAGATGCTCAACATCGCTAACTATTAAGGAAATACAAATCAAAACCACAATGAGATACCATCTCACACCTGTTAGAATAGCTGTTATTAAAAATACAAGCAATAACAAGTGTTAAAGAGGATGTGGAGAAAAAGAAACCCTCATACACTGGTGGGACTGCAAATTGATAGAGCCACTATGGAAAACAGTATGGAGGTTTCTTTAAAAACTAAGAGTCAATCTACCATATGATCCAGCAATCCCTCTACTGGGTATTTACTCCAAAAACTTGAAAACTCACATCCAAAAAAGATATTTGCACACCGATATTCATAGCAATATTATTCATAGTGGCCATGGAAGCAACTGAAGTGTCCTATGATAGATAAATTACATATATATATATATATATATATATATATATATATATATATATATGTGGTACATATATATAATGGAATATTACTCAGAAATAAAAAGAGATGAAATACTGTCATTTGTGACAACATGGATGGATCTTGAAATAATCATTCTAAGCAAAATAAGCCAGACAGAAAATGTTGAAAACCACATGATATCACTTATATGTGAGATATAAACCTAAAAGCAACAAATGAACAGAAAAAACAAACAGAGGATCATGGACATGGACAATAGACTAGTGGTTACCAGATAGTAGAGGGAAAGCAGGGAGGAGGGAAGTAGATAATGTAAAAAAAAAAAAAAAAAGATAACACAAGCAGAAGAGCAGACATGAAACTGACACTTAAGCTTCATATTTGCTAATATGCACAATTATGTCTTCTAGGGAAACTTGAGTACTGCTCACATGATAGTGTTAAAATGAATCAACACACAGTGAGAGTTGAGAACAAGGCTGTTAAGGGAGCTCAGCTGGAGATCTACCCTCAGGAAGCAGTTCAAAATATTGGCTATTTGGTACCATCTGTTGAATTCCATATACTAAAAAGAATGCTATTCAGAACTAAATTTTTGTGAGCTGGGAATGAAGGATGTCTGTTACAGAGATCATTTAACAGACCTCATTGAACAGGAGGAAGACCATCAGAGGGATAGTAAAATCTCTCCTGACCACTCCACAGCACATTAATTTGAAATGAACTGAGAAAACTTAAGCATTAATTCATTCCTGCACACACATGATCTTCACATCTACTCAGTAAGCAGAGAAGTCCATCATAGCATGTGTAAAAGCAGGCAAGAGAAAAACAGTGATATAGACAGATATTTGTTCAGTAACCTATGCAGGTTCTTATAGGAGTTTGTGTAATGTCACTATGGGAGTGAGATAAATCCTATTTTCTGGACTATACCAATTTAGAGATTCTAGATTCCTCTTTAAAATAGCCATCACCATTATTCGCCTCCCTTTTAACATATCAATAGCTCTTATATACAATAACATAGCCAATAATTGAAAATCAAAGTCAGTAAACAAAATATAGGAGTCAAAACTAGTCTTTTAGAAATTTGGAATCGTTTAGTTTTTATTGGAGGATTTTATATATATATATATATATATATATATAATTCGTCTTGTTTCTCCTTTTATTTCTTAGGAAAATATATGTGTGAAACTGATAGTCAAATACATATATTAAATTCAGTGCCTTGCACAGTGCATGACTCATATTAAATATTTGGTGATAGAGAAAGTGAACATCCCAAATCCAAGGATTTTCCTGATATGAGAATAGAGGAAATTATAAAGTTAAATTATTATTCTTTTTTAGGAAAAATAATGGGAGTATGATGTTGTTATCTACATATATTTGCCTGAAGTAAGGAGAAGAATAAAAATTATATTCATACTACTTTTGATTTTTAGAAAAAAAACAAATTTAAAATTATCTTACTTCTAAAAAATTTATTTCTAATATCAGTGCATGACTTTATTGATAATCAGGGCCAACAATAATTATGTCATTTGTTAAAACATTAGTCAATATTGACTAGCTGGTCATTGTCCTGTATTTTTCCATCTATTACTAAGCAAAACTCTAAGTAAAAATTCTAAAAGATTGTCACCATGAATTTTAGGGCTAATTATAAGATACTCTTCAGAGAATATAACTATCTGAGTTATACACATACAACAATGTCTCTGATTCCAACACTAATTATATGACCAACAGAAAATTCTCTCAGTCATCATTAAGAGAAGAAAAATATTTATCATAGAGATTTTGTTTTTCTTCAAAAGACTTATTTTAAACTTTTGATTTGATTAGCATCTGTTTTTAAAGAATGTTGAAAACTTTAGGACATTAGGTTAAGAAACTCTCTCAATGTCACACATATAGCAGGGTTGAAATGATGTCTCGTGATTCATCTATAATTATGTTTAGTTCACTTCTCTTTACCAGATTGCCTTTCTATATTTTCTATTGTCTTTAAACAGCTGTATATTCTTTTCAAATGAACAAGTTAATATTAATGAACTGGACCATTACTAAGAATCATGTCCTGGTTTCTTGTTTGATTACTGAACTTAATATTGACTTTGTCTCCATGTCTTCCCCCTCTCTTCTTAACCTGAACATAAGTCACCTGTATTTCTATAGGAAATAGAAGAGAATGTGATGGAAACAAAGAGGGCAAAATTACAATATAGGAGAAAAATAATGATAGCAAACCTATGATCTTTCCAGACTGAGAATACATTTACATTCTTTCTTCCTTTTGCATTCTATTGTGAATTATCTTCTTTAAGGCAGTGTTAATTAAATTATATAATTGTAGCTTTTCCTGAGACTAGAAAATAAGAAATATGTGACTCCCAGATATTTTGTGTTACCACTTCAATTTCAATTCCTATTCACCGCTAGATTTACACTTGCATATAATGAACTAGAAGTATGGCTGACAGTGAATAATGAATGTCCCCTCCTTCATAGAGGAAATGTTTCTAGATGACTCAGCAGAGTATGAGACGTGGTTGGTCCAACAAATGCACAGAAATTTGTCACTACTTGAGTGCTCTATAATGGGTTACTATAGAACTTATCATCTAGCAGAGGTAATTTTGAGAATGAAGGCAGTGGTAATAATTATTTCAGGTGACTCTTATAAACTGAAATTGTCCTGAGCAAACTGAATATGGTCACCTTGGTCATAGGGAAAAAAAAAAAGAGAACAGAAACCCAAACAATATGATGTTTGAGACTATATTATTATGTTAATAGAGACTAAGTTCTGTATTTTGGAGACCCACTCCCGCTCAACTCCACCCATCCCTGATCTTAGGAGCTATAACTATTATGTAGGAGCCATTATTAGCTTAACAATCAATATGAATAAAATGAGTGGACTGCTCTATTAAATAATGTGATTCATCAATTTGTGGTTGTTTATAGAATACACTTAAAGAGTGACTGCTTTGCAAGAGTAAGATGTGAACATATCTATAAGAAATTGAAAATTTTAAATATAATTTAATATAAAAATGGGTCAAGTGTATGGAAAATAATATTTTAAAAAATCACCTTAGTTCTGAATTCTCATTGGAAGATAAAGGTTTAGAAGGCCCATTCGAACACTATGTGGAAGATAGCTGGAATTAAGGATTACTCAAGTTCAAAACAAGGTAACTTTGAAATTAATCTCGAAGGAAAGTTCCAGAGTCATAGAGCAGGATCAAATTTATATTGATCAGCTTCAAAAGAGAGACATTCTAAACAAACAACTTGTTCAGGGAGCTATAAGACAGACTGAGGTTATCAAGTGAACATGGGAACATAGGAAAACAGTGGCAAAGACAAGAAGCCCTGCAAAGGACTCTGGTATAACACATAGCTCCCAAACTGGTGAAAAAGAGGCAAAGGAGATAAGTATCTGATGGAATCTGATTTTATGTCCAAATCTGGTTTACAGAATAACTGTCTGTCAGGTTCTCCAGCTGCCATGCAAAATCCTGACAATAACCAGGGATTTGTTCCCTTTTTATGTTAGGTTGAGATCTCCTTCTGTGGTATCTTATTCATTTTATAGCTTTATTTTTGCACAGGAGAATATTCTTGTGTTGTTGAAGCAGCTGGATTTCTTTTGAGCTTTATGATGAGGTTCAATCTAAACTCTGAAAACCAATAAACAATATCCACCTCTTTGACGACAAACAAACACTTGACACAATTCAGTCAGGTACCTCTGATGATAAATTGAACATCTATGGTTCCCCAAATGACTTGCTTTCAGAGTATAGATCACAAGTCACTAGTTCAATACCACTCAGACACTCACAATATTTTAGAGCTGAAAGGGAACTTAGAGTTCAATTTTGGACATTTATTGAATACCAGCTATGTTTGTAGGCTTTTGATTGTAAATCTGGATGCTATTGAAAGTGTATGGTCTTCAAGATAAAATATTTGACAGACAATAATAATGAGTACAATAGATTTCAGTTATTTCAAGAGAAAGATAATGATAATAATAATGGCATTTACCTATTGAGAACTTCCTATGTGCTAGGCATAGTGCTAAACTTTACATGCATTTTATCATTTGCTGTAATAAATATGTCTATGCATGCATATTAGAATGTAAGCTAAACCAGAGCAGGGGTTTTGTATGATCTGTTCTTATTTATCAACTATAAGTATGCCTGTCAAAAATTAGGCATTCAGCATAGATTCAGTGAATGAATAAATGAGTTACTAATGATCAATCCCACAAGTAAATTCTATTGTTTATTCTAAAATACAACCTTGAGTTACAAAAGAATTTGTCATTAAAATAATTTTATTGCCACTTTTCCTAGAGCATATAAATAGGATTTTATTTATTAATATTTGATGAAAAATGCATCACAGGTACTTATAAACTTCATAAAATTATACATTTATTTCTTCCAACCTTAAGATTAAACAATAAACAACAAAGCCTTATTTTCTTGTAATCCAAAATGATCAAACTGATAATATTAGGAAAGTACATTGTACATTTACAAAGTGAGATTAATATTTTAAAATTTCTCAATGAGGACCTTAATTTCAAGTAGTTAATATTTGTATACTTTATAGTAATATGTGCAGGGATATATGTTTTTTGTGGGTTTAGTGACAATAAGGAGCAATGACCTTAGGCAATTTTACAGCAAGGTTAATAATTTAAAGTTATGCTTTTTAAAACTTTTAACATTGGTACTATAATTAATATCTTTAATATTTTTAATATCTTCAATATTTTTATCAAATTTTAATTTATTTTTTGGACAAATATTTTCAAACTGCATTACCATGCAAAATGGGATGGGCATATTCTCAGAGGACCTGTAACCTTTTTGCTGGACATTTTGAGAAATATTTTATGCTCTTCCCAACAAAATATGATATTGCCCTTCTTACTATTTACTGACATGAAAAGAAAATTTATTTTTGATCATTCAAATGTAATTGGTTAAATATATTCTCATATTAACCCAGGAGAAAATTTTTAAGAACTTTTATTAGCTGTGCTTATTTTTCCCTCAGTTTTATTTTGTTATATACTTAGCATTATTCCTTTGCTGCTATTGTTTCTTTCATTTGCCCATTTTTTAAATTATTAGTTTTTCAGTTTTATTTTAGTGATCTAAAATAATTATTTTATTATATTAAATGCTTGTCTTTATATTTTGCAATTATTTTCCTAGTTTGTTGTTTGTCTTATAATATGCTAACAAAGACTTTTTACATAAAGGAATAATTAACATTTATTAATATCATGCATGAGTCTTATATGAAAGCATTTTTTAACAATACAAATTATTTTCCACAAGTGTGATGCAGGAATATTTTAAGAGATCTGTCTTACAGTTAACCACGGTTAAAGACTTTGATGCTGATTTCTGTAACCCATATTTACAAATTAAGGAAGCATGACTTGTTCTATTAGATTCTGGAAGTCCATGGATAAGGAGCTTGAATAGTATTCCTGACAGCCCATAATCAGGTTGTCCTATTTCTCTTCCTATCCCAAACATAAAATATCTGCCAGCAATAGGATACATTTTAAGGGTCTGAGGATTATTAAAAACAAATAAACAAATTTTAAAAACCAAGCAATAACTTGCATAAACTAGTATCAATAAATTACAACTCTGAGATTGTACTCCAAAGCATTTTTCTGTAAAGCTGTTTCCTTTACTTTTGCCACACATTTATATTCTGAGTAAAGTTTGCTGAGCTTCAAGTAAAACATATTAGCTTTCTCAAATAATAACTCCAGTATCTGTAGTCTCTGCCAAGTGTCTGTGTTGGTATGGATTAATGTGACCCATTAGGTTTCTTTACTCATCATCCTGTTCCTGCCACACACATTTTCTCTGTAGTAGTTCCTTTTTGCCCTTTTACTTATGATGCTTTCCAATTTTCATTTATATACTAATGGTTTTATGTTTATTTCCCAAGGTTTGAAATAAGTTCACCTTTTCATAAAGACTTTCTTGGTATGTTAAGCTTATAATTGGATCATTATTTATATGTTTATTAAGGCAAAATTTAATAATCATACCTTACTATTATTATTTTTACCCCCTCCCTCCTTCTGTTTTTCCTTTGCCACTCCTTTCTTCTCTTCCTCTCTTTATTCCTTCTCTTCCTTCTCATTTCCTTTTTCTATATTTTGTATGTGTTATGTCTGTATTTTGTCCTTTCATTCTAGAATATTAGCTCTATTAGTTCATAGATGTGCACCATGCCTTAGACTTCTCATTATAGTCACATTTATTTCTATGTATATTAAACACTATTCACTATGTATATAAATACTATTCATATTAATTGATATTAATATTAATTGATATTCATATTAATAGTATTTATATTAATTGAATGGAAACCAATAGTAAGTATTTTTTCCTGCTGTACTGATGAGATGTATCTTAAATTATTTAATCCTATAACGGCAAGATTAATAACTATTTGAGACCCTGGTTAGCAATGCCAGCAATGAATCAAAGAACATTTTGTAAGGATTTCAGCTTTATATAAATTTGCATGTAAAGAGTAATTTGTTTTAAAAAAAGATTTACATAAAACTCTACAAAAATAATTTAATTTGATATTAAATCCACACCATCATTATAATTTTGTTTTTACTAGAAGAAAAGGAAATTAATATTTATTGAAAATCTACAGTGTACAAGGATGGCCTTGTGTTAAGTGATTTTTCTCTAAATTATTTTCACTAGTTCTCAAAACTACCCTTTTAGGGGAATTAACACCTCCATTTTATGCTTGCAAATATGGCTTTGACACACACCTAATTTTGGTATATCACTTTTTTTTTTAAATTAACAACACAAGATGTTAATGTTCAGACAGTCTTACTAATTAAACTATTGGTTTTTGTAGTCCACATGTCTCAATATTTCAGAAACGTCACATAGAAATGTTGCCATAGTACTACATTCTGCTTACTGCAGTGTGTGTGTGTGTGTGTGTGTGTGTGTGTGTGTGTTTACTACATAATATAAAAAATACATACTGTTAATATATTTACTTTTTCACATTGATGTCTCAACTGTGGATCTACCCATGTCGACTCTACCCAAAGTATATAGGACTTAATATAATGGACCTGTTTTATATACTTTGGAAATATCTGAATGCTGAGCATATAGGATAAATAAAAGTAATTTAGCAATTCTTGTAGTGTTTAGACTAGGGTTTGGTAAAACAACTTACTGCTCACAGTTCAAACCATATCAACTACTTTTTCATTGCTTGCTATCTATTGAAGAATTTTTTTTAAATTTTAAAGGATTATTTAAAAACAATGAATGTATGAAAGGATTACATATAGATCCCAAAGTCTAAAAATTTACTATGTGCCCTATACAGGAAAAAACAAAAAACAAAAAACAACCTGTTGAACCTGGAGAATCACTGGAAGTCTAACTGATCCTAACATTTACTTCTGATAAAATAAAGGAAGCTCATTGAAACCAATTCACATAGGCAACAACCACCAGTGGATCGCTTTGTAGTTTTCACCAGGTAGCCCAGAGCAATCAAAAGCAGTGGCTGATCTTGGCCTACAGGGGAGATCCTCCCGAGAGGCCACAAAACCAATGCAGCTGGAGGCTGGCACCAGACCACAATGGAGAAACTCTTGATTAGTTCCATTAGGGATACACACATAGGGTGGTTGCAACAAGTACACAAGCCTGCTAGGGCAAATCTCACTCAGTGGAGTCAGCCTACACACAATAACTCTTATCCTGAGGGTGCAGCCAATTCCCACAATTAGTCACCTGAATGTTAATTCCATCCACTGATCTATGAAAAACAATAAAGTCTTGGTGACAACAGAAGATTACTCACAACCCACACAAAGGTCATGTCCAGAGCTCCAGGCATAAGGGATCAGGAAGTGTGTGCCACTGGGCCAAACCTTCCACATTAGGCCATCTGGTCAAGGCTGAGAGACAAAACAAATATTCCTGACACATAGAAATGAACACAGAGAGGCTAATAAAATTAGAAAACAAAGAAACATGTCACAAATGAAGCAACAGAATAAAATTCCAGAAAATAAGCTAAATAAAATGGAGGCAAGCAACCTATCAGAGACAGAGTTCAGAATAATGGTTATAAGGATGTTCAACAAACTTATGAAGAGAATAGATGGCACAATAAAAGCCTCAACAGCATAAAAAAGGACATAAAACCATAAAAAATAAGCAGACAGAAATGAGAAATACAATAACTGAAATGAAGAATACACTAGAAGAATTCAACAGTAGATTGGACAAAGCAGAAGATGGAATCAGAAAATTGGAAGAAAAGGTAGCTGAATACACCAAATCAGAACAACAAAAAGAAAAAAAAAGAATTTTAAAAAATGAGGATAGTTTAAGAGACCTCTGGCACAACATGGA
Source organism: Macroglossus sobrinus (assembly GCA_004027375.1). Taxonomy (NCBI): domain Eukaryota; kingdom Metazoa; phylum Chordata; class Mammalia; order Chiroptera; family Pteropodidae; genus Macroglossus; species Macroglossus sobrinus. The sequence goes on along the minus strand of PVKZ01001892.1, from coordinate 134,128 downwards.
GTGTAAAAATATCTGAAATCATAATAATATCTGAAGAGGAAGAGAAAGAACAAGAGATTGAGAATCTATTTGAAGAAATTATGACAGAAAACTTCCCTAACCTGGCAAAAGAATTAGACATACAAGTTCAGGAAGCACAAAGAGTTATAAACAACAGAAATTCAAAAGACCTACATTGAGACACATCGTAATTAAAATGTCAAAAGTCAAAGACAAAGAGAGAACCTTAAAAGCAGCAAGAAAAAGGATGCTGGTTACCTACAAGGGTTTCCCCATAAAAATGTGTGCTGACTTTTCAATGGAAACTTTGCAGAGCATAAGAGAATGGCAAGAAATATTTAAAGTTATGAAAAACAAAAATTTATAACCAGGAATACTCTACCAGCAAGGCTTTTGATTAAAAAAGAAGGTGAAATAAGGAGCTTCCCAGACAGAAAAAAAGTTTAAGAAATTCATCACCAACAAGCCATAACTCCAAGAAATGTTAAAGGGTCTTCTGTAGAAAGAGAAGGAGTAAAAAAGAAAATAGAATTAACATATATAAATAATAAAATGGCAGTAACAAGGTACCTATCAGTAATCACTTTAAATATATATGGATTATAAGTTCCAATCAAAAGACATAGGGTAACCAAATCAATAAGAAAACAAGACCCATGGATATGCTCTCTACAAGAGACCCACTTCAGATCAAATGACACTCACAGACTGAAAGTAAAGGAATGGAAAAAGATATTTCAAATAAATGGAAATTTAAAAAAAGCCAAGGTAGCATGCTTATATCAGATAAAATAAAATTTAAAACAAAGACTACAAGAGATTTAAAAAAGGGCTTTACATAATAATAAAGGGATCAATAAATCAAGAAGACGTAACCCTAGTAAACATATACACATCCAACATAGGAGCACCTACATATATAAAGCAATTATTGACTGACATAAAAGGAAAGATCAACAGTAATACACTAATAGTAGGAGACTTTAACACCCTATTGACACCAATGGACAGATCTTCCAGGCAAAGAATCAATAAGGGAACAATGGGCCTAAAAACCACCCTAGAAAAGATGGACTTAATAGATATTTTCAGAGCATTTTACCCCAAAGCAACAAAATATACATTCTTCTCAAGTGCATATGGAACATTCTCAAGGATAGACCACATGTTAGGACACAAATCAAGTCTCAATAAATTTATGAAAGTTGAAATCATGCTAACCATTTTCTCTGATCACAATTGAATAAAACTAGATATCAAGTACAAGAAAAAAAACTGGAAAATACACAAACACATGGAGGCTAAATAACATGCTACTAAACAATGAATGGGTTATTAATGAGATCAAGGAAGAAATCAAAAGATACCTGGAGACAAATAAAAATAAAAACACATCAACTCAAAATTTATGGGACACAGCAAAAGCAGTCCTAAGAGGAAATTCATAGCAATACAGGCATACCACAAAACGAAACGAAACGAAACAAAACAAAACAAGAAAAAGCTCAAATAAACAGTCTAACCTTACAATTAAAAGAATTAGAAAAAGAACAGCAAACAAAGCCCAAAGTAAATAGAAGGAAGGAAATAATAAAGATCAGAGCAGAAATAAATAAAATAGAGTCTAGAAAAACACCAAAGAAGATGAATGAAACCAAGAGCTGGTCCTTTGACAGGATAAACAAAATTAACAGCCCCTTAGCCAGATTTATCAAGGAAAAAAGAGAGAAGAATCAAATAAATAAAACCAGTAATGAAAAAAGAGAAATAACCACAGGTTCCACAGAAATACAATGGATCATAAGAAAATATTATGAATAATTATATGCTAACAAATTGAACAAATCTGGAAGAAATGGATACATTCCTAGAAACATACAATTTCCCCAGACTGAGTCAAGAACAAACTGAAAATCTAACCTGACAGATTACCACCAATGAAATAGGATCAGTAATCAAAAACCTCCCCCCAAAATAAAAATACTGGACTAGATGGCTTCATAGGCAAATTTCACAATACATTCAAAGAATTATCACCTATTCTTCCCAAACTATCTCAAAAAATTCAAGAAGAGGGAAAGCTTCTTAACTCCCTTTATGAGGCCACCATTACCTTGATTCCAAAATCAGGCAAAGTAAATACAAGAAAAGAAAAGTATAGGTTGATATCTCTTGTGAACATTAATGCAAATATCCTCAACAAAATATTAGCAAACTGAATTCAGCAATACATTAAAAATATTATATACAAACTGAATTTATCATTGGGATGCAAGGTTGGTTCAATATCCACAAATCAATTAATGTGATACACTATATTAACAAATCAAATAATAAAAACCATATTATCATATCAATAGATGCAGAAAAAGTGTTCGACAAAATCCAGCATCCATTTATGATAAAAACTCTCAGCAAAGTGAGAATAGAGGGAACATACTTCAACATAATAAAGACCATATATGACAAACCTACAGCTAACATCATACACAATGGGGAAAAGCTAAAAGCATTTTCCTTAAGATCAGGAACAAGACAAGGATGCCCACTTTCACCACTTCTCTTTAACTTTGTATTGGAAGTCAATGTAATAAGACAAGAAATAGAAATAAAAGGCATCTGAATTGGAAAGAAAGAAACAAAATTCTCATTATTTGCCAACGACATGATACTACAATATAGAGAACCCTAAAGATTCCACTCAAAAGCTGTTAGAACTGATCAATGAATTCAGTAAAGTAGCAGGATACAAAATTAATATTCAGAAGTCAGTGGCATTTTTATACACCAGTGATGAACTTTCAAGAGGAAATTAAGACATTAATCCCATTTATAATTGCATCTAAAACTATAAAATACCTGGGAATCAAATTAACCAAGAAGGCTGAAGACCTGTTTTCAGAAAATTATGTGTCATTGAAAAAAGAAATTGAAGAAGATACAAATAAATGGAAGCATATACTGTGTTCATGAGTATGAAAAATCAACATCATTAAAATGGCCATACTACCCAAAGCAATCTATAAATTCAATGCAATCCCTATCAAAATACCAATGGCATTTTTAGAGAGCTAGAACAAATAATCCTAAAATTTATATGGAGCCATAAAAAAATCCAAATAGCCATGGTAATCTTGAGAAAGAAGAACAAAGTTGGAGGTATCACACTGCCTGACATCAAATTATACTATAAGGCTATAGTAATCAAAACAACATGGTACTGGCATAAAAACAGATACATTGATCAATGGAACAGAATAGAGAGCCCAGAAATAAATCCACACCTATAAGCTCACTTAATATATGACAACAGAAGTAAGAATACAAATGGGGTAAAGACAGTCTCTTTAATAAATGATGTTGGGAAAATTAGACAGATGCAATAAAAAAAAGAAGCTAGACCATCTTCTTACATCATATACAAGAATAGATTCAAAATGTATTAAAGACTTAAATGTAAGACCCCAAACCATAAAACTTCTAGAAGAAAACATAGGCAATATACTCTCTGATATTATTAACAGGAATTTCTTTTTCAGATATATCTCCTCAGGCAAGGGAAACAAAAGAAAAAATAAACAAATGGGACTGACTGCTTCAAAATAAAAAGTTTTTGTATAGCAAAGGAAACCATCTCAAAACAAAGACTACTGACTGAGAGATATTCTCTAATGATACATCTGAAAAGGGGTTAATATCCAAAATATATAAAGAACTTATACAACTCAACAACATAAAAACAAACAATCCAATTAAAAAATGGGCAGAAGATCTGAACAAATACTTCTCCAAAGAGGAAATAGAGATAGCTAATAGATATATAAAAAGATGCTCAAGGTTGCTAACCATCAGAGAACTGCTAATTTAAACCATAATGAGATATCATCTCACACCTGTCAGAATGGCTATCATCAATAAATCAAAAACAGCAAGTGTTGGCGAGGATGCAAAGAAAAGGGAACCCTCATATATTGTTGGTGGGATTGCAAATTAGTACAGCTGTTATGGAAAACAATTTGGAGGTTTCTCAAAAAATTAAAAATGGTTCTGCCTTTTGACCCAGCAATTGCACTTCTGGGTATTTATACCAAGAAAACCAAAACAATAATTTGTAAAGATCTATGCACTTCAATATTCACGGCAGCACAATTTACAATAGCCAAGATATGAAAGCAACCTAAGTGCCCATCAACAGACAACTGGATAAAGAAATTATGGTTCATATATACAATGGAATATTACTCAGCCATTAAAAAAATTAAATCCTACCATTCACAACAACATGGATGGAACTAGAGGTTATTATTCTGAGTGAAATAAGTCAGACAGATAAAGATAAATACCATATGATTTCACTTATATGTGGAATTTAAGAAACAAAAAGAATAAACGAATCAAAGACAGACTCACAAATATAGTGAATAATTTGATGACAGAGAGGAGGGGAGTTGGGTGGCTGTGAGAATGGGGTGAAGAGTTAAAGAAGTACAAATTAGTAGTTGATAGCTGGACATGGGGATGGGAAACACTGAGAGGGAAAGCAGTTAGCATTAATTTGATGGATAGGTGGAGGGCTTGGGGAGGGAGGGAACAATTGGGGGGATCGTTTTATGAACTATATAGATGTCTAAACAATGTACTGTATACTTGAAACTAATTTAAATAATTTTTTTAAAAATCTGTTAATCTTAGTTTAGACACATATAAAGTGTGACAGAAGAAGAATAAAATAAACTACATATGAATTATTTTAATTCTATTGTGAATGAATATCAATGGTTTAAATTGAGAGATTTTCTTTAGTTCATCATTAAATTGAAAAGTCACAAGAGTTTCTACAGATTGTCTATGTTTATGCCAGTGACACTATCATATAATAGAATAAATCCTTAGTCTTGATTTAAAAATATTTATCATGAATAAAGTATTCATGATAATTAACTGCAAAGAATTATAACCTGTACTAAAACAACTAGTATGATATTTAAAAAGTTATCTATTCTATATACACAAAAGGCAGGAGTATCAATTATATAGAAACCAAAACACAAATATTTAAAAAACTGTATTAGTTAGGGAGAACAAGTATACATTTCATAGCCTGTATTTGTAATATTTGTCTATATAAGAACAAAGTACAAAAAGGTCTTCTACTGGATTAAACAGTAATTATGGAGGTGAGCTAGTTAGTCTTAATGAGAAATTTTTAGTATTAGCTTTTATACAACTTAAAAGATACCTAGAAGAACAAAAATTGTCTTAAATAATGAGAGAGAAAATCCTTCATGAGAAGAAGGTGGCTAGGACCATGGGGGTGCTTTTAATAAAGCAAGAAGTGAATTATTAGTGTAGAACTACTTTCATAACCAAAATGAAAGAAATCTTGATTGCAGTGACAATGGTAAGATTTAGATTTTTGAAAAGATATAACCTGATCAGCAATTTAAAAGGATGATCTCTGAACATTATTTATGATAAAGATGTTTTCCAATAAAAATGAATGAGGGTTGTAAGTAGAATAGTTTTAGCTATTAAAAATAATGACAATATCTATGTCATAAACTGTTGTTATGATCACAAACCATATAAAAAATTTCACAAATAAGGATTTTCAATTATTTACTTAATGTAGTGCAAAGTTACTATGTTTTGTAAAATGATTATAATTACCCAATAAATGATTTTGTTTAATTTATGTCTATATTTATAATTTAGAATTGCTACACTAAAACAGTCAACTACCTTTTTTATATAATCAAGTCATTAGATGAGTTGATTATATAAAACATTCTCTACAAATAAATGAAAACATTCTCTACAAAGCTGAACTGACTATTCTCTACAGATATTGAGTAGGAATTCAATTCTATGTACTCACAGCCACCTAAATATAAGAGACTGGTTTTAGAGTTCAATCATTTAAAAAATATTTCCTGATATAAACTTGAAGAATCAACATGACTTACTGAACATAAATATCAATCTGATATTAATGTGAATTCATGGATTTCAATGGATACATACCTGAAATATATTGTGAGGGTTTTTAGATTTATCTTATATTCATATTATCAATTTGATTAAGATTTTAGCTAATTATTTTTGCATCATGATATAGAGAAAGAGATAAAGAAAATCTGCTTAAAATCTGCCAATCAGATTATTTGAAAACATCTGAAATTTATATTATTTTTGGAAGGATAAGGAAAAATGATAGATTTATTTCTATGCTTTCTAATAGAAAAACTGAGATTTTAACTTAAAAAAATAAGACCTGATTATTTAACGCTTCTATCCTCCTACAAGAAATTCTTTTAGCATTAAATAGTCTCAAAGCATATATAAATGCTTAAAAATGAAATAAACATTAAAGTTTGAAAACACAGTTCAGAGTACTGAATTAGATATCACCTAATTGCATGATTAAAGCTGAATTTTGAAGCAGTTGCTTTCAGTTGAAGTTTCCTCTAAATGGTTGAAGATCTTTTGAAACTATTTCTTATCTTGTCTTAGAAAGGCATTCTATGAATGGGAAGAAAACAAGTGTTTGAAAATGTGGATGAAATAAAATATTTCAGGCTTAAAGCTTTTCATATTCATGAATATTCATCTTCTAAATCTTACTAAGCTTTTTTCTTCTGCTCTCTGCCATTCCTTTTCTTGTTGCTGGGAATTATTTAATAATTTAATACTAAAAATAGGAGGTCGTATTATTATGAAAATATATTAACAAAATCATGTTTTATTCCCATGGTGGATTGGCAGTCTTTCTCCTGTCTTTCCATATTAGCCTATTGTCAGAGTTTAAATAATCAGAACTATACTTTCAATCTGAAATTATGTTTGTGATTTAACCATATCTGTTGTTTATTGTATTTATCTTTATTTCGCTTAGTATCAGGTTTAGTTTTACTTACATAAGTATGAACAGGATCATTTTATGACAATTAAGAATCAATTATTTGAAGAGATATAATAACAATCCTAAATGTCCATGTACCTAATTATGAGCTTTAAAATACATGAAGCAAAAGTTGATAAAATCAAATGAAGAAGTAGCCCAATCCTTAAGTACAGTTGGATATTTAGCATTCCGCTCACAATAACTGATAGAACAAATTTACAGAAAATTATTAGGGACAAAGATTAAACATTGCAAACTAGATCTAATTTACATTTATGAACTACTCCTCCCAATAAGAGCAGACAACTCAATTATTTTATTGAAGAGAGGAACACAGCAAAACACATTATGATCTGATAGAATTAAAAAAATGACAGAATTCACAGTTACCAATACCATAAGTGAAAAAAAAAAAGACAACAGATTCTACAGATATTAAAAGGATAAAAAATACTTTATGGCAGTAAATTTAACAACAAAATTTGCAAATTCTTGAAAGGTACAAACTATCAAAACTCAGTCAAGAATGTTAATCTGACTATATATAAATACTTTTCATGCTACAAATTTATTTTTAAATACATACATTTTAAACTGAATTTGTAACTCAAAACCTTCCAACAGGCCCAGTTTACTTTACTAGTGAATTTAAAAACATTTAAGGAAGAAACTATACCAATTTTACATAAAATATTCCAGAAAATACAAGAGAGACTATTTCTTACTTCATTTTACTAGGTTAATATTCTCTAGATAGCAAGCTAGATAAAATAATTATAAAGAAAATGGAGAATAACTGCAGACTCAATAGAACTCAAGAATTTAAATGTAAAAATTTTTAGAAAAATATTAGCAAACTCAATATAATAAAATATAAAAAGTATAAGAAATCATAACCAAGTGTTTTGTATCTCAAGCACGCAAAGTGAGTTTAACATTTGAAAATCAATACATGTATTTCATCATTTTAGCAGACTATGTTTTTAAAATAAAATCTCAAAAATAATGAAATAAATATTTATAATATTCAATAGTAATGAAAGCACTTGACAAAATTTACACTTTCAAGATCAACTCACAGCAAAAATGAAACTTTCTCAAACTGTTTAAATACATTTATGAACAATGTACCTCTGTACTTTATAATGTACCTTACATGTACATGTATATGAATTATAATGTACTTTATCATTTTTAATGACTAAATGTTTTACCTTTAAGATTAGGAATCAAGGCAAAGAGATCTACACTCATATCTATCACACATTATAGTAAAGGTCCTAGACAATTGAATGAGGTAATCAGAGGCATATCAATAACAAAGGAAAAGATAAAACTATCATTTCCACAGACAATATAATCATCTATGTAAAAAAATCCTTGGGAATCTGCAAAAATATTACTAGAACTAAAAAAAAATTAGAAAATCATCTACATACTAGGAGGAAATGTTTGCAAAACATCCAGTAGAAATAGACATCCACTCAGAATACATATAGAACCTTTTCAATTGAATAAGAAAATAATTTAATAAAAATGGGCAAAGAATTAGATGAATATTTAATCAAGGAAGATATACAGATAGCAAATAATCACATGAAAAGATGCTGGTCATCATTAGTAATTAAGAAAATACAAATGAAAACCATAGTCATAGTCTATGACTAAAAAGATGACCACACAGTGTTGATGAGAATGCAGAGCAACTAGAACTGTTGTATACAGTCAATATAAATAAAATTGTAGAAGTACTTTGGAAATTTAGTTTGGCAGATTTTCGGGGTTTTTTAAAAATTATTTTGGTAAAGTTTATTTTTGCCTTTTAAAAATTTTATGTTTTTATTTTTTATTAAATTGGGGTGACATTGGTTAATAAAATTATATTTGTTTCAAGTATAAAATTTAAAAATACATCATCTGTATATTGTATTGTGTGTGGGTTAGCAGGGTTTTAAACAACCACTACCTTAGATTCCAACTACTCCAGTTCTATGTATTTATTCCACACTAAGTCTTACACATGAATGCTTAAAGCATCTTTATTTGCAATAGCTTCAGTCCTGGAAATAATCCAAGGAGTTAAATGGATTCAACAGATAGTACTATAGTATATATAACTACTACTATTCAACACCACAAATAAATTATTGATACATGGTGACAGCATGAATAAATCTCAAAATCATTACGGTGAGTATAAGAAACCAGGCAAAAGACATTGGTAATGATTCTGCTTATATAAAATTCTAGAAAATATACACTATTTTATTGTGACAAAAAGCAGATCGGTGATTCTGAGGCACAGGGGTGGTGTTAGGATTGTAGTATAAAGAAGCAAAAGGAAAACACTTTTGGGATGATTTATTTTCCTGATTTTGTGAGTGTTTTCTGAGCATATTCATATGTCTAAATTCATCAAATAGTCCTCATTAGATAGGAAAGTTCACTGTGAGTCAGTTGATAATCCAACTGAACCACACAAAAGAATAGTTAAAAAAATTAAGCACTCAAATTTTGATAGATTGTGATCTTAAAAATTGAGGTGGATGCATAGCAGCATATTTCAACAGAGTTAGGTAGTTTGAACCATTTAATTGTACCAAATCTCCTTTGCCAGAAGAAGCCACCTCTCCTTACCCGCCTGAGAGGTTTATTACATCTTGCTTAAACAACATGTAATATACTCCTCTATGAATATTGCCTTGTGAAAGACTGTAATCTTCCTCAGGACCTGTTTCCATCCCTTCTCACTATTTTTAGACCTATCACCAGATTTAAAATCTTACCTACTCTGTTTGGTAAGATAAAAGTATGACACATATGGAGAGGCAATACATGCCAGAAAAATGCAAGATTGACTGATTTCCAATGACCGAAATTTGAAGAATATGTATAGGAGACTAAGGATGTTGTATCAATTTAGAAAAAATATAATGAAAGATAAATCCAAATTTAAGTGAATAGACACACTATTTCTTTTCTGAAGTGGGTGGAATTAGTTCTAACAGTTTGCTTTGTTGGCTTACTGACACATGGACCCCAAAGTACAATACCCTGAATGGAACTGAAATGCCAGAATTTCCTTGGTATATTCCCAAAGAAGGCATCCAAAGTTTCCAGAGATTAGGAAAATTAACTATGTAATACCTATTTTCCTATGACTTAACTATGTCTTTTAGAAGAGTCCAGAAGATATTTATTTTACCAAGGTTTTGAGTTATACATTGATGAGGAAATTCTGAAATCAGGATAATGCTCTGTGGTGGCAATTTTCTGAAAACCATGAACAAGAGTAGAGAATTCTGTCATCCATCTGTATTTCTTGCAATCAGTGAAAAATTAGAGTAGTCCAGATGGCAGGGGCCAAGTAGCAACATTTAGACTTCAAATTTTATTTGTTTTAATTATCATATAATAAAATTGACATCTTTTTCAAATGTACATTTTTATGAATTTTAAAACATGTAGAGAATGAAGTAACCATCATTACACACAAGATACAGAACAGTCCTATCAGATGAAAGAATATTCCCCCTGCCTTTCCTTTATAATCACCCCCTTTAATAAACATTTTAGAACATTTTATTGAATTATAGTTCACATGAGATAAAATTCACTAATTTAAAGTGTGAATTGGTTTTACTATATTACTACTGTACCAGCATCATCGCAATTTAATTTTAGAATATTTCATTATGCCTCAAAGAAACACTCTACCCATTAGCAGTTGCTACCCATACTCATCTCCTACAACTCTAGGTAACCACTAAGCTACTTCCTATTACCAAAGAGTTGCCTCTTCTAGACAATTCATAGAAATAGAATCATACAATGTGTGCTATCTTGTAACTGAATTTTTCAATGTTAAATATTTCATGCACTTCCTATAGCATTCACATTAATTATAAATGTTTTAATCTGGAAAAAATGTATTCTCAAAGCTTTATTTTGATTTTATTAATAGAATAAAAAAATTAAGTATTTATTGTTAACTGATTTTATTTTTGAATTACCTGATAAGAGTAAGATAGCAATACTTCCTACAAAATTAACATCCACTAACATTTCCATGCATATTATGTTTTGCTTTTCTTTCACCAAAATTGCCAATGTACTATATTTGTCATTTGATAATCTATATTTATAACTAAAATCAATCATAAATATGTTCCATGACATTAAATAGCCATATGTAAGATGTATTGTCATAGTGGCATAATTTATTTAAAGAAATTACTTTATTCTATTTAACCAAATTGTAGTGTATTTTTTTTCCCTAATGATCAAACCCATTTCACTAATGAAACAGGAGTCTCTTTTAGTAAAGGTGGCTTTTGCTTTTCAGTGTACTACCTTTTGCTAGGTACTCTGAGTCTTATATAATATGTCCTCAAATAATTGTTACTTTTTGAAAATGAAGATATATGGGGGTAAGTATGAACTATCCTCATTTAAAAGCTAAGTACTGTCACATATATAGTTTTATAGTTTTAGCTTTGAAATATATTTAAATATACATATAAAAGTGTCTTAGTTTTATTACTTTATCTAGGACACATTTTCCTACAATTCACTTGATAGAAAGTTGACTATAAATAAGTAAGATTGTTATAATAGTATACATATATTGAGTGTCTATTCTGTGCCATGGACCATTTTATCATTAGAAATACATTATCATTAGAATAAAACAAAACATATTTTCATTATCAAAAGCCTTATACTCCAAAATTTACTAGTTAATAAAATACATGAATTTCTCATTGCTCTGTCATGACTACTCAGAATTAAAGTAACTTCCTGTATAGCAAAGAGTGAGGAGATTATAACTTTGCACTTTAATTAACTTCAATAAACAGAAAATCAACCCCTTCTTTTTTCCTAAGGGGGAATTGAGTTGCCTAATTTCTAAAGTGATAAACAACATTTCTTGAATGCCGTGTAATTTATTCAAGCATAAAACTAAATTATGACTGTCTTTCAAAAGCCAGCTTGTAGTTGTAAATTTTTAAGTATCAAGTGGTATGATCTGCACAAATACTTTCCCTTTGAACTGATTAATTCATGAAAAATTGAAAAAGAGAAGAAGTACACAAATTATATTCACATATTAATGTATATGTCCTTCAAAGTTTGGGGGATGTGAAACGATAAACTCTATTTGGGCAAGTTCCAGGAAATGATGCTGCATTGTGTTGGAATTAAAAACAGAAAATTCTTACATTTTAGTTAATATTTCAGTAATAAATGAATAAAATAAAATTGTCTCTGATAATTAATATATATGTTAATTAAGTACAATAAAGAAATTATCTATGAAAAATTGAAGTGAATATATTTATTTAATAAAATTTCAAATTATTTACTAATTTTGCACAGAGACTCATGTTCTACAATAACTAACATTTATTGAACACTTCCCACCATATAGTCTCCCATATGAATTATAGCATTTAATCTTCAAACAATAACATAAAGTGTGATTTTTTATTTGTTTTCATAGAGGAAGACACTGAGACTAAACAAGTAGATGTAACATAAGCAGAACAAGAATTTTTACCTCTCTTCTCTGAGATGCCCTATAAATAATAGTTTATATATTTTTAAAGTATGATCCTTCTTCAACAAGAAAATGGGAGAGATGGTAAACCTCAGATTTTGAAATTTTTCTGGTGAAGAGAATGTAGATGGAGGAATATAGATGGATGACCATGATGCAAGAGACTGTAGTTATACAATGTACTTGAGTCAAGGGCGCTGACAAAATACTGATCTGCATTGCCGCAAAAAGGAGCAGCTTTAGTCCCAAGATGAAAGGTGCAACTTAAAGCATAATTGAGAGGAAACGTTGAGAAGAATGAGATAAATGAAAGTATTTATATAACTGTCAACACTCAACTCTTCATGCTAATATCATGATAACAAGAATATTTCTCACCAAAGCTCAGATCGAAGAGTGAGCTTTTCTCCATAGAAAAGGAGCAAACTTAACTATCTTAAGTCAATTGTCTTGAGAAGATTAGTATATATCATTTGTAGCAGGTTGAGTGGTGGCCCCAAAAGGTATGTTTACTCATAATCTATGAATTTGTCCTTATTTGGAAAAAGGACCTTTGCAGATTTAATTAAGCATCTTGAGATGACATTATCTGGGATTTTCTAGCTTGAGCATTCAGCAAAACGTCTTCTTATAAGAAGAGAAGACAGACACAGAGGAAAAAGCCATGCGATAGAGGCAGAAGTTGGAGTAATGCATTTCCAAATCTAGTAATCCCAAGAATGGCTTGGAGCTCTCAGAATCTGGATAAGGCAAGGAATGATTCTCCCAAAGAGCCCTTAGAGGCAGTGTGGCCCTGCTAACACCTTCATTCTGTACATCTGGCCTCCAGCAGCTGTGAGATAATAAATTTCTGTCGTTTTAACCCATCAAGTTGGTGGTAATTTATTATGGCAGCTCTAGAAATCAATCTACTGTTACATTACAGAAAATCCTTCTAATCAATTCTAATAGTATAATAACCAGCTCCTTGTTATAAACAAACTACATGTACACAGAGACATCTCTCAAGTGACTGTTTAATTCTAATATATGAGTGGATTTTTAATAATGAATTAGTTATTTGAAGAAAGTCCAGCAATTCAGAGAAAGTCTAAGGTAAAACAGGATGCAAACTTCTCCAGGCATAAAAGTATTTCAGAAAAAACAAGTTAACTTCAATAATAACAGTAACAATCTAAATAGTACTTTTGTGGGCATTTTAGGCTGATATTAGGTATTAATTCTATAAAACAAAAATAAGATGATTTCAAAAAGAAAAACTGAGAAAACTACAGTGCTTTCAAAATATTTAAAAATATAATAAGCAAATTAAAATGCTGACTAGATAGAATGAAAGATTAATAATAAAGTTAGAGACTAATCTAAAAATTCAGAGACAGAGTAATGTCATGGGTAGTATGTGATGGACTACAGGCAATTAGTATTGATAGAAAAATGGAACAGAGAGCACAGAGAAGACATTATCAAAAGTAAACTGGTGATCTACTGGATGCTAAAAGATATGAATTTGAAAGACTAAACCTTATAGCATGTGAAATTCAATAATACAAATGGTAAAAAAAAAAAAAAAAGGCCTGAAACACTTTCAGAGGAAAAAAAAAGCAGGTGTTGTACAAAAAGAATAACACTGAGATGAAGTTCAGATATCTCATCAGCAATTCTGAGTTTTAGAAGATAACAGAGTAAAGCCTTCAAAATTTAGAGAATAAATGTGAAAAATGTAGACTAATTATATCCCCACAAAATGTTGTTTTAACTAGTAGGGCAGAATAAAAATATTTCTCCACATACTATGCCTTCTTAATTTTTTCTCCCATAACCACCCTTACTTGAGAACAGATTTTATTAAATGAGAAAGTGAACTAGAAAGAGAAATAAATACATGATATGCAAACCATTTCATGTGATCAAGAAAACATTGAAGAGAATCCCCAGATTTAAAAATGCTATGAGCCAAGAGTAAAATACCTCAAATAGAAATCAGGAAACAGGGGGTTCCAAGGGGAAATTATTGAGACAAAGTGCGTATTTGTTAAATATGTAACATGATAATAGTTTCAAATTTATTTCTCTGCAAATAAAGTTAATAAAAAACTTGCAAGTGAATACAAATGGAAATAAAATAGATCAAAGAAATTTGAGAATAAATTTCACTTGTTTATGATATATTTTTAAAAAATATTATTTGATTGACTAAATTTAATTTTTTCTAACTTTTAAAATTTTAAATAATTTTAGATTTACAGAAATTTGCAAGGATAGTACAAAAAGATTCCATTCACCTCTCACCTCGTCTCCCCAAATAATTATATTTCACCTAATTATGGTACAATATCAAAAACCAGAAATTTGACTCTGGTTACAATTTGTCACATGGGTAAATTACATAAGCATTAGAAAAAATTACAGAAATATTTTATCTCTCTAATGTTACCTCTTTATAGCCACAACTAATTCTCTTTCTCAACATTTCTAAACCCAGGTGACTAAGAATTTGTTCTCAATATCTAGTTTATCATTCAAGAAAGTTATGTAATGAAATCATACATTGTGTAACTTTTTGCCACTCGCCAATATTCCTAAGAACTATACATGTTGTTAGGTTTATCAGTAGTTCATTCTTTATCACTGGTGAACAGTATTCTATAGTATAGATGTACCAGAATTAATTTAAACATTCTCCTATTGTAAAACATTTCAGTTGTTTCAAATTTTTAGCTATTACAAATAAAGTTGCTATGAAAAATTATGTTGAGGTCTTTGTATGGACATAAGTTTTACTTCTCTGGAATAAATGTCCAAGATAAATACTAGATCATATGGTAAGTATATGACTAGTGTTTTATGAAAGTGTATAAATGCTTTTCAGAAAATTGTAGCATTTTACATTTCACCCAGTAATATACAAGTAATCTAATTTCTTCGCGTCCTTGTTGGCACTTGATATTGTCACCATTTTTTATTTTTTACACTTTGATAAGTATGTAGTAAATCTCCCAGAGGTCATAGTTTGCACTTTCCTGATATCTAGTGATGTTCAATATACTTTTATATGCTTACTTGATACCTGAATATCCTATTCAGTCAGATGTATTTGTTTTTTATCCACTTCAATGGAAATTTTCAAGTTTTTTCTGTTAAATTTTGAGATATCTTATATATTCTGGCATAAGTCCTTTGTCAGATATGTGATATACTTTTCATCTTCTTAACAAATTGTTTTGCACAGCAAAAGTTTTTAATTATACTAAAGTCCAATTTGTCAGATTTTCCTTATGGCTCATGCTTTTGGTGCCATGGCAAGATTTCTTCCTGAAGATCCAGGACCCCAAAATTTTTTCTTATGTTTTTTATAAAAGTTTTATAGTTTTATATTCTACTTTAAAATCTATAGTCCATTTTGAGACAAATGTTCTGAAATGTCTGGAGTTTAGGTCAATGTTTATTATTTCATCTATCAATGTCCACTTATTCCAGCATCATTTATTGAAAAAACTATCCATTCTCCTTTTTAATTGCTTTTGCTCCTAAGCCACACATCAATTGGGCATATTTGTGTCAGGTTATTTCTGGGTTCTCTATTTTTCCCATTGATCTGTGGATCTCTCCACCTATATTACACAGTCTTAAGTACTTTAGCTACATAGTTTTGAAGTTGGTAAAGTGATTCTTCAGATTTGTTTAGTTATTCTAGTTAAAAATTGTTTAGTTATTCTAGTTCACTTGCTTTTCATATACATTTTAGAATAATCTTTCCTAGATCTATAAAAATGCTAAATTTTTTTTTAGACTTTATATTAAACTGGCATATCAATATGAGGAAAAATGATATTTTTTGCTATATTATCTTCTAATTCATTAATATATGACTCTCCATTTATTAAGATCTACTTTGATAGTTTCATCATTAAATGTAAATATTACCATGTTTTTTTCTTTTGATTTCCCTGAACAGATTGCTTATATATAGAAATACAATGGATATTTATATGTTAATCTCATGTCCTGCAACCTTGCTAAAAACACTTATTAGTTCTATTTATTAGTAGTAATATTACTTGGTATTTCCTCCATAGATGACCATGTAATCTACTTTTAAAAACAGTTTTATTTCTTTTTTGATGTACATGCCTTTATTTTCTTTTCTTGCCTTATTGTTATTAATTAGGACTTCAATTTTATATCAAATTGCCATAATGAGAATCAATATTCTTGGTATGCTATTTATTTAGAAGGAAAGTATTTCATTGTTAAATTTAATATCACATTACATGTGATATTAACTGTAGCTCTTTGAAGATGTTAACTATCAAGTTGAGTTAATACATTTCTATTTCTAATTTTCTGAGAGTTTCCTTTTTCATCATAAATGGTTATTGAATTTTGTCAAATGCTGTTTCTGCATCAAGCAATAGGACCATGTTTTTATGCTTAAGACTATAGTTATGATAGATTACTGTCTGGATAATCAATTGGTCTTGTTGTATCACAGGAACAAACCCCACTTGATCATGATGTATTATATTTTAAATTTCTTAAAATGTTGCAAAGAGTTTTTGCATCTGAATTTATTAGGGATGCAGTGTTACACTTTATTTGATCCTTTTTCTCTAGTTTCGTATCTACAATATTGTCTTTATAAATTAAATTAGAAAAAGTTCCTTCCTCTTTTTTAAATTA
The DNA here is from genome assembly GCA_004027375.1 of Macroglossus sobrinus. NCBI lineage: Eukaryota > Metazoa > Chordata > Mammalia > Chiroptera > Pteropodidae > Macroglossus > Macroglossus sobrinus. The sequence continues at coordinate 116,984 of PVKZ01001892.1, read as the reverse complement.
TAAAAAATTGGCACTCATTAATCTATAAACATTTGATTAAATTCCCCAGTGAAATAATCTAGGCCTGGAGATTTTTAACAAAACTTTTTATATTAGGAGTTCACTTTCCCTAACATCTATATTGCTATTCAAATTAACTTTCTAATTTCAGGTAAGATGTGGTAGTTTGCATTGCATCAGGAAACAGTCTATTTCATCTAATATTCAAATTTATTCATGAAGAGCGTTTGCTTCTTTTACTATGTTTCTTTACTATTCTTTTGATGTCTTCAGGGCTTATTTTTTCCTTGGTGTTGGTAACTTGTATTTTCTCTTTTTTTACTTTGTCTTTACAAAGATTTGTTAATTGTATCGATCTTTCCAAAGAATCAGCTTTCTATTTCATTGATTTTTCTCTATTTTGTTTTTAATTCCATTCATTTTTGTTCTTATCTTTATTATTTCTTTTGTTATTGCTCTGGGTTAATTTTTATCTTTGTTCCCTGGGTTCCTGAAGTTAGCTTAGCTTATGAATTTTAGACTTCTTTCTTTTTTCTAATGTACACATTTAGCTATAAATATTCCTCCAAACACTGCTTTTGCTGTGTTCCACAAATTTTACTTTTATATTTTATTTTTATTAAGTTCAATGTATTTTTCTTTTTATATCCCTTGAGACTTACTCTTTATCTCATAGATTATTTGGAAGTCTGTTGTTTAGTTTTCAATTGTTCAAAGGCTCTTTCACTTACCTTTCTATTACTGATTTCTAGCTTGGTTTCTTTGAAAACAGATAACATACTCTAGTTGATTTCAAATTTTTAAAATTTTTTTGAGAGTTGTGCTGTGGGCCAGGGTATGGTTTTCCTTGTCATATGTATTGTAGACATATGAAAAGTAAGTACACTTTGCTGGTGGTGTGGTGAATGTCTCGACTATCCACTAGTCCTCCTGTAACACCATATAGAGAAGCACTGCCAATGAAGGTGGAAATTTCTATTCCATTTCCACTGACACTTTGGAGTGGAAGTTGCCTCCTTAGCATCTTGTGGGCATGAAGTTCCCAGATCCCCAGTAGGCATTTTCAGAACTGCAGGGGCACGAGTGATTTGTTATAGTGGATCAAGGGTGGAAGTCTAAGTTTTCCACTTGTTTTTTGCTGAGGCAGGTCAAGGTTGAATTGTAGGGTCTTCTCCCCTGAACTTGTGGAGCTCAACTGCAGTAGCATGCTTAATGAATACATGTTTTGTCTTGCTAGTACAATCCTTTCCAGATCATTTGGTTAGATAAACCAGGCTTTGTTTATTTATTTATTTACTTACTTAATTACTTACTTACTTACTTACGTATTTATTTATGTCTTTGACTATTGGTGTTTCTGAAATGTTGACTTTCCCAAGAGCCAGTCTGGATTATATAAGGGAAAAAAATAACCAAGGGCATTTACCACAATGTTGTTACTCACATCCCAAGGTCTCTAGCTAATTTATATTTTCTTTGTTTTTCAGTGTTTTCTTATGTTTATTTGATGTATAGTTTCATAGATTTTGGTAGTACTTAGAAGGAGGAATCAGGAAAAGCATTTCTACTCCATCTTCTTAGATGCAAAGTCTTTCTCTTATTCTGAAAACATTTCTGATTGACATTCATTACTTTAGGTTCTTCCAGAAACTTTAATACATATTTCAACATGCCAATAGATTTATCTACCTAAAAATGAGTAAGACATATTGTTTCCAAACTTGATGGCTAATCACATATCCCTGTTTCTGCCAACCTAAACACCACAGCCTAATGTTTATTCTACAAGAAATGGCTATGCTATGATAAGACATCAATTATCACACTCAAATGGAGAAATAAGAGGCTGAATTCATAATTTGCCTGCTTATTACATATCTTTACTTCAATTCATGTTTAGCTAACATTACAAAATATTACTTTTATCTTAGTTAAGTGCATTTTTGTATATACATATATACTATATAAATATGAGCATCTGCATTTATCTATTCACATGTCGTAGAATTCCCATAAATTTGCTTGAGTCAATCAAATCATTAGTAAAAGTGTCTTATATAGTAAATGTTATAATTGAAATGCACCTTCATTATCTAATTACCATATATAATATGTATATTACTTTGCTAAAATAAGAATATTTACATATGCCTTATATAGAAGCACTTTACCTTGCAAAAACATACTTTACAGTGGTCTGAAAAAATGCTACAAACAGATGCATACTATACAATGGAAGAAAGATTATGTTATTGAAAATGGGTTATTATTAGATGGGTTGACCAAAAGAACTTTTAAGAAATTTAACAACAATTTTCACACCAAAAGGAAAACTTTTAAAGCGAAAGCTCAGCTGTTCAAATTAATATTTTGGGGAAAGTAAGAACTGTTTTAGCTATCATTGTTATAGGTCATTACTGGAAAAAATATTATTCATTACCCTAATATTCAAAATAGCTAATAGCAAAATACCAGAATTTATCTAATCCCAGTAAGATAAAATGAAGATGAATGACAATTAGTTCCACTGAGCTTGTCTCTAGGAGATAATGAATGATAGGATAAAAGCTAAATGGCTTTTATAATAAACTAGAGGAGGATAATCACAAGTAATGTGGGAAGAAGAGAGCTTTATAGAAAAGCAGAGGCACATGTTGAAGTTGATAAAATTACATCTGACAGGGAATGCTGTTGCAGGGCCATCTGTGAGGGAGTAACTTAGATCTCACTAAATGAAAGGTGTCTCTGGGTGACTGGAAGTAATATTTGCATGCAGTCATCACCTGTGTAGTTACAACAGAAAGATAAATTTTGAAAGCCTCAAATTAATGATCATATAATACAAATTAACAACCACTAGTTTAGGTTGATATCTTGATTTCTTAAAATAACCATTCTTTTCTTAAAGCAAACCAAACCAAAACAAAAATATACTAAATAGCCTGAGAATCTGAAGGCCCAAATTTCAGACAGAATCTAACATTAATTTAACTATTTAATCATGTATGTATGTATACATTTATTTTGTCTCCATGTTTTTTTTAATTTTCTCATCTGTGAAGTGATGAATAACCTAATAGTTCATAACTCTAATGTTCTACTAAAAAAATGACTTACATACAACAGTCTACAGAAAGTAATAGAAAAAATACCTATTTTTCTAGTGAAAAAAATAGGATAGGGGCAGGAAAATTTTCAAGATAGAAAATTTAGACAATAACCAATTCTACTATAGCCAAACACCGCAGAAAATATTATAGACCCATTATCACCCACACCAGCAAAAGCCAAGGAGGGAGCCTATACTTACATCCTCACCAGATTATAACAAGATAACAATACCCCAAACTCACAGCCAAGGCAACATCAGAGAATGCTGAAGAGGGAGCCAGGAGTATTATTTGTCCTGAGGGGTAATGAGTAGCTCCTCTAATGGTGAAGCCATTAGGAAGCTGGGGACACTCCTATTAGAAGTAATAGCAAGTCCCCATCTCGGGTCTCAACGAGACTGTGAAGGACCAGGAGTTCTAGCAGCAGTTGGCAGTTATGAGGTTACCTCTACCAGACCAATGTCAAAGTAAGTCAGCTGAAGCAGAAGGTGTAAATAAGATCCAGAGCTCATAAGAATAATACCCAAGTGATCAAGTTTTGTAGAAAATTACTCATAATAACAAAACCAGGAGGAGCTCAAAAAAACAAAATAACTATTCAAAGATGATAATATGCAGATGACAGACATGTTAGAATTACTAGAAAAATATTTAAAGGCAGTCATCCTAAAAATGAGCAATTATAAGTATGCTTGAAACAAATGAGAAAGTCTCAGCAAAGAAATGGAAAACAGAAATATTCTAATGGAGATTTTAGAATGAAAGTGTATACTCACCGAATAAAAACCTCAAAGGACAGGCTTAATAGCAGAATAAAGGAAACCAGGAAAATAATTGGTAAACCAGATGATTAAAAAGTAGTAATTACCTAATCTGAATAATAAAAAAAGGACAGAGCCCCATGGGCATGTAAGACTATTGATGTCACTGGAGTCCCATAAGGAAGGGAGAAAATAGATAGGACTAAACAGTGCTTAAAAAGTAGTGATGAGAACTTCTTAAATTTGATAATAATAATTTTAATTAATAAAGATTTTAAAAGTTGAGTAAAATATAATAACACCAAAGATATCCACAGCAAGATACATACTCAAACTTCTAAACCTAAAAAAAATTTTAAAAATCCTTGAAAGTAGTAAGAGAGAAACAATACCTGACCAAGAGGTGAAAAATTTTTTTTGAATAACAGTGGATTTCTATTCAGAAGTCATGAGGGCCAAAAAAAAAGTAGATCAATACTTCAAATACAAAGAGAAAAGAACTGTGAAACCAGAATCCTATATCCTGAAAAAATATACTCCAGCAAGGAAGGGAAATCAAAACATAATTAACTGAAAGAAAACTAAGCAAATTTGCCACTGGTAGGCCTATCCTAAGAGAATGTTTAAAAATAGCTCTCCAAAGACAAAGGATATGATAAAAGAAGAAATCTTTAAATGTTGGGAAGAAGAAAGAACACAGCAAGCAAAAGTATGAGAATACAATACTTCCCTCCTCCTCTTGGCTTTTCTAACACATAACATGTTCATAGATTAGAAGTCTCAGTATTATTAAGATGCCTATTCTGCCCCTCATTGATGCTTAGAGTCAGCATGACCCCAAGCAAAATTTGATTATTTCTGTTTTTTTTTTAAGAAATTGATAACTAATTCTAATACTTATATTAAAAAAGACAATAGATTTGTAAGAGCCAAAACAACTTTAAAAAGAACAAAATTGGAGGACTTGTACTACCTGGTTTTAAGAGTTACTAGAAAGAGAGTAATTGTGACACTTTTGTATTATGAACATATGTTCAATTTTTCAGTTTATTTTTATGGTTCATGCTTTTTGCATACTATATAAGAATATTTTTGATCTTTGAAAAAAAATTTTTAAGGAAATGAAAACATATACCAGGAGAAAATATTTTTAAATAAATTACCCAGAACATTTGAACAAGTCAATCAGAATAGAAATATCAAACTTCAATAAAAGCAAAATTTTATACCTATAATTCCTAAAGATATGAATGGCAAATAAACACATGAAAAGATGCTTAACAACATTAGTCATTAGAGAAATTCAAATTAAATCCACAAAGAGATAGTATTACACACAGTGAGAATGGCTTACAAAAGTGGAAGGCAGTTTCAACTGTCTGAGTTTGCCAAGCAAACAGAATCTGGTCCAAGATTCATGGGATGCAAACTGGTACAACCATTTTGGAAAACAGTTTCTTATAGAGTTAGCATACCATTAACATATTACCCAGCAATCCCACTCCTAGACAAATGAAGATACATATCCACACAAAGAGCTTTATGCAATTGTTTATAGCAGCCTTATTCAAAATTACCCCAAACTGTAAATAACTGAAATGTTCATGAACTAGTTAATGAATGAACAAGCTGTGGTGCCTCCACACAACAGAGTACTAGTAAACAATAAAAGAAATGGCTACTGGTACATGGAACAACATGAATGAATCACCAAAGCATTATGCTAAGTATGATAATTCAGACTCAAAAAGCTATGTACTATATGACATTTCAGTTACACAACATTCTGGAAAAGGCAAAATTATAGCAGCATAACAGTGATCAGAAGTTGCCAGTGGTCAGAAATGAAAACAGGTGACTATAAAGAAGTATAAGAAAATTTTTTAGAGTGATGGAAATATATTGCATCTTGATTGTGGTGCTGATTATACAAAAGTACATAATTGTGAAAAGCTTCACTTTTTTCTCAAATGTTCATTGATCCCATCCATATTTACTTTTCTGTTTTTCATTGTGCATAGAAAACTATTTAATACATTTTAGTCATGAGTTTGAGACATCCTTAACCAATTTTTATTCTATAATTAATTTTGTGTCTATAGTTTAAGTAATTCAAATATTTTTTAATAAAAAATTTCTTGTTTGAAATTTAAAGAGAATTTTCAGATGTTCAAATTCTCATCTAACTCATAAAAACAGAAAAGTTCTATTTTAGTATATGGCATGTCTTTACAAAATATTTTATAACACATCTAAGTTCATGGAACACATACTAAATTTTTAAATTAAGCAAGGATTTCAGACCAAGAGATGAAAATTATTACCCTTGCACATTATAAAATATAGTTATTTGTTCTTTTTGATATATCATGAAAAATAAGCAGATCTTACTTCAAAGCTCATTGCTTTGGCTGCTTCTAAATTATAATCACTTTTGTGTTCATATAAAATAATCAGTTATTTTCATGGTTTGATAATATAATATAATAAAAAACTTTCTGAGATTTAATATAAACTGATAAAAATTTCCAGTAAACTTAATGTCCATAATCTGGTTTCATACAGAATGAAAATACACAATGCCATGTCATTTTCTTTCTTTCTGTTAAACTCAATAGAGTTTAATGAATGCTTAATGATTGATAGAATAGGTAATGTCATGAACCTTAAAAATTTTAAGTAATAAGCATATTTTTCTTCTTTCATGCTATTGCTACAAAGAGGTAGCAATTAAATGTAAAGGTAATAGTCTGATAATTATAATTTTAATACTATTATCATCATTCATCATCAGCAAGTCGATTCAATGATTTTTTGTGAAGATAACCATAGAATGCTATACATTCCTCTCTGCTTCCTCTAATCAAAACAACATTCCTTTAAATAACTAATCAATGGTAGAATCCATTCATTTCCCTTCTTTTTTTGCTTAACCAAACCTATTCTAAAGTAAGTTACTACTGCTTCATCAGTAAGTATTATCAGTTTTCTATCAGCATTTTTAGAAGCTTTAGATCAATTTTTCACTTAGAGTTCTTTATTCTTGGAAGAATTTTCACATTTAATAAATAATAGAACAAGTCATGTTTCCAGCTAATTAGTTAGATAACAATTACATTCATTTGAATAAATGAGTACAAATAGAGTACTCTGAGTTAAATTGCATTTCTCTTGCCTAACCAAGAGAAATGTATTCAGCAAAGAGACAATATTTGCATTTGAACTTTCTGGATAAAGGATCTCTGCATAATTATATTCTAATATATTCTGATTAATTTTGAAAAGCTTAAATATTGAAACTCAAGTAGAAAATTTGAAAGTTCTCAGAGGTGTGAAATTTCATTTTGACCCTAGTTCTATCCATGATTGCAGATAACTCAATTCACATCACATAATGAGATTGAATATTTTTAAAACCTAAAATGATATTAATTCCAGTAATTCAAGTAATAAATTTTTTCTTTATGACAACTAAGTCATATCAATTCTTATAAAGTAATTTATACAGATTATCTTTGAAACATATAGATACATACCGGAAAGAGGGTTTAGTCTACCTTGTATATACTTTGGCAAATACAGCATTCATAACAATAGTGTTAATTATTAGACATAATCCCAACAAGACATTACTGAAACACAATTGGATATAAAACCAGGACTTAGTGTATGAGAGTAAAGCCACAACATCTTGAATAAATTGCAGCATGCTGGAATTACTCAGGATAATTGAGAAAGTTCAGTCCAATCTACATTAGACTATACCCCAAAAGCCAACTGTGCAGCTGTCCAGATTACTCATTAAGAAGACCATTAGCCAACTGGACTAATTGGTTTGACTGTGTTTCTTCTCTTTTTTTGGCTTCACATAAATGCTTGATTTCCTCTCACAACTGGTTATCTTCAATGTGTTTCCCAGTCTAACACTTATTTTCACATTACTAATAGTGTAAATCAAGAAAATTGTATATGTAACCCTGAAAAGGTATTTTCTAAGTCAAAATTTATGAATCTTTTAAAATATTCATAAATACTCAGTAAATACTTAGTTTAAAACTTGACTAATGTTTTCATCTTCAGTCTAATGTTTTGCATTATTTAACTGATGGCTGCTACTCAAATTACTAGCTGGCCCATCAAAACAAAATAAAAATAGATCTGAAATGGAAAGAGTAGTGTTTCATTTTGATTTACAAAGAGCCCCTCTAAAAAGGACAAATTAAAACAGTGAATAGATTAACCAGGAATGTAAGGAGTGACACTGGCATCTTCTAAATCTGGCAACCTAGAATCTTTGCAGTATATTTGCTTGTTTTACTTTGTAGAGAAAATATTACTTTGAACAAAAGATAACATATAGGTTTTTAAGAATTTGTCCAAAGCCTCCCAACCCCAGCTATTGAACTATACTATTGTTTCAAATGGTTCTTTACCTAGGTCATACTATCTTATATTTCTGATCCTTCAGAGGACTTCTTTACTAACCAGTTAACTTTACTGATTATGTAGAATGAATGAAATGGTAAGGAGGAAAGTGTATGTTAACTTTGGGCAGTGTTTTATACCTTTATGACATTAGTATAATAGGAAATAAAACTTGGCAAAACTGGAGCACATATTCCCAATGAAATTAACAAATGGAAACACAAAAAATATGATTGCTAATTTCCCATTGTGTGTTCAAGGTCATCTTTAATTTCAGGTTTGACACACTCTAAAAAACAAACTTTCATGTTATAATGACAGTTTTATTTTATGGAGATTATTTTCGATATTAATATTTATGGTGTAATCCTTATCTTCATGGTAGTTACAATCTACCTGAAAATGTTATCATAAAATAACTTAAAAACTAAAAAAGTAATTTTTATTTGTCAGTTGAATGATGAGAGTATACACTTTCTGTAGTAGTTTTATAGGAGAATATAATCACTGTAGTAAGTGGCATCAATGGACCAGGCAAGATCTGAGATGGGCTTAAAGTAAAGCACAATGTGATAGAAGTTATCAATTGGCAGACATGAGATATATAAACATATATCTCAAAATGGGTAATTTCCTATGCATCATCTCTAAGGATCTTGCCAATTTAAAAAGCCTGTTGTGTACTGGGTTGCATCTTCCACATTGAAGGTCTCGTCGCACAATGTTCTAACATTAAGAAAGAAACAAAATGCTTGCTGGACTGTATTGTATGGGGGATATGTTCCACATTTGAGACATATCTTTCTAATTCATTTACTAAATGGCTCAAAAGGCTCCCAGAGCAAGAGGAGGCGCCCTATCAGATCTAGCCTCTTGGTAAGGTGGGCCTAGCAATCAATCCTCTGTGGCCTAGTGAGTTCAATAGGCTTGATATACCCTGAAGCGCGCGCGCGCACACACACACACACACACACACACACACACACACACACACACTGACCGACGAAGCACAGGACAAGTTCCAAAATTTTGTTGTAAATTGATACTTTCTTTGGCAAATAGCTACTTTTTTTGAGGATTTTTCATTGCTTGCCAATGGTTCTGATAGATCCTATGACAAGCCTTAATAGACAAATCAAGAGGAGACTCCAAGGATTTATACTGACAAACAGCTATTATCATTTTTAATACAGCTCCTGGCTTCCTATAAAGCTATAATAGAATTTGAATTCCTCACAATGGAACCTAGGAAAACATTGACACAAGCAGCATAATTTAGGTCCATAAATGTAGTCATGCCCTGCAATATATCATCGATGAATAAAAATGATGTTTATAATAAAAAAATGGCTGGCATTCAAAATGAACAATTTTATTCTGTATTTCAATTGTTTTTTTGAAAATGAAAGTTTGATATTATAGGAACCAATATATTGAGAAAAAAGCAAATGCTAATTTTCTATGACAGTTCAAAAACATTAACTTAAAATGCATAATTGCATTCAATTTGTTAAATATTAAAATAGAATTTGAATAAATTTCTGTCTGGTTGTGTGTATTTGTGATCACTGCCTTAGTTTCAACAATGTATTTAAAAATTAAAAAATAGATTCATGTTTTAAAACTATAGTTGTATCAGTCACACCAATTAAGGTCTGCAAGGCAAGAATCTTTATTTGAATAAGGCTTTATCATCTTCAAATGCCAGATATGCTGCTGTTTTAAAGTGGTACCAGAGAAATAAGTCAAAAGTTTATAAATTATTCTATACTGATGAAAACAGCTTCTGTTTACAATAATCTCTCCTCTGAGCGTTAAGTGAAAAGAAGTAATGTTTGTTAAAACAGCAGGGGTTAGCCCTTTAATAAAAATGGTATTTTCTTCTAAAAACTCTGCCTGAATAATTGCTAGAGGAGTAATTTTAACATAGTTGAAGTAGAGAGGTAGCTACCTGAATGGTTTGAAGCAAAGAACAACTAGCACTAGAGAGGTCACAGCTGGAGCAATTTCAACAGTGCATGATAAATTGCTTGATATGATGTAGCAATCAGCTGGTAGAAAAAGTGATATGGATTTTGAATACCATGGTAACTTCTTAAGTTATTCTAACAGTAATAATGCTTTGAACATAGCTCTCTCTGATTTTCTAAGATAGAAACAGATCAATTGTTTAAATCTTAGGTCATTAATTTAAGGATAAAATTGTACGCATTAATTAGAAAATGTATAATAGATTTTCCTTTCAAAAAGAAGCAAGGTAAGTTCAAATACTTCAACTATACCAAGAAAGGTAACAACTAAATCCATTATAAGATTCAAGCATGTGTCTTTTCCTAAAAATAAGTCAGTCCCCTCAGGGACACACTGTAAATATTATTTAGATAATCTTACTATACCATTTTTTTAAATTCATTAGTTCTTGATTTTGCATTCAGCATGGTATTCACAATTTATGTCTATATTCACATTTAAAAACATAATTGATAACATAGCATTATAAGAATGCCTTAGAAATTTAAATTTTAATTTGGAGAATGCCTTAATATTCACATGCAAAATGGGCTGCTGATTTAAAGCTTTTAAACAAAAACAAATCATAATCTTGCAAAATGCTTTATAATACAACACCATAAACATCTATATAAAAACAATAGGTTCCAAAGGAATGATAAGCTTTTTGTAATGACTGGAATAGTATCTGTCAGAAATGGTTTCAGATGGATTTTAAGTTGCTAGAATACTGATGACACAAGAATATAACTTTTAGACTTTCCCCCACTCTGTCTAAAAGTGATCACACTGAATATAGGCAGTTACAAATAGACCTACATGTTGAGTGTGGTTCTTTGAAATAAAGAAGAGGGAGGGATTCTAATCTCCCATCTAATCTCCCAAAGCTGGTACCACAGCAAACTATACTTACAACTCAAGTACTAGACTTCCAAAGAGATGTGGTTGATGATTGATGTGATGGATGAGATCTATTTAGAACTATAACCAGATTCTTTGCTGTTGGTATCCTTTACAGCTGTATGTTTTTGTTGTTGTTGTTGTTTTTCTGCAGAGGAAAGATTGAGAGTCTAATTGAGTTTCAAAGTAGTGCCTAATCAAGCAACCATACATCTAACTTTTTATCTGATCTGAACTCAGTATATTTATGATATCCCCTCTGTCATGTTTCCTATCTATCAGAGTAGGATTTTGGCCTCATGAGTTTCTTTCCCTGCAGGATCTCATATAAGAGAGGGAGCTTGTTTCTTATGGTCTTTCTACTCACTATGTTATCTATTCAAAGAATTGGAGATTGAATTATTGACTCGATTGCTTTGCATTGCTTCAGAAACAAGTTACAGAAATAGCAAGAGAGAAAAAGAATATTAATTTCAGTTCACTTGACTGGTAACTCTTTGTCTCTGATTTTATTTTATGTATTCTGTCTTTTAAAAAGCTCACAATAGATAAAGCTAAATACATTCAGTACAATGCTTAATTCTTTTTTTTCAAGGCTAATTGATTTTAAAAATATTGTGGAAAATATTCTCTCCTTCCCACGCTTCCAAAATGACACCATCACAAAGAAAAATTTAACACGTTTTCTGTACTGAACAAATTAATAATGCTTTAAATTCCTGCTATGACTTGAGTGAGTGGCTAAAGATCGATGAGCTCTTTGGTTGCATCGGGAGCATTTAGAATGCTTTAAGGTATCCAATTTTGAAAACCACACTAAGGAAATGAAGAGGTTGCCTCCTTTGAGCCTGGTTACATAGCATATTTATTTCAATAAAGAAGAAGTCTCCAGATATTTGGAATGGAACCTAAGTGCCTTGTGTGTGGACTATAGCAGAAGTGGTAAGTGTAGGGTCTTTTTACAAGCATTACAGAAGTCCTCTCACTTCAAAATATCTCTGTTAAAATTCTTTCATGACACAAAAGTTGCAGGTACATTTGCTATAGAATTAGTACACTGCATTAGTTTAATTACACCATGTGAATTAAATTCAGAAACTTGGAAGAACAAATGTGCATAGAGAGCTGCCTTGAAGAAATGGAAGTTTTTGATGGTATAGAGAAAAAAAGGAATCATTTTTAGAACTTTAAGGGGCAGAGGAGCTCTAACTGGAATTCTGAACAGAAAAAGACAATTTATGTCTTGATTCCCTCTCACTCCAACAATATATCAGGAGCCTGATCAGGAGCCCAGAACCTTGTATACACAATGTAGATCTCTTCCCACTTATTGATGCCAACTACAAGTAGATGCAAGTGCTATTTAAAATATAAAGAAAAAGGAAATGCTAACATACATATTGTATATGTGTATACTATCATATACATCGACATGAATGTTTTCATTTGATGTCAGTGGACTCTAAGGACTTATGAAAAGAGCTATCACAATACATATGCTACTTAACTTATTGGCATCCTGGCAGCATCACAGTAGACTGATTGCATAAACGGCCCCAGTTGTCCTACTCTGAGAATGGTCTCTGCCATGTAACTTATTTTGTCCAATATGATGCCAGCATATATAATGAAGAGGCTTATAAAAACATTGCATATTTTCACTTATTCATGCCCTCTGCCATCACCAATGAGTCCACATCCATGTTAGCTTTCTGGACGATGAGGAACAAATGGCAAAGAGTAAGTCATTGTAGTCATCCCCAGCCCAGCTGAAGCCATACTAGATCAACTGAGATCAGAAAAATCACCCAGTTGTTCTCAGAGTAAAATGCTGACATACACACTGCCTATTAATAAGTGGTTATCATTTTAAGCAATAGAATTTGGAGATGGCTTGTGATGTAGCATTCTGGTTGCAATAGATAACTGATATAAGCATTAAGTATAGGAGATGAGAGAGGACATAATTAATGAACCAAGATAAAGGGCCTCAAGGCATTGATGTTTCTTTTTGAAAAGGAATAATTAAAATACCTTTTACAATATAGCAGTTTTCAATAAAACAAGCAATGAGCTAAGTATTATAAAATGAACAGAAGTGTTTTGGAGTAGCCCCATTTCTCTCAGATCCTTTCTTTTGCAACTAAGACATTCTGGACATAAAACAACAAACAAGCATAAGAGGGCTCTGAAAATTGTAGTAATTGATTGAATAGTATCCCTCAAAAACTAGAACATGCAAATTTGACTCTATCTAGGAAAAGTGTCTTTGCAGATGTAAATAAAAGCTATCCAAATAAGATCATCCTGGATTAGGGTGGGCCTAATAACTAGGGTTTTGCAAGAGACATAGAGGGAAGAAATCTGTGTGAATATGGAGCAGAAATAACAGTTATGTTGACACAGGCCACAGAACACCAGGGAACACCAGAAGCTAGAAGAGGCATGGAAAATTTCTCTCTAAGAATCTTTAGAGAGACAACAAACCTACCAGCACCTTGATTTGGACATCTAAGCTCCAGACCTGTGAGAGAATAAATTTTAATTTTTTTTTTAAATCACCAAGCTTGTGGCTATTTGTTGTGACAATCCTAGTAAATTAATACAGGTGGTAAGAAAAAAGATGACCATACAGAGACTTGGGAATGGAGGAAAAACATGGTATAAGTTCTCTGGATTTTTCATATTGCCTCCCAGACAGGAAGCTAGAGAAAAGCCTCCAGCCCAGAACTGAAACAAAGTACAGACAAAAACCATAACAAATAAACAAAAACTTCAAGGAAAGTCTGTTCCTCCAGCCACAAGGACCTAGAAAGAGGAGCCTAACTGAATAGAAAACCTTTTGACAACATGTGCCCTACTTCAGTTAAACACCAATGAAAAACTTGACCCCCTCACCCTTGTAGTTTCAGTAGAGCTAGATGAGAAGCCTATTTTCCACCCACTGCCTGGTGGAAGCAAGCTATAATGCTCAAATTTCCTTACCTGTACGGTGTTGGTGGAGTCAAATGGGGAGCTAAATTTTAGCAGTTTATGGAAGCAGGCAGTAGTGCTCCCATTTCTCGAGCCAGTTTCTTTGGCCAGGTAGTGTTAGCGGGATTCATCAGGAGGCTGAGCCTCTATCACCATCTAGTAGCATCAAGAATGATGTAGAACAAGGTGGTGGTAGTCTGCACACCTCTACATCCAGACCTGCCTTGTGTCATGAGAGAGCTGAAATTCCACCCACTCCTCAACTAGGCACCAATAAGATAAAATGAAGTGATGTAAGAGAAGCATTTGATTTCCAGCCCCTACTCTCAGCAAAAACCAGAGGAAAACTAAGCTTATATCTCACTCAACGGCAATGAGGCAGCACTAGCTGACACTTGGCTTTTGCTAGAAAAGTGTTAATGAGGTTGGGAGAGAGCTGCATTTTCATCATAATCATCATCAATGGCGGTTCTAGTGGAGTCCAGAAGGGAGATAATATCTATTTTCACCTTAACCTGCACACTACACCTGAGCAGCATGCTAAAAATAAGATTCAATGGGCTCCAAGCCTTATCACCACTTAAAAATGAAACCCTAAAATTTTCTGAATGAGAAATTTAAATATTTAATGAAGAATATCCCAAGAACATTAAGAAAAAGTAATATGACAAGGGATACAAAGGATGAGTACAAATTGATATCATACGCTTATATTCGGTTAAGGTGGAGACTTGGCATGTTTTAAGCTATTGCAGGCCTTCATTTTCAAAGGGTATGAAGATTAACCTCTCTTTCTCTCCTACTCCACAACTCAAGGGTCTGCAAATCCTGTTCCCTCTTTCTTCAAGATTCATTTAGCTACCATCCTTATATAAGCTGCAATCAGCTCTCCCCAGAATTAATGCCACAGCCTTCTAAGTAGTTGTCTCTCCTTTGCCTTTGCCTCCTACATGCTGTTCTCAACAATGAATAACAAGAATATTTTAAAATGTGAGCGAGATCTTGTCATTTCTCTGCTCAGAACCCTGCAACGATTTTTTTTCTTCCTCAGAGTAAAAGCCAAGTTCTTACAATGTACTATATAGTGTGTGACCCGGTGTCCACTAACTGTCAGACCATCTCACCTCCTACAACACTCTCTTGATCATTCCATTCAAACACATCACCCTCCTGACTATTCTTTAGGACAAGAATGCTCCTGACTAGGGACCTTTGCACTTGTTATGTTTTCTGCTTAAAACATATGTTCTACAAGTAGAAGCATGGCTCTCTCCTTTGCCCAGTTCAGGTCTCTGCTCAAAAGTCAGTGTATTATTGAGGCCTTCCCTGATCATTCTATTTAAAATAGCTCTCTCTCTCTCTCTCTTACAATGCCATGTTTTAAAAATCCACAACATTTTGGTTATTTGTTTATTGCATGTATATAATCTTTTTTTGTTTATTGAATATTAATGAGCTAGAAACTTTGCTCCAGGGAGTGGTGATTTTTATCTGCTTTTTTTCTTGAGTTTATGAGTCCTTGACATACTGTATGTTTCCATACTTATTTGATGAGTAAATGATTTACTGAGTCTTTAAAGTGGTAATTTCTTACTTTAATACTAATAAAAACTCTGAGTTAATGCAATTCCTTGGATATAGATTTCTGAAAACATTTTTTTTTTCCTAATGACCTACAGCATTTAACATGACTATGAAACACCTGGAAATCTTTCTAAAATGCACATTAGATTCTAGTAGATCTGGTTTGGGAACATTATTCTGCATTCATCAGAGGACACTTTAAGTAACAAAAGCCCACAACAGTACATGAGCAGGTGTCAAGTCTAAATTTCTGTATTAAAAGTACTGAATTGATTAGAGAGATTAAGTCTTTAAAAGCAAGACCTAAAAATTTACCTAGTACATTCCATAGAATTACCATTTTAGATTTTGTTATAAAATTTTAAAAGAAAAATGAAAGTGTTAAATTGGTTTTAATCCAGTAAAAAATGGAGTATGAGAAAAGTGCCTCTAAAGTTGTTTTTCTTTCTATATTACTTGATTTTAAACAAACACACCAAAAAAATAGTGTCTTCATAAATATTCACATCACTTCCTATAGCATTATGCTTCTTAGATGGATCAAAATTGAGTGGTCATCAAAATCATCAGTCCTATTTAATTGGTCTAGAAAGGGGTAGTCACCATAAAACCAGCTCTTACAAGAAGGATTTTGTCAAGCACAACTTCCTTTTAAATTTCGATGTCTTTTTTCTCTCCTCCACCCACACTTATTACAGAAAATTGGGATACATCACAGACAAAATAAACACCAACTATTTTAAAATCTTAGAAAATGAGCAACCTAAATATAATAAAATAAGTAGAATTCATTTGAAGAGATAGAGTCCACATAAAACTCTCAGAAAAAATTTGACAAACTATTGAATAAAATGTGTTGTCTTTATATACTGAAATAAGAAAGAAATTCATGTTTGTTTAGAGCTTTTTATATGTGGATATGCAGAAATCACAAAGACTTGAGAATATCATTTTAAAATGAGTAATATGAGGCTCAGAATCAGGGCTGGAATTTGAACCCCAAGTCTTTCTGTATTCAAAGCGTTTGCATTTTGCATTACGCTGTGCTGCTCCTTAACAATGATTTTTATAGACTGGGGATGCTGTTGACAATTCCATAATGCATCATCATAAAAAAGAAAATAAGTAATTTTATTATAGTTCATAACTGAAAAATTAGGGAAAGCAAATAAACCTAAAGCTGTTCAGTCTCAATAATCAGAATAATTCAAATGTAAGACACTGGATACATTTTTAATGATAATATTCAGTGTTGGCAAGAGTGCAGTAAAAAGATAGTCTCTCTGCTGCCAGGAGTTATAAAAAAGTACTTTTTTTTTTTAAGAGGATAAATTGGCAATGTATGTAAAGAGCATTTTAAAAATAAATATTTTTGATTCAGTAAATCAACTGTTGGGAGTTTATCCTAAGGATAAGCACAGAGGTCTACATCAAATATGTTTACTATATTTAAAAGATAAAAACAAAAATATTGGTGGCATCTTTAAAACAAATGAATAATGTCACCACCGGAGACCCCATAAGAAGACTGAGAAATAATTAATGTTCCAGGATAAGCAATTCTCCCAGGATAAACACGTCAGGGAAGTATCCAAGTTCTTTACAAAAAATCTGGTTGATCTCAAAATAGCAGAGTATAGAAGAAACAAAAGTTCTAATTTCACCTAAAACCTATTTTTTTTACTTTGCCCTATCTTCTTATTGTCACTCCATCATTTCCATAAAGTGCTGTCATTGAGGTCTCTACATCTATAGAAATTCTAATATCCTCTTTGAAATTAGACTGTGATATGAACTTTCAATAACTTTTTTGTGTGTGAAAGTGATCATTATTTTGTTTTTCTTTGGTGATGTCACTGTCTAATTTCAAATGAGAACATACATACATATACATACAGATATCAGAATCATTTTTACCTTTGCCTATGAAGATTAAAAATATAACCCTAGTATTATTGTGCTAAAAGTGTCTTAACAGAAACCACTTAAGTCAATATAAATGGCTATATCTTTGCTATCCAAAAGAGATTGGGCCTGCTCCAACTCGTTTCCCTTATATTATATTGGTTTCTCTTATACTATATTATTTGTTCCAGCAGTAATGCTTGAAATGATTACTTACAATTCATTGAATGTCTTCCCACATATCAACTGGCTTTACTGGTAGTGTAGTATAATAGAAATTACATGAGGTTGGGAGTGATATGCTTATAATCACAACCTGACCATTTGAAGTCTGCATAATCATGAACCAATCACTTGAAGCTGTAGCATTTATGCACCTTTTTAAAGCCCAAATTAATATTATCTACCTTCCAAGGTTTGGATGAGGTTTAAATAAAATAAGTTAATATGGGAAATGTAACGAACAATGTTTAGTTTATATTAGATGTCTGGGAAGGAAAATCATAAACTTTGAAATATTTTTTTTTCTTTTCAAAAGCAGAAGATTCATCAGTTCTTTTTTCTTGTGTTTGTCATGAACTATCAAATCCTTACAGGCAGACTACATGAATTTAAGTATCTTCTGCTCTGCCCCTGCCAACCCTCTATCATCCACTTCCTTACAAAAATTGATTTTATTATGGCATGAATGTAAATGAATAGTTGTAAAATATATCCTGAATTCCTGGCAAACTGCAGGGCTCAGGCTGCTTGAGTATTTTAAAGCAAGTATATATATATTTTTAATCATAAAGTCCTTGAAACATAATAAGACTGTGATTCCTGGCCTGACTGGTGAGCCAAGCAATTGAATCACCGTTTTGAATGTCATTGCGTTAGTAGACTTGCTTCTAAAGTGCCTGCACTAAATGGTAAGTTTAAAAGGCTAATTGAAATACCCTTGCAAAAAGGGAGGCTTAGCAGAGAATCATTGAATATATAGTAACTAAATGTGAAATAGTGTAAAAACTAGTTGAAAATCCATCTGGTTCTAATGATACATTAGAAGTAGATATGGCTATGGAGTGAGCTGATGTTCATTATTTGAACAATTTCTACATTGAAGTCTAAGCAAATATCATGATATGGAAATTAGGGTAGAAATCAGACAACATAGCTCCCATTCCTGGAAGAAGACAATCCAGTAAAGTAAAGTCCTGTCAACAAGACTAAAGAACATTTTAAGAAACCTGTAAGTGACAGCACACACACACACACACACACACACACACACACACACACACACACACACAAAACCTTTCATAACAAATTATTGCTAATATAGAGTCTCTCTGAACTAGAAGGGTGGAAGCCAGGTTAGAAATAGGAGATGTTATGGCTATGCCACCCTGGATGTGCCCGATCCTGTCTGATCTTGAAAGCTAAGCAGGATCGGGCCTGGTTAGTACTTGGATGGGAGACCACCTAGGAAGACCAGGTGCTGTAGGCATAAAAAAATAAAAAATAAGGAATTGTAAGCTGACAAGGTCCTTGCAATCTGTGAGGTCAACGAAAGGTTGCCTTGCTTAAAAAATAAAAAAAAAATACGAGAAGGGAGTCCAAAGCTATACATTCTAGAAGCCAAGAAGAAGAGAACTGGCAATAAAAAATAATAGAGGACCTAGTACAGTTGTCAGGCTCTCCTGAAAGCTATTTAAATCATTGGGACTTAATTTGGTTTTGTTTGATAAGACTGAATGTAGTTGGCATGAACCACTGTATGAGAGCCATGGGGGAATTTTTATGATTTTCTTAAAATCATTATTCCTAATTAGATCTACATACATATTAGAATTGGTAAATATGAAAAGTAGATTAAAATATAAAGAGATTTAATTAAAAGAAATTAGTGAGGCAATCAAATTATTTAGATGCATAATTTCAGATTTGTAAGGACCCATATTTGTACAAGCCTTCTCTTAAAAACAGTGACTCCTCCAAAAATTAGCAAGGCTCTTGCTAGATTAGCAATCACATATCTATATTTTATGATATATAGTAGAGACATAATAGATATTAGCTGTTTTTATGAATGTAAATGGCTTTTGAGATATTCAAATTTTACTAGAAAATATAAAGTCATAATTTTTCAGAGAAATGAGTGTTTTGTACTAAGGCATACACTTAGTTATACCCATGGAAAGCCTTGTTGTTTGAAGTAAACAGCTAATTCCAGGCTTGGTTGTTTACTTTTTTTGATGCATAAATTGAGGGTATTGGCTTACAAGTAGATATGTAAGTTTTAACATTATTTTAATAAATGAATAAAATAATCCAACTGGGCATACATTTTTCACACATTATAAAACTTGCTAAAACTGCAATTACCTAGCAGTCTTTAAGATTTAGGTAATTCACTAGGATGCTTCTGTTTTCTCCCATGAAGTTAAAAAATATATGAATTCCACCTATGTAATATTTACTATATAGTGTTTGGGTTTTTTAAGCTTTAAAATATATAAATAAAAGACAATTTATTTTGTGAGTATATATATATATATATATATATATATATATACTGTATTACAGATATGGCCTTCAGAATTTATAGGCTTTTATATGTAAGAGTACTAATACCAACTCAGTCTTGTGAGCATATTTTTTGGAAAGGTGATCAAATGACTAATAATAGTTTAGAAAAAAAGGCATAAGTATCACCTATTATTCATGCACACACAAATTTGTGTATTGAATTATATGCATCATATTTCTTTACTGTGAATGGTGTTAGAAAGTCAAATTGATCATGATGCCTTTCAGCTGCTCTTGATGACAGCAAAATTCCCTGGGCATTTTTTTCCCTAGAGGCAAAAGAAGGTGAAACTCATTTGCATTAAAATATAACATTACCTCTGAGATTTTATATTACTCTTAACTCTTTCCAGCTCTTGGGGTCTTAGCCATAAAATCATGCTTGCTTTATAACTGTTTAATTTCAGACTATAACAAAAAATGATTATAGAGTAGCCAAAGGCTGATACACTAAATGTGTCTCAGAATTTACTGTTTTATAAAATTTTTATTAAATTAGTTACAGAATAAACCAGAGAAATTTCTTTCTTTCTAAATACTAGATAACAGCTGTTTTTATTAAGTATGTCTAAATTTTTCCTTTCACTTCTATTGGTATTACATATAGACAACCGTGATTGGTATTTGATTGTGATAAAAGAGAAAAACATGTTGCTATGGGTTTACTTGATTATCAGAATATGTAGATAAAAATGTAAAATTTTATAAATTAAGAGTATCCATAAATATCCTTCTTTTAGTCAGGATGCTTAATATTAGTAATAATAAAAAAAATTTTTACAGAGAAAAATTTCTGATATATAACTCAGAATAGAATAATTAAATGTTTAAGTTTGCCAAGAATATTGTTTCTTATGATAAAACATCATGATTGTTTGTATTGAGGAATTTGTTAGACATTTTTTTTCATTGTTGCACCTCCCTGCATTATTTGTATCAAGCAACTTCTTAAATCCATATCTTTGTCACAGGTTCCAAACCTACATATTCACCTTCACTGTTTATGTCCTCCTGAGCATGTTTCAAAGCAGACCCCTTATTTTCCTCCTACTAAATCATATTTGTGACTTTCTTTTTCTGTTAATAATATTGCCTTGGTAATTTTTAATAAATATGTTATAAACAACATGCAAAAGGTCTACTTACAGAGATTGTTTTAAAAGTAGAGCTATGAGCATTATTTTACACTATGGAATAAGATTTTTGTGGCAGTGACTGAGAATTTGCTTCCTAAACAAGTGCCTATGTTATCCTTTTGCACAAGAAAGTTTGAAAATTGTTACACTATTTTGTAAATTACTGAACAAGAACTTACACATCAGCAACATGTATCAAAATATCAAAATTATAAAAACAATTGTATATGTGTATATATACACAAATCTCTCTAGATGAAGAGATATAGATATAATTATAGATATATAGATAGATATAGAGAAATAATTTAATTAATGCAACTCTGGGCTGCATTCCTGAAGGTACCATCTTAGTATGCTTGGAAACTGCCACCTAAACTATAAGATTACAAAATAACAGAAATTTCACTTGGTTAAATTAATGCTCACAGAATTTAGACATCTCCACATGGAATTCAGAACTGTTTTCCAAAATGTGACTCAAGTATACTGTATAACTCAAGGCCACTGTATAACTTCTTGCAGAATAATTTGAAGTCCCTATATGGGAATTACATAAAAGTATTATATATCTGTAAAAAGAGTGCCATAGGTACTTCCAGAATTAATAAGATGTATTATAATATGTAAACTATATGATCTTTAAAATTTAACTATTTAGTCCTTTTATTTAAACTGCAGGTGTTTATAACCAGATATGACCTACATGTTTATTACTTCCCTTCTACCCTTTATAAGAATGTTGGTTGATGTCTTGTATCCTATTTTCTACAGTTTAAAATTACTTAAACAAGTGCTTTCTTTTATTACATTGCACAAAGGATTAAAAGATTATCCTTTCCAGGCTTATTTTGGATCTTAGAATTGAAAAGAACATGAAAAGCATACAGAAGCCTTCACCACTGGCTGTTCATTTAGGCAGTAACTTTGACATACTCCATAGTGATGAAAACATGTTTTCTATAGGGGAAAAGACTGTTCTACTTCCTTCTCTTCTCAGACATCTTGGTTTCCAAATACCGTATCAGTGCAACTGAAGAAAGAAGAGAAAAAGAGTCCTTTGTTCTAATCTCTAGAAATATAGTTACTCTCAGTTGTTGAATTGGCTAAGCTATGAGCCTTGTAACATTAATAGCAATAAAATATTTTATGTGGAGGCAGTATTATTTTGTTAAATAACTTGAGATTTAGATTTTCACATTATGAAGTTTGGTTATCTATATGTACTTTATGCTATGCTCTCTATTTATTCTTGGTGAATATGCAATGGATATTTAATGATTGAGTTGTGTATCATGTAATGTATTGAAATAATACATCATATAAGTGAAGGTTAAATGAGTCCTTAGAAGTAATCTCATTCAGTTCTTTTCATTTCATGAATAAAAAACATCATCTTCATAGGAAATCTTGGTCTCAAAACATGCTAGAACTCTTCAGCAGGCTGCTGGTATAGGAGAAGCTCAAGTTGAAACCAAGTAACATTTGGTCAAACTCTAGGGCTTCACTTGAGAATATTAGGCAGTTAGATTAATCCTTAATAGTGGTTCTTACTCTTTTGTTGATATAGAAAGAGACCTATGGTAATGACTAGGGCAAGAAAGCAGATTTCACAAATGGTAATGATACTTGAGGACAGACAAGTGGTGACATCTTGGTTCCACATGACCAATTCTCTTTTGGATAAGGACTCTCTTTGGGGTCTGTGATCTCAGGCAGAAGAACATTGTGAGATCATGGAGAAACACAAATAAAAATAGTAGAATTCCAATAAAATTTTCTAAAGTAGTTGACGTATGAATGAAGACCATGGAGTAGACTTTCAATTACATGAATACCCCAAAATGATAGGGATGAGAAGGAAATGGGGACTCAGTGAGTACCTAGAGCACAAAGCCTAATTTATATTCACTGGCCATCTGACTTTATTAATTCCAGTCTGCAATTATTGGTAGGAATACACCCTTGAGAACATAGGCATGGCTGAAATGGTAGAACAAACTTGTCAGTTGTCTACAGATGATAAAGATGGCAAGACCTAGTGAGTAAGTAAAACTCATAAAGGGTAACTAATTTCTCCAAGGAAAGATATAGTGAAAGATATAGTGACAAGTCCTAGGTCTTTAAATTCCAGGGTGGTGATTATTGAACTCTAACAGAACCTAAGAGAACTTTCAGTTTAGTTGGAAAGATAGAAAATAAACACAATGTTAGATTTGGAGGTAAGCAGAATAAAGAATCAGTCACATTGTGTAAAAATGCAGTAGAGACAAAAGATACTCCTGACATTTCATGAAAAACCATTTCTATGGCGGCCTTCTAAACATCCTACTCTGATTTTGGGGATAGGAATATCTAAAATGCACTGTCAAGAAAACTCATCTCACACATTTTTGTTTACATTAAACTCAAAATTTTAATTTTTCTCAAAATCATTTTTTAAAGTATTTCTTTTGAAACTTGCTGCTTCTGAAATTATGGTGGCCAATATCTTAGGAAGATTAAAACAACAGAATGGATATTTATGTGAATATAAATAATAAACTATTTGCAATTTTACAAGCCAGGCTAAAATTACAAGGGTCATCAATCATTGTGTTTCAAAGCATAAAATGATAACCAGCTGGAATTAGAAAAAAAATTTTCCCTGTGGTATAACATTGAACAATTGAACAGGTGCTTTATGAAGGTAATTTTTTTCCTGGCCTTCTACTGAAGTATCCAGTATAGGTCTCTATAAAATGCCAGTCTAATGGACCATTGATCTTTTCAGCTAATTCAATTTGTAGGATTCTCACTTCTCCAGAAGTAATCAATAAGAATCTTAAGCCTGCTTTGAAAAAAATAAAAATCATACTACCGATTACTGGAGGACCTATTGAGAAAAAAGATAGGCTATATTGAAAAATAAATTATACTGTAGTCACCAAAAAAGCAATAAAAAGATAATCATGTTATATATGAAAGTACCTTTATAGTGATCACATTGGAAACATTTACACCTCTATGCATAACATCATTCAGAGGAGAAATGAATATACTTGGAGATATAAAACTGTGCCCAAGTCAAAATTTTAGCATGTTTTACATAACTTGCACCTATTCAAAATGAAAACAAAAGAGCTTGTATGGTTTAAATTTTTAGATCATTCTGAGACCTTGTCTCTTTATGTTCTTATTTGGTTGTACTTGAATAGATTGTAGCCTTTCCAGCTTCTGTGTTTTAAACTGCACTTAAGTTTACCTTATGTAAGTAAATATTGTAATTAATAAATTTAGTTGATTATATATTTATTATCTATTTTACTTTGCTTTTCTATGTAATCTGAAATATAGCAGGGGATTTTTCTGCAGTCAGGGTACTGGAGTGTTCTAATACTCTGCTGGGAGTACCAGAGATGGCCGTAGCGACATGGGCCTCACTGAAGGACTGGCTACACTTAGCCCCAGAATCCATGAACATTCCAACGAAAAGGAGCATTCTGACTTGGGTACCATAGAGGGCTGAGACCATCTTATCCAAGCACCACACAGGCTATAGGTGGGCAAGCCCTGTCAGAGAGCCCTGGGCCCCCTCCCCTGCCGAGTGGGGGCTCAGGGAGTTTTGTAAGCTCGCATATGTTCTTCAAGTTACTTCTCAGTATTTGTACCTGCAGAATTAGAAATAAACTTGTAACTTCTTTTTCAGTCCTTCGACTCTAACCTGTTTTCTCAACTGCTTCTCATTCTGTTCCCCCATACAGCTTCCACAGCCCAATGGCAGCAGTGTCTGAATCCCCAATGGCAGGAAGTCAGCCTGCACCTAAACTTGCTCTGTGGTCTGCCTTTCTTCTCCTCCCTTGACAGAGACACCTAAGAGGCTGATACTTGCAGATTAAACACACACACGCCCTAGATGTCCCTTAAATCTATGACAAAATGGAGCCAGCCTGCTTTTTGCAGTTAGACTTTGCCACTCTGCCTTTTGTGGATTTTTCAAATTTACCCATTTCCACATTCCAGCATGCTTCATTTCTGAGCTATGATGTTTGTAGTAGGAGATATGAAAACAGAATTGCAGAGCAGGCTCAGCAGGAAGCTCCTATTGTTGAGATAGCTACCTTATCTTAGTCTGAGAGATAATTTAGTTCTGCAATTGAGAGGGCATAAAAGCTTTGGTGAGGAATAGACAATTTAGATTATTTTTTAAAATCCTCTTGTTTCAAATCTTACATGTTGATGGTTTGTTTCATATGCTCATATTCTGATAATCACAACTCTGATAGACTACAAATATGTTTATTAAAATCACATAAGGCAGATACACATCCTATTGTTTAAAATGATACAATGGCATTTGTTTTCTACATTAGTATGAATACTATATAATTTATCATATGTACATTATGTTTCCTCTGGAAATTGGTGAATGGATAAGTTTATACAATATATAGTCTGCCATTAACAATACTATGTTATGAGTGTCTAAATATGGTGATGTTCAATGAGAATGAATCCTGAAATAACTAATAGGGCATGTTCTCTTAGCTGAGGTACTGTTCTCTATCTGTAATTGCTTATAGGCCATTTCTGCTTGGATATACTGCTCAAACTCCTCACTCCAATAATACACTTATGATTATTATCCCAGACAGATTCTCCTTCTAGTTAATGTTCCACCTTTTTGTGATTTACCTGATCTGAGGTCCATCTGTGATTTATAGTATCTCTATTGTCTTTGTTTTATTCTTGTATCCCCAAACCCTAATTCACGTAACCATGTTCTATTCATGAAATATTGTGATGTTCTCCTAACTGATATCCATATCCCAAATGTCCAAAATAATATTCCTAAAATATGATATTTAAGTCTATTGAAAATGAAAAATGAGCATACCTATATAGACAACTTTCAGATTCATAGATATTGTATGATAAGTAAGTATACAGAGAAAATGTTAATCTTAAACTAATTGAACAAATTCAATAAAGTACTAAGATTCATATTCTTCTATCATGGTGATATAAATTAAAAAAAATTTATAATGCCCTGGCTTGAAGAGTATGGAGGACAACTGAGTCTCCTACCCTGCTGACAGATATTTGTGTGTATGTATATATGTGTGTGACTATGCATTTCTACAACTCTTCTAAGAAGCACTTTTTAAAAGACAGGTCCCTAACAACAAAACAAGTAACAGCCAGTGTTGGAGAGGTTATGGGGAAAAAAACTTTCATACAATGATTGTGGGAATGTAAATTGGTGCAGCCACTATGGAAAACAGTAAGGAGGTTCCTTAAAAATTTAGAATTATGATATGACCCAGTAATCTCTATTCTGGGTATCTACCCATGAAAATTTGAAAACTTTTATTCATAAAGGTATATGCACCTTGATATTCATTGCAGCATTGTTCACATAGGCTATGACATGGAAACAACCAAAGTGCCCTTTGCTAGATGATTGGATAAGAAAGAGATAGGACATATATACAATGGAATATTACTCAGCCATCAGAAAAGATGAAATACTGCTATTTGCAATAGCGTGGATGGATCTTGATATTATCATGCTAAGAAAAATAGGTCAGACAGAAAAATTTGAGAACCATATGATTTCACTTATATGTAGTATCTGAAACCGAAAGCAACAAATAAACAAGGCAAAAACAATACACACACACACACACACACAACTCATAGTTGTGATTACTAGAGGGAAAGCAGGGAGAGGGGAAGTTACATAAAATAAAGGTGGTCAAACATATGGTGATGGAAAGAGATTTGACTTTGGGTGATGAACACACAATTCAATATACATATGACATTTTATTCAATTTTACACTTGAAACCTATATAATTTAATTAACCTATGTCACCCCAATAAATCTAATAAAAAAGACAGTTATAATTTTCAAATATTATATGTCTAAGAATTTTTCATAAGGATAAAAATAAGAGCCACATTTATAAGAATTTATTTTAACATTATTTAAAATTTTGAAAATTCTAAAATGACCAAACATCCTTCAGTAGGAATTTGGTTGACTTTATTATGATATATATTTGTAACAAAATAGCATGTAGCCATTAAATTCTTTTCCATAGGAAAAACACACACACACACACACACACACACACACACACACACAGATAATTAAGCAACTAAATTATAAGCCACATGAAGAGACTGAAGAATTAAGGTAAATGCCTCTTTTAATGAGGCTTCTTTGTTGATGTTATTAGGGTACATAAGTGAAATTATACAATATTTATCTTTCTTTGTCTGACTTTTTTATTCAACATAATACCATTTAGGTTCATCCATGTCATTACAAATAATAAGATTTCATTTTTTTATGGCCAAGTAATACTTCATTATATATATGTACCATAATTCTTTACCCCATCATCTACTGATGGGCATGGCTTTCTGTAATTCCAATCCTACATGATCAACAATTCAGCTTTCTTTTCCACTGGAAAGTCAACTCATCTCAATTTCAAATTGCCTGAAGTTCAAAGGAACATTTCCCCCAATAAGAACTAGCGCCCCCTCTTTTGCCTATTGTTTTTCTTCTTTTTCATCATCATCATCATCATCATCATCATCATCATCAATCATCATCTTTATTATTATTTAATTTTCTTTTTTTTAAATGAGTTCCTCATTCCTCTCTTCCATTTTTATTCCCAGCACTCATTATTTATTTATGCTCAGATTATTAAAACCTATTTTAAAAAAATGAGTGAGAGAGAGAACGAGATTTGGGTATAAAACTGTTCAGGTGTATAATGGAAAGAGAATTCTAAGTCTCTCATGAACTGAAGGCTAAGAAAAAAATGGTGGGAATAGAGTAGCAAATAGTAATGAAACAGAAAAAGCTCAAGGAGTAAACCTGACAACAAAGGTTTAGCAATAGTTAATGGCACATAGTTTACTTTAGTAAATAGAAATACTAAAAAAATAAATTATTTATAAAATGTATATTAGAGATATTGCCTTGTAATTGAATGGCATGAGTATAAAAAGAATTCAAGATTCTGCATTTATAAAGGATGCATTGCACCAAAGTTATTTTTTATTATAAGTTCTCCATTTTACCTAAGGAAAGTCCTAATGTGACATCACCTTGAAACTAAATTAGATAGAGGTATTGCAATGAATGAGCAATGACTATTCAGCATAAAAAAGTCTCAATAAAAAGTTTTTCACAATAACAACTCTATACAAGAGTTTATAGAAATAACAGAAAAGAATTGATGTAACATTTTATGTACTATTACATTTTATGTATTCTAAGGCAGTGTGAAGATATTAATACATGAAAATCATCAACAACATTTTACAATGAAAATAATTGCTGAAGTTACTCATATTACTACTGGAATACAAGCAAAACAAATTACCTTTAATTGACCATTACATCATCATCACTGAAATTATTTAGTATTAAAATATTTCATTTTGGAATGGTCACGTAGTTATTACAGGAGTTGTGCTATCATAAAGAACACCTGTTTTTGAATTGGCTATAAAACCTCTTAGCTCAGCAATTTAAAAGCTGATGTTGCTTTTTCAGTGGCATTTGCAGTTTTCTGGGTGACTTCACAACTGCAAAGACAATATACTATGTGGGGGTTATAGGAACTGAAAAACAGGTTTTTTTATCCTCCTTTATTCTTTTATCAATATGAGTAGATATATCTAGTTGAGGCTTAATTTATTTAATCTTTTATCTACTTTTTCAGCCTTATAATATTTATTAAATATTTAAAATCATAAATATTATAAAAATGAATATAGATAGATACAGATAAAACAATTTTGAGTATAGATAACAGTTATAGTTGCACATCAATGTGAATGTATTTAAGAACACTAAATTGTATACTTATAAACATTTAAAATGATAAATATTATGTTATACATATTTTAATAAAAATAATACAATAAAATTATAAAAAGCAAAAAAATAAAATATATTTCATCCATACTACCATACTATGCAATACCAGGTGAACATGTAAAATTTGAGATCTATACTTAAGTATAAACATTCAATGGTAACTATATGGTTAAGTGGAAACTAATACTGTGATACGGTCTATATTGTAGTATAACAAAACTGTCAATAGAAATTACATCGGTGTAGGGAGTGTCAATGTTGAGACTTTCACATTTTAATTTGTGTACAATTAAACTGTTATATTTTTACCCTAAAATAAATTAATTTTATACTTGTATTCAATTTTGGAATGTAAAATATTTTAATATTCATTAGTGAAAACATGAAAGATTGATTTGAAAAAGAGATTTTCCCTCAATGTATAATTATTACAATGTGTTCTTCTCTTTGGATTTACATTCATGCCAGAATAATTTCTGTCCCTTCTCAAGTATTGCCTAAAGTTCCATCTGAGGATTAACAGAATTATGTTTAATGAGCAGAGATGTAATTTCTAAGAGTTAACCGATAAGCCAAAGTTTCCATTTAGAAAATTAAAAAAAAATAAATTCATCTATACAAATAGTATTTTGTAAGTACACAGCTTCTAATTGTTAAGAAAAATAAAGTGATGTATTTGATCTTATTATTGGCTCTGAAATAGTCTATGAATTCAACCAAGTCATTGCAGGTTTATTTTAGCTAAAAGAAATAATGGCACAAAAATGCACATAGATGCTGATGATATTGTTATGAGCACTGAAGTCTAAGACGCTAATATGATGATGAGGAGAAGTACAAGAATAGGGAGAGGAAGGATTTTATACAAAGTCACAAAAGAATTTTTTACTGAAAGAAAAATTTATGCTTATAATTTGTAGAATATCACAATCCTCAAAATCTATAAAAATATCCATATATTATTCCTAGCATCAATATTTCTGCATACAATTAAGATCTAACTGAAATGCTTCTTCTTGATTATCTTTGTAATATTTACTTTTTTTCTTTAGCTTACATCACTTTTCCCTATTGAATTTAAAATAAATTAGAGAATGTTAGCTTCTCTCTTCACCAATCCATGCACGAACACAGAGAGAAACATATATCGAGCAGTTGATTTGCATGTGCAACCTACTCATTTCCCATTTCTAATCCGTCCAAGAGTTGGAAGTATCAGGATTGGTTGTCTTTATAAGAATGCAATTTGTTCTTCATTTTCACCAGAGCTTGCAATTTAAAACAACTTCATCATCTTAACAGCTAATCTTGTGCTACTTGCATCTGATTAAGAATTAACAAAATACCTAGCACATTCTAAACAATCAATATATTTGTAGATTAAATACTGAAATTTGAATGAGGTTCTCAAATGTCCAAAATGATCAATCATCTTCATTCAAAATTCCAGTTCTAGACTGTGAAGTTCTGAGCCTGAGAAGCATGAAACATCTTTTTTTATTAGGCCAAAAGCCCTGGAATCAACATTGGTGTCTCTCTTTTCCTTACACTTTACATCTAGACTTTCAGCTAATTCTTAAGGCAACAGCTTCAAAATATATTCAAAATCCACCTGTTTACTTGATACCAGTTGCCACCAGTGGTGTCTGTTGTCACTGCCTCATCATGCCTACATGCCTAAATTATTAGCTAGCCTCCTAAACAGTTCTTCCTGTTTCTACCTTTGTCCTCCTATGGACTCTTCTAACACAGAAACCTGAGAGATACTTTTTAAATATATAAGAACTCATATCACTACCCTGCTCAAATCTCTCCAAGGCATCCCTCTCAAGTTAAGGGGTCAAGACTATAAAATGTGTAATAGGATCCATATGAACTTGCACTCCACCTTCCTTCTCTCGTCTCTATCTGTAATCCTCACCACTCTCCTCTCATTCACACCACACCAGCTACACTACACTCCTCCTTGCTGTTTCTGAAACACACCAGGCATGACCCTTTAGAATTTTTGTACCCATTGTTCCAATTTCCTTACTATCCCTTACTTCAGATATCGAAATGGCTAATTCTCTCATTTCCTCAAACCTTTATTCAGATGTTGTCTTCTCAAATAGGCTTTGCCCTTTACCCTCTCTAAAATGTCTATAAACTTTTTATCACCCTCTTTTTAAATCTTTTCTTGCTTCATTCCCTTTGTATCCTTGATAGATATTACTACCAAATTAATGTTGAGAGGAGGAAAGTATAGTATAATGCATTTATTCGTTTGTTTTCCCTCTTTATCACTAGAATTCAGACTTTATGAAGACAGACAATTTTGTCTCATTTGTTCACTGTCCACCTCCAGTGCCAAAATTGTTGCCGGCAATTAAAACTTATTCAATACATATTTTATGAATTAATTTGTTTAAAAAATGCTATCCTATATCGGGGGAATAATTTCATTCTTATCAAGTGACTCTTTCTTAGTATTACGTGCCTTCCTTGATGGAAGCAAGGTACGGGGAGAGCAAGGAAGACATGAATTAGTTACAATTGCTGAAAACTAAATCGATTCCCCCAATATGGCCAGAAATTATGCTCCCTTTGCCAGCCCTGGATTTCTTCCACATAGCATTGGCATCAGGTCAAATAGGTAGTCAACACACTGAGATTATTTGCATAAACCAGAGATAAATACAATGTTTCGCAGAACTCAAGAGATTCTTAATCTCATGGACTCAGAGTAATCTTCTTTTCTTACCAAAAGACACAAATCTATACTCTTGCAATAGTCTTTTTTCCTAGAAGACATCACAAATCTATTTCATACTTTTCTCAGAATGTCTATAGCTAATTACTATTTACTTCATTTGCCATGTAGTTGTTTTTATTATATTTAGCTAACTAGAGAAGGACAACCTGTAACCACGGCAACCAGGAGACATGCTTGTGTGTTTCAATCTTCACCCTCTGCTCCGTTTCTCTGAACTTAAATGTGTTCTTGGTTTTTCTCATTTCTGGGGTTGTTAGCACATACAAGCTCTTCAGTGTTACCTTAATATATCAGCTTCTTTCAATAGTCCCTTCCAATTTATTTATTTAACTAACATATTCTGTTTCTCTTTATTAAACCTAATACACTTCTGTACTTCAATATAATTCTATTCTGTTCAACATTTTTTAATTCAATATCCTAAGTTTCTGTTTTCTTATCTATAAAATCAATGTTGTAACAAGGATAACCTTTCACATTTCTTCAACATCTGAAAGATTATGATATTTCTAAAATACAATTCATAATGATGCTAGTCAATCCACAAGAATACTGCACTTTAATTTTTCATTTTGTTTAAAGAGATGGGAGAAATTAGTGTTTCTAGGAAGTATATGATGAATCTGACTTATGCCATGGTGCATATATATTTTTCCCATCATATTGCATGGCCATTCTGACTGTATTCTATAGAGAAATTACAGGTAACAAATTGCAAGTAAAAAATAGTACAATTTATTCTAATATGGGAATGTTAATAAAATAGTTGTAGTTTTCCAAATCCAACATAGTTTTTAAATCCTGTCTAAATTTTTGATGCATTGGAAATTCATATGAGCTTAAATAGATGACAATGAATCCAACTAAAGTTTGTTCCTTGTTGCAAACACTGTAGTAATAGGAGTGGAGATGCATCAGCAGTGATAGAGGTAACAGCAGTAGTTGTCTGGTAATTGAAGTGGGGTGATGGTGCAGGTGCTGACAGTGGTGGTAATAGTTAATATTTACTGACAATATATTATACATCAAGCACTTCGCTGTGCTTGACATGAAATATATTTCTTAATACACAAAATAATCATAAAAAAGTAGAGATTACTAATATTCTCATTGTGTAGAAAAGCACACTGAAACTGAGTGTTAATAACTTGCTCAAGACAGCTGGCAAATGGGACTTCTATGACTCAAAGTTAAATCAGCCTGTCACCAGAACCCAGTCTTAAAACCACTGTAAAATGGCAGAACTGAAGAATCTAAAATATTTATTTTTTAGAAAATATTACAAAGATTGGAAACAAGATTGGCACTCCTGTTTGCTTTCCCCATCAAGAAAAGTTTTTTTCAGATGACTTTAGAGCTGTCACTGCCAAAACATCAGTGTTTTTTTTTCTATTTTATTGGAAGAAAAGACACTGAAATAGCTATTTTGAAAATTTCAACATCAGTATCATGTCATAATTACTTTATTCAACATTTCTTTGTAAAATTATTAACATAGAATACACAATTCCATAAGAATCCTGTAAGTTTATTAATTGAATTGTAGTTAGACAATTCTGTGTAAAAGCAAAACTTTTTGCATAGCACTTTATTATCCTATATTCTACATCCAGGCCAAATGCTTAATAATCTTATATTGAAGTATCTCTCTCTCTCTCTCTCTCTCTCTCTCTCCCTCTCTCTCTCTCTCTCTCTCTCTCCCTCCCTCCCTCTCTCTCCCCCTGTTTCTAAAATACACTAACACTTGCCACTTTCTTTAGTGTAGCTCACAAAACTCTCTTTATTTGAAATGACCTACTCTCTGTTTACATAGCATTTTATATCTGCATCTGCTATGGCACTGAAACACATAAATAGCTAACAATAACATAATTTAATAACAGTCATGTTCAACTGCATTTGAGGTAAGAAACCATGATTTTATGCTTCTTTATGAACACAGGCTTTATATATCTACCTTGTAGATGGAATAGGTGCTGAGTAAATAAATAAATGAAAAATAAATCTTTTAAAAAGATAATTGAGGTATAATCAGAAACCCACATACCTCTTTCTCTACCGAAAAGGAAATAATTCAATTTAAATTTCAATTCCTTATAACTTAAATATATAAACTGAATAAAGGGAATATAAAGAATATAAAGCTCATGCTAGGTAGATAGATATTTGCCTAATTCTTTGTTATAAATATTATGTTTAAAAGTTGATTCATTTAAAATAACATTAAATTGAACTATGCCATTTTATATGGTAAATCTAACAATATTAGAAATATATTATTACAAAATTTAAATTGTGTTCAATAAGTACATACTGTACTCCATTTAAAAAGATTTTCAGTGAACATTTATTCTACTCCAGATCCTATTCTGGGTGTGGGGATTCAGCAATAAGTAAAACAGGTAAAATTCTTGCTCTCATGAAGCCTTAGTATTGAAGTACAAACCTTTATAGTACAACTTTAGAAAACAGTAATGGGATCTCAGTGTTAAAGCTGTTGTGATAGTGGTTGGGGTGCGTGTGTGTGTGTGTGTGTGTGTGTGTGTGTGTGTGTGTGTGTGTGTAGTTTAAGAGTTTCTTTTTCTGGTGCTATAAAGAAAAGCATAAATAGCTAATATGTGCAATTCGCTAACCAGACATACTGTTAGAAAAATTACTCATAAGAATATAATATTAAAGGTGAAAAAAGACCCTTCTTGCTAATTATATTATACAAAATTATTTATTAGAATTTCATGCAATACTAGACCTCAATAAATAATAGACATTTACCAGCTTCCTTTCAACATGGTATTCAAAATTTATGTCTATATTTACATTTAAAAACATAATTGATAAAATAGCATTATAAGAATGCCTTAGAAGTTTAAGTTTTAATTTGAAGAATGCCTTAATATTCATATTAATCTTGATATATTGATATTCATTAATATCTTTATTTTTATTGTAGAGACTTGAAATAGATGGTTTAGATAGAGATAAATAATATAAAGAGAATAGATAATTTAGATATAGTTGTAAAAATACATAATTGTTGGGATTGCTTTTTTCTGTTCTACATTTTCAAACTTTATGATAACCAAGATATCCATATTTATTTCTACACTTACTGTGATAATTTTCTATTTTTTATATATGCTTTAAAATAATAGCTCTTCATGGCTGCATAATACTTGACAATACGAAGTTGCTACTATTTTTTTTCCCTAGTGTTGGATATTTTAGTTGTTTCAAAACTTTTATTTTATATATAACAAAGCAATAAATAAGAATAGTCAAAAATATATATAGGTTATCATTTTTCAGCTCTCAAGTAACAAATTTGTCTAAACAAAAAAAAGTAAATTGTAATACTACTGATGACTTAGTGAGAGGGAAGACTCAAAATAGATTCATGAAGCGGAAAATGAAAATAATTTAATTGGAAAGAAATTACTATTGGTTTAGTAGATAAGTTATTGAATGCTAGATACATAGTCTACAAAAAAACATTGTCTTCCTCACTTTCACAAGCACTCTCATCCAAACAATTTTGTTTCCCATTCCAACCCTGCCATTGTGTCACCATAGGCAAGTCTCAAATCCTGAATTGTTAGTTGCAAACAGTTGAAGCCAATCTTACTAGTTTAAGTTGTAAAGGGATTATTAAAGTTTATTATGTAGGTTACCATATTTGGGGACAATTGGGGAACAGATTAAGCTAAAGGAGAGACCTAATGAGATAATTGTTCCTTCCAGGGCCACTGCCATTCCTGAGTAAGAAACTTGTATCATTGCTAACCATCAAAGAGGAATGTCTCTGCCTCCACAAACACCACTATCTTACTTCAAATAGAAGCCTCTTATAGGATGATTGGAAGGGGCTAGCAGAAATGGAGCCTGGACAGTTGAGTTCCAATATATGTCAAGAAGACAAGATATTTAATAATAAATATTTTCCTAAATATAGTAGGGTTATTAAACTAAATTATGGATAGTCATGGAAAAGACCAATATTCATTTTATAAATTAGTGTTCTAATCTACAAAATAATGACAAGGGTATATTCTATCTCAAAGGGTTGTTAAAAATGCCAAATAAATTAACTAATGGAAAAGTAATTTGACAGGCTAATGACATACAAAATTGAAATGTTACTCTCCCAGATGAAATCTTTTCATAAGAAAGGAAGGGTTTGAGAGAGGGAAGGAATAACAGTAATTTTGGCATTTATATCTTTCTAAAACTTTTAAGCATAGTGATTAGTTTTCTTAAAAAACAAAACTAAACAATTTACAGAAATCTGGAGACTTATTTATGTTCAAGCTTAATGACTCACCAGTATTGTGACCTTGACGATATTATTTTAATTCTCTGAGCTCTAACATTTTTATATGTAAAATTAAAGTGTATAATATAAAATTATATAATTGTATTAACCAATGTTATACCAATAAACTTAATTTCAAAAAAAAGCTTATAAATTTTTTTAAAAGGAAGTATATAATTATATATATTTAAGTGGATTTTTAGATCTATAATTATATAAGACAAGGCTATTCAGTTGGACAGTATTTAAACCTTTTGCTTTTATCAATTTATTTAACAGGGTACTCCTTAAGGTGATACATCATACTCTTGTAGATGAAAGAGTTCAGATACCTATAAACAATGTATCCCACTTGGCAATGATTTTGGTGCTTAGGTCAACTGCAGCTGATATAGCCTTTCTTTACAAAACACGTTGACTTCAATTTGTAAAAAAAAAATGATGCTGTCCCCAATAGTACATGATTTACTATACCTACCTACCAAAAATGTCTTTTAAGAATATACTTTCAGGCAAAAAAATCTTAAATAATTCATTATCAGTGGTATGCCGTTCAAAATTATTTTAAAAAGCAATTTCTTTATGTTCAAGGAAAATGATTCCAGATGAGAAATGTGGCCTATAGAAATGTATAAGCAATGACGAAAGTGATAACATATGCAAAAAAGGGGTTAATACAAAAGAAATTCCTTTATTCTTCTTAAAGTTTATTAATAAATAATTGCTGAAACAAAAATAATACATTATGAGGTTTATAAAATTAAAAAATATCTAAAAAAATAATAGAAAGTATGGAGGCTAGTAAAATTGGAATACTTTTATAAATTTTTTATTTTATGTGTAAAAAACTATAGTATTGTTTGAAGGCAGAATGTGATAATAAATTAATAATAAATTAATAATACATACAGTAAACTCTAGAGTAACTTCTAAAGAATAAAATAAAATAAAAAGAGGTATGGCTACTAAGACAATGCAGAAAATAAAATAAAATACTAATATATTATTACTCTAAGTTAGCCAAATTGGAAAAGGACAAATATTATATGAAATAATTTTAAATAATAATAAAATAATAGATAGCTGACTTAAAACATATTGATAATTATTTAAATAGAAATGATCTAAACAATTTGAATTAAAAGGCAGATACTGAAGAAGCTATATTAATATCAAAAAGAGACATTAGGCCAAGGAATATATATAATTTGAATTAAGGTAGTGGAAGTCAGCTGAAACATTGCTACCTATACAAACCTCATCCGCTCCTGCCTACTATGGTAGTTCAAAAAATTTGATATGTGTCTATGTGTTTAAATACATACATACACACTCTACCATCACCACTACCACCACGGTTGTAAATACATATTTTATAAGGAGTTTGTTTTACTTTATAAAATACTCATTGGGATTTCATTTCTACCTGTATCATCTGGGGCTACGGTTTTCTAAATAAGAATAACCACTGATGATTACTAACTCATTGGTTCTCAAATTTAGAATGAACTGATGAGTTTTTAAAAATACTTATATCTGGGTTCATCCTACAGAAATTGTGTATTTATTAGTATTGTTTCTATTATAGGTATTGGTGTTTTCAAAGCTCACCAGATGCAATAAATTCTAACAAAACATTGAGCTAACCTGTCTGCAGATTGATTAATAATAGTAGAAATTGATATCACAAGGGCTTTACAAATCCTTATCCTATTGAAGAATTTAAAATTTCAAAAATAAATCTTTAATTTTGAATGTCTAAATAGCCTCTATTACTTCAACATACATACATTCAGTGAATTCAAATCAATCACGTTACTAGACTATATAATCTCTAAGAACTATATATATTCTGAGATAGATTAATTTATTTGTACACTAGTAATTAATGGTAGATCTGAGCAAGAAACCCAGGCCTCCTGGATACATGTCCAATGCTTTCATCACTATATTTGTTTTTTTCTCAGTAAATTGGATATATGCAGTAATGAAATTTTCTTGTGCAAAGCTGCTTATTCCTTGTACTTTCATATAAACTTCACACTAAATAATTTTTATTACTTAACAGTACATCTGACTTTGAGTTATAAGTCATTATCTCCTTACTGGGAACTCAATATAGTAAACATTTTTTCTCAATCATCTATTATACATCTGCAAAAATATATTATGCCACTCAAACTTTTGAATTGCCTTAAGATAACTGTAAATTGCAATGATGAACTGAAATTGGTCATCTAAATTTTGTTATTCAGCATAAGGTATTATTTATCAAACATTATTAAGCATAGCACTATTTTCAAAACATGTCTAATATACATAGACAAACACCTCACAAAGTATGTTCCTCAGAACATTAATACAAAGGAAAGTTCCATGGTGCAATATACTCATCAAATGCTACATCTTCTAGTTTCCTTCTTGAGATTCAATATGAACAAAATTAAAGGCTCTGAGAAACCCTGTAGTAAATAATCCCACACTGCTATAAAGTTACCCAAACTTAGTTGATCACAGTCTATTTTTTATGCACAACCTATTATATTCAATGCAAATAGCATTCTATGGAAGAGAATTGGATTATACCTTTCTAGATTTGTTGTAGAAATCTAGCAATTATTAAGGTTCTAAATTACCATACATCTAGGGATCATCCCACTTGTCAAAGTCACATTAGCATCTTACTTCCCTTTGCTACACAACTAGGGTCTATCCCTGAGATGATACACCACCTATGAACTTGAAAAACTTGCTTCTTGTCACTATTCACCTCCAGTATGCATCTCCACCAAGTGTTTCAATAATGTCTCTACTGCATTGTAACCTCAGTAAGAGCAAAGCCTTTTCTCTCTACTCTCAGAACCTTCCATTATTTCTATCAAATATTTTGTAATTACTATTTGCGGTATTCGTAGAGAAAGAAGGCTTAAAGATAGGAATCAGGTCTTTCATTTTTGTAATCCCACTAGCCTTAACACAATTTTTAAACACAGTAGTTTCTTAATACAATTTATTATTTTTATGTGTATTATCCTCCATGCATATTATTAAAATTTTTGTGCGTCCTAAATTAAAAAGTAATAAAATAATTTTTAAATGGGAAAAATCGCAATAAAAGATAAGCATGAAACAGATTACATACTGACTTTAGGCCTTTCTTAAGAAACATTAGTGAATAAATCTCATAAACTTGCTTAGGTTCATTTCATTCTTTGACATTACTGTTGTGTGTTGCATTTTGTAGGGGACACTTTGCCTTGTAGCTTCTACTCCACCCAGAACACTCTACACATCCTTTTTTGACTATTTTTTAGGCTACGTTAGAAATGACCATTCTTCTGTTCTAATTATTATACTAGCAAATTTAATTTATGCTAAAGTGTTAATAGAATACACGCTATTACTCTGGTCAAACAATATTAGCAATGCAACATAAGGGTTTAATAATATAATGAAAAGTCAGATTTGATTAAGGAATATCAGATACTACTCAAGGTCTGCAATTCAACTCTTGGGTTTAAAGATTTCATGTGAACTAACAGCTTCCTAGAACTTGATATATACTGGAACAAACTCTTTGCTTTTAGTAACTGTGAAATATGTTCAGAGGTATCTTCAAGCTATTTCTAAAGCCTATGTCCTCCAATCTGCAACATTAAGAAACATAATTCAGCAAAAAAAGTCAATCCATTCAGACCAGGCAATTCTCCTCCTATACTATATTTCAGACAATAAATGCTATTTCAGGCTCCAGCCAATATTATTAAAGCTTCTGCTATATTTAAGGCAGTGTACTAAATTATGAGGGAAGCACAGTGATAATGGAAAAATAATCCTTAACTCCAAAAAATAATACTATATACTCTCACTTTCTGCCCAAACAAGTAAAATACTATTTTAGATACAATGTGCTAGCTCTACCCAAACCAATAATTTATACTCTGAAAACTTTCAAATTAAGAATTTATACCTTATGCAAACATTTCAAACATTTTTTTATATTTTCCCTTCTAAAATGGCCCTGTATGTCTTGCCCCACATTCTCAATAATACAAGATGCATTACATTAAAAAGTAAATTTCTTAGCTTTAATATTTTGTATTTTTAAGTGCAAATGTTTAAAATAAATTGTTATTCCTTATCAGTTTTTAAAATATTACAATAAAACACATTTTTTAGAACTCTGACTATGCTTAAAGCATGTGTTAGAGATTTTTTCCTCTTTCCTTAAATTTTCTTGGGTTTATTGAGTTATTTATGTCTAATTTTTCCATTTCCTTTCTCTTTCTAGCAGTTCATAGTGTATACAATGTATTTTAATTATTTGAGGAATTATTTGATGTTAATACAGTAGCTGACTTATGAGGTATAAAGTTACTTTATATTTAATGAGCCTCAAAAATGTAAGGAACCAAAGATGATGAAATATTCATCACCAATAGGTGTCGTCCTCCCAGTTATTTTTATAGTATATGTTTTACTTCATTTTATCCAATCCTCACAATTAGTCATCATTTCTATTATCTTATCAGTCCATTGTAATTTAGATTTATCCAACATGGATTAGTAGTTTATTTGCTCCCCACTGTTTTGTCTCACTTTATTCAGGATGATTATCCTTCTTTATAAAGTATATCCATAGTGTTTGTTTTTCTGAAAATGTCTTAACTTGCCTCTCAGTGATAATTCAGGGTGTGAAGAGTTTTTAGGTGGGAATGATTACTGTAAGTAGCTTGATGGTAAGAAGTCCACTGTCATCTGATCACTTACTTTCAAGATCATGTTTTCTCTTTGGTGCTCTATACATCCACTAAATGTTTCTGGGTGCATACTTTGCTAATGTGAACATGTACAAGTTTTCTTCAATTCTTTGAATTCATCTGGCAGTATCTTTTTGATTATTGCCTCCCCAATTTTTCATATTCTGTAACTCTAATTATTATATTTTGGGAATATTGATCCTAGTCTTTATGTCTCAATCTCACTTCTCCAGATCTTTGTGCTGCATTCTGGATACTTTTCTCAGATCTATTTCACACATCATTAATAATCTCTTCAGCTGTATATAATCCACTGTTTAACTTATCCAAAATCTTAATTTCACTGAATTTTTTATTTCTAGAAATTCATTTTAGTTATTTAGTCATTTAGAAATTTTAAAAAATTTATATTCCTTTATTCACCCTATGATTCTTCTTACAGGTTATACTTAGTCAATTCTCCACCCATAGAAATCCAGTGTGATCTAGTTTTTGCAAGTTTCTTCAGAATGCAGGTTTACATTCGCTCCTAATTACCACCCTTGTGTTTTCATTAATACAGTATCAGTGTTTTATTTCTCAGTTTGGGATTACTCAATAACAAGAGTAGAGTAAATTTGAATGCCACATACATGAGAAGCAAGAGTTTCAATTTCTCAGACTACTTTCCCCATGTATAAAAGCCTAAGAAGAGACAATATCTCTTACTGTCTTCATGGGCTGGGAAATGAAACTTTTACAGTGATTTATATGAACAAGGCAAGCAACTCTCCCAAAGCCATTTTTATGAGGAGGTGTCATTCCAATTTGAGTAGATTATTTAATATATCTTCAACTAAGTGTAGGAAATAATAATAATTATAACTTATTTTATGGAGTTAATTGACCAGTGTTACACAGGTGAGCTTCTTTTAACATGAGAAGCAGTTTGTAAATATAGAGCACTCTATTTATATTAGTTTTGTTTTTATGCTTCATAAAACAAAAGATTTAGGAAAATCTTAATGATGTCCTTTCTGCTCCATTAAAATACTTAAATGTTCAAATCTTATTACATTATTGGTTTCCTATTATTAATGCTGATTGTATTATAGAAGCAGTATTAGAAGATTACCAACCAGTTCATTTTATAAAGTGGCCTATATAAAACAACGAGTAACAGTAATCTTATCTTATTACCATCATAAACTGAAAGAAATATTTTTAAAATTCCAGTGGTTTTCTTCTAATAGTCTTGATTCTAATTTTTCTGCTTTAATGAAATGATTATTCATTTAGGGAACTTTCATTTAGATATATCTCATAGTCACTTAATAGAAAGCACCATTTTTCAATGAATCATCAAATTAGTTCAAAATAAAATGTTAGGGGAATTTTGTATACTACATTCCATAATGTGGTATCACAT
The DNA here is from genome assembly GCA_004027375.1 of Macroglossus sobrinus. Lineage (NCBI taxonomy): Eukaryota > Metazoa > Chordata > Mammalia > Chiroptera > Pteropodidae > Macroglossus > Macroglossus sobrinus. The sequence goes on along the minus strand of PVKZ01001892.1, from coordinate 74,488 downwards.
TTCATAATGTGGTATCAAAAACCCTAAATTTAGGTTTCCATTCACAACTACTATATGTATACACCAAGACTTGGTAATGTCAGTGTTTTGTTTTTGTTTTGGATATTTATCTTTAGCTAATCAAATTTATATATAATAGTGTCTTATTTGGTTTTAATTTGCATTTTCCTAATAATGATATTCAACATCCTTCATGTGCTTGTCATCCATATATTCTCCTTGATGAAGTGACTGTTCAGACATTTTCCAAATTTATGTTTTTCTATAATCAGAATATGTCTTAACCTGATTGTGTTTTACCCATGTTTTATTCTTGTATGTTCCTTGTCTTTTCATTTTCTTAATATACCTTTTGAAGGGCAGGGGTTTTTGTTTTTATTTTTTTATCATGGTAAAAAAACATGAGATTTATGCTTTTGACAAAAATTTAAATATGAATACAGTATTGTTAAGTATAGGCACAGTATAGTATAATCAGATCTCTAGATCTTATTTATCTTGATAATATTCTTCGCAAATGCACACAGAAAATTTTCTAGGATAGATCACAAGTTAGCCAGAAAACAAGTCTGAACAAATCCAGAAGGCAGAAATTATATTAAGCATCATTTTGACCACAATGGTGTGAAACTAGAAAGGAATAACAGGAGAAAAGCTGGAAATTTTGCAAATATGTGAAAATTAAATAACATGCTCCTAAACAACCAACAGATCAAAGAAGAAATCAAAAGGGAAATAAAAAAATATTTTGAGACAAATAAAAATGGAAACACAACATACTAAAACTTATGAATAAAACTTATGAAAAAAAATTTGTTTTTACAAATCTAAGAGGAACATTTATAGCAATAAATGAATACATGAAGAAAAACGACATTACAATGAAATACAAAGGATCCCAAGATTGCTATGAACAATTATATGGCAATAAGTAGAATATCCTAAAAAAAAAACCTGATAAATTCCTAGAAACATACAATCTATCAAGACCAAATCAGGAAGAAACAGAAAGTCTGAACAGAACCACAATCAAAACTTCTAACAAAGAAAAGCCAATGGCCTGATGCCACTGCTCCTTAGCATCTCTGCTGAGATACACTCCACTGAGAGATGCTGCTTCTACTCCTGACATGTGTGACTATTTCACTTCCAATAGAAGTGTATATATTTAGCCTTAGAGGAGAGCTTAATATAATTTTATACAGATAGTTGCTTATGGTTCCTGTCAATACCTTTACAACGGAAAAGTATAACACTTTGAAATATTGCAAATATTTTTTAAAACTATATTTCTTTAAAATGTTCACTGAGAAAATAATTTGGAAAGAGATAAATTATTTAAAGAGCATTTTCATCATAAGATAAAAAAATGCTTTTAGTTAACCATAATACTGTTAAAGTCCTTAAATAATTTATTTTATGTATGCTAAACATATCTCTTGAAATATTATATGTTTCAGTGCATTGTATGCTTTTATTTTTTTAAATGTACAGCAGTAAATATATACTCAATCTAGCTTAAATCTCAGCAATTCCAATTTAGAATTGAACCGCTGACTTTCAATATACAAACTATTGCTACTAGTACTAGAAATGTTTGAAAGAAATTATAATTTATAATTCCCTATTGACAGAATTAGTCAACACTATAAAATAATAATGCTATTTTAAAAATATACAAAAATTTAAACACTTCCTAAAGTACTGGTCAATTTCACAGTCACCTTGGAATCATGCTATCATTGTACAGAACAGTTTTCTAAGTGCTCTTGGGGAGTGCTGCTTGTTTTTTTTTTTTTATGTCTATAATGATAACAAATTTTTACCATTTAAGGATGAATTTAAGTTTTAGAAATAGTAAAAAAATCACTTTGAGCTGATTATACTCAATAAAAATTGTGATTAAGCCAAGTAAAATCACAGCATTATTCAAAGAACAGTTTTAAAGAAAGTACACCATGAACCTGAAAGTTTTTATGGTGAAAACGCCAATCAGATTCAAACAAGGCCAAGACTAAAAGGTTGAAGCAGGATGAAAACTAACAGATCTCAACTCTGGCTGCACTTGACAACTAGGTGGTAGTATATAAAATAGCAACTGGGACAAGTCTTGGATTTTAAATTTAATCCTAAATGTTGATATATTTTTTAAAACTCTTATTCTGAATAAAGGTGATGTACAGTGATTATTTTAGGAAAAGTTTCATTTGGCTAAGTAATCTTAATCTCAATACCAAATGTGAAATGCTAGGAGGTAAATCTCTGCTGCAATGAGATGTCTACACAGAGTGGTCAATTACTGCATGATTTGATATCAGGTGCAGAAGGCGCTGATGCCAACATTTCATCCTACTTGCTTTCCCATTTTCTAGTGGATGTTAAACAATCCTTACCATTTCATCACTTTAGTCCTTAAGATTTTGATCCTGTTTAAAAAACAATGTATTTTGGAGGTTGAGACATGCCACCTTCATCTATTATTAGAGTCCATGTACACACACATAACACAAACACACACATAAACAATCTCAGAATTGTCATTGCTGGGAGAACATACATAGAGATAAAGATCAAATTAAAATGAAACTATAATGAGAAGAAATTGATAATTGGAAAATTTAACACTAGTAAGGGGAAGAAAGTGGTATAGGAAGTTGTGGACTTCCACAATAAATATGCTTTAAAATTCTTCCCAATTTTAGACTGTGTATATAACTTATTAATTTAAAAAACATTCACTTAAAAAGGGTTTTGGATATGATCAATAAATATTAGAGAAAGACATCAGAATTCAACAAATTCTCACATCCTTTAGAAGACAGATTACTCAGAGAACACATTTTGCTCCTTTGTTAAAATTTAGTCAATTTATTCTCCATGCATCCTTTTATATATTTACTATTTTTCATTCACATTTTATCACTAAAACTTTTTCTCGCAAAAGTGAAAATTCACTTTTACTTTAATATTTAATATTTCTATATTTTATTTTCATAGCTGTTTTAAAGGTTACAGGACTAATAATATTTTATCATTTAATTTATAAAAACATTAATCATCTATGTTTTAATTAAGAATTTTTGTGACAGTCTGTTTTACCTATTTCTTTTTTACATGACAATACAAAATTTTTCTCTTTTTCAACTCCTGACATCTCTGTCTCATATAGAGAAAAATTATCTTATGTCTACTAGGAATCATAAGAATAAAATATTTTAATGTCAATTCTTCTTCTATCCATACCCAAATAGATGGCATCAAACTTGCCCTCCCACCATAAGCAATCAGATCTCTGAACAAAATTTGTGTGGCAACTGTTCTTCATCACAGGAAAATAGGAAAAAAAACTGCAATAACATGCTTTTGTATGTGTAGGACATGTTAATTTAAATGTTTTAAAGAAAAATCTTACTCCAATAAAATTTAAGTATTCTTTCAAACGTTCAAATCTTAAAGAACTCATAGAATCATCTTTTCTTTGGACTATAGCCTCCTTTCTATTCCAGCTTAATTACCTGAAGAGCTTTTGGTTGGAGTCAACTCTATAAATATGTATTGCTTCTTTGAAATCATTGTTTGTAAATATTATTAATTATTGTTTTTCTATTTATAAAATTAAAACAGTACACATTCAGATTCTTTAGTGATTGGTTTACTTACTATTCTGTTTTATATTTAGAGTTAAATGTATTTTAGCTTTTATTGAGGATTTACTCTTCAACCATATATTTATATAAAAATGAAATAAATACAATGGTGTTTGAAACTTTAATCGAAAGTGAGCCCATAAATTATTTGTCTTATCTTAACATATTTTTTCTTATTTAAATAAAATATGAACAACTTGTTGATATTAAAAGGCAGTTTCTCTTCACCAATTTTTAGGTACATTCAAAATGAAAAACAAATTATATCAAAATGATGTGTATAAGTTTTCCCACTTTAAGCTTTTAAGTGTCTATAATAAAAACCATTTTAAGGTAAAAGAAAAATGCCAAAGGGTATTATTTTTACAAAACTAAAAGAAGAAGTTTATATGTACATGTTTTTATATCACTATATACACCTTAGGTCTGGCATGTACTACATAGGCTAATCGTCAGCCTTCTGGAGTATATGTGGAGCTATTACCTAGAATCTCCACACTGAAGATAGGAGAAATTTGTATATGCAAATACAATTAATCTGAAGCTTTTATACTATAATGTTTTCAAAGTTATCCCATCAAGAATATATTTTAGTATATTTTTAGAATGAAATGCATTTTATTTAATGTTAATTCTTTGAAAGTATTTAATAATCTCTCAAATAACTGAATACTCTGATTTCTTAATATTATTACCTAAGTACCTAACATTATTAATGCTTACTAAGAAAATATTTCATAATCTTCAGTACCTTAGTGATTGACATGATTATTTAGAGCTTCTATACTTATGTAGGGATAATATAATTTATAACTAATGATTATATATAGATATACATAATATATGTAAAGCATATATATGTTTTTGCTCTTTTAGCTCATTTAAAGACATTTATTGTCACACACGTTGATGAAAAATATGCCTTTAGAATCAAACACATTTTATTAAAAACAGTCATTTTATTATGGTTTGTATAGGAAAAATGTATTTCACTGGCAAGAAAGTTTAAAAGTCATAAAAAATAAGCCAGAATACTTAGATTTTTATAGAATTGTATACAAAGCCCTTCTACATATTTTGTGTCACTTAACTATGTTTTTATATTCCATAAAACAAATAAAATATAATATACATTTCTAATTACTGATACAATTATTCTTGTTCTTAAGTATTCTTTTGGAAAGTAAAGTGGCACTCTGGGAAGCCACATGACATATGTTAGGTAACAAAGAGACCATTTAGTAATTCAAAGCATTTTTTTTCAATCTGTGTCATTATCTATTCTGTGAACCAAGTAATAATATAATGGATAAATAATTAGCTCTCTTTTATATTCTCTACTAATTTCCACATTCAAGTCCAACATGATGATCTAGATTACTTATAAACACATCTCACAGGAGTATATCAACTGCACTATGACCACTTCTGAGGAATAGATATTCTAACAGGATTTGTCTTGCCTCAGTATTTGGCACTTCTATCTTTCACTAATTATCAACCTTAACCAGAATTTTGTGAGTAATTCTAATACAATATTTAAGAATAGTATAAAATAACTAGCACCATCTGCCTTCCTGAAAAAATTGGACTAGCAATCCATCATGATGGTTCTGGGATGCCCTTAAGAATATGATGGAGGCGCTATATCTTCTCTCCAGGAATATATTATAAACAAAATTTGCATAAACTACAAGAAGTTTAAAGATGCCCCGAGGCCCCTGTAATAATGGAAGAGTCCTTCTGCTGACTGAGCTTTCAAGATGTGTGGTAGATTTATCAGGTGAGCTATATTTATCTAGTGAGGTAACATATCATAAATATATTCCTCTCAGAAACTTTAATCTTATTTTAAGCCAAAATTAACTGATATCTTTTGATGGCTTTCTAGTTCCTTTTTCAATCCATGTAAAAATATATGGGAAAAACTGCATGAGAAGCAAATACATACAAATGTTTTGTAAGAATTAAAACTCATTAATTACTGGAAGTAAAAAAAAATGAAAGTAAAAATAGAAAACAATAAAAATATCAGGTGACAACTGAAAGTTTAATATGTGGAATAACAATTTTTGTACTAAATTTTACAGGCAGATTGTATAAGAAACCCCAGCAGAGAAAAGGTGATAAGGATTCCTAACTTCTGGAGTTAGTAAGCAGGCAAAATTATTTTTAAAATCTAATGGTGATTTTCTCTTAGGGTTAGGTAAAGAAATGTGATCATAAAGGAACACACAAGAAGACTTAAGCTATTGAAAGTGTAATGGTTAATTTTGTGTGTCAACTTGAATGCGCCAATGAGTGCTCAGACATTTGGTTATACATTTTTCTGAATGTCTCTGTGAGGGTGTTTTTAGATGAGATTAATATTTGAATTGGTAGATTATCGTCATTACATTTATAACTAATATTTATAGTATTAATGCATTCAATCCATAAACATTATATATTTGTCCATGTTTTTATGTTTATCAAAAATTATCATGCAAATTTTCTTAGATTTATTCTTGGTACCTTATTATTTTGGTGATTTTATATACTTTCTTTTTTGTGATGGTTAATAATATTCAGAAATCAATATCTGTATGCTAATTTTTATAGAATAAATTTCACGAACTTTATTATCCTAATTATTTTTCTGTCAGTTCTTAAGATTTCCTGTGTAGTACAATCTTATTATCTACAAGTAATAATAATTTTATTTTTTCTTCTTGAATTTTTAAACATATTGTTCCTTTTATCTAGTATCACTGTAAGAGATTTATAAAGATTAAAATATAAGGAATTTTATTATTTTTTTTGAAGGATAACTTTGGATACAAGTAAAACCCTTTCCTAATTATTTGCACAATTACAGTTATTTCTAGCAGATCATGATAGATGCACATTGATCAACAGCTGCACAGATATAGAAAAAAATATAAAGAGTGAATCATGAAGGACCTAGAATTTGATGTATCAGAGCATGACTCCAATTAGTACATCTGTTGCAACTGAAGATTTCCACTGTGGATACTGGCTAAAGTAGGAGCTATGTGAAGGAAGCTCAGCCTCCCAAGTCTGTGGATACTGAAATTTATCTTTTTCCCTTTAGTTCCTAGGTCTGATTTCCAAATCATACTATGCCTACATAAGTCCGACCATGAGCATGTACAATCTCATTCAGCCTTTGTTGTAGCCACTCATATGTGGGCCTGGTCTATGTCACTTAGTGTCAAATTTTGTTTACTTCATCACCTATTCTTTCATATATTTGCTGGTGACTTCTATGTTCCAGGTAAGACATAATATTAATCCTATGACATTTCCCAGCCTGGTTTCCAGATACAAGTTGAGCTCTGCTAGCCTCCTGCCTGGAAATAGTAACTTTGCCTCAACCTCGCCAGTCCCTTTCCACAGGGACTAGTCTCTTGTATTTCAATTTCCTGGGAATCTATTCCACTTAATATGGACCATCTTAAACATTAAAACTCCTACCTTGAATATTTTTACCATCTATAAAGACTTCTGTTCCCATTTACTATCCCCAGGTACAATCTTTTGGGATAGAACTCCTGACCCCAATCAGATGCACTTCTTAATGTCAGAGCTGTTTGGATTCTCTATTTTGGGCCAAAGGCACCCTCCTCAGGTATAAGCTTTAAAGTTTAAGTAGGCTTGGCCTTGAATATTCTGACCCAGTCTTTATCTCTAGCTATTTCTATCACAGCTAAGCCATGTAATACAAAAAGACAAAGTGGGAATGAAAAACTAACCATTTTTAATATTCTCCCATCTCTGGATGCTTTGCCATTACATTGCATAGGAATTGTAACAGTTATCTCTCTCTCTCTCTCTCTCTCTCTCTCTCTCTCTCTTTTTCTTTTCCTGTTCTGTCCTTTCTGATAAATGAGAAAATCCTACTTGTTCCACTGTACTCAGAATCCTGAAATTAACCACAGTATGCTAATTAATAGCCATGAATATGTCTAGATTGCAAACTCTATATATTTGAAGCAAGAAGGGGATGGGGGAAGGAACGGGGTGAAGTTGTTTTTATCCTAATTTGGTGAAACTTTCTACATGAGCTCCTTGAATACTCCTACACGTGCACCATTTTCTCTCTCATGGTCACATATGTTTTGTATTATGTAAAAGTTATATGAATATATTTAACACCTGGTTGCATTTTAATACATTTAGTCAAGAGCTACAGGGTAAAAGAGAAGCATTTGGGAAGACTACGATGGGATGAATTTGTTCCTTATTCAGCATAGTGAGAGGGACTTTCTTAAAACATCAAAAAAAAAAGTGTTCAGATGGCAAATTAAAAATCTTAAAGTTGGTAAGAAGGTAAAGTTTGAGTTATTTATGAAGCAGAACACGCATATTTGCTCTTAGGTTTTGAGGAAATGAATTCTTATGTGTAATATTTCCTTACCAAATTTTTTTTTCCTTTGAGTTAAAAATAACGAAGTGAAGAATGAAAATAAAAGAAACTGACAATGACTCTTTTTTCTACCAACCTTTATATTATTTTCTAATATTGTTTTGGACTTTCTGGCCAATAACCGAGATTTGGAAGTGAATAGGTCATTTCAATGTCAGTTAGTTCCTTACTAAAGCATTATTACAGATTATTTTCCTCCCATGTCTCCTTCTTTGAGTAAACCTGCCATGAAGCATTTTTGCAAGAGCCTGTTCTCAAAGAAATTAAGGTCAGTGAAAGGCCAAATCAAACAGTAGCAAATTTAGAAGGAAGAATAAATGACGCTTTTCTCAATAATACAAGGAGAAGTATTATATACATATTTTTTAATTGTACAGAATATTTAAAAATATAGTGCTTATGGAATAGGATATAGAAAATACTTAATTCAGTACTCTTATTTTAGATAACATATATATTTAAATTTAAATTGACTGTTTTATTTTTTCTGTTCTGAGAAACATAAATGGCAGAATTTGAAAGAACCAGGTATGAGTAATTGAAAGATTAATTTATTGGACAATAAAGTTTAATGTAGATACCAAACACTGTAGATAATTCTTTTTGAGAAGGATTGGAACTGGGATCAAGATTGTGTTTTAAATAGTACTCATAAGTGAATCTTAAGCAGGTGGTCTTAAGTTTACATTGTGACGTTTTGTGGGTTTTTGTTTTTGTTTTTGTTTTTTTCTATAGGATAAAGTTTAAGCACAGCTTTCCCCGACTCAAGGTACAAAGGACCTCTACCCATGCCTCTTAACCCAAATAAGCATGTTCTTTACTTTAGCTTAGTTATTCTCTTCACTCTACCTGAAGCGTCATACCTTTTTATTTTAATGTTTGCTGTGTTTAACTATCATCAGAGTGTCCCATCCTCAATTGTTTGTCCTCCAAACTTCTATTTCTCTTTATGGGTACAGATCAATCCCTACATCCCCCACAGAGACCTTTATTGGCATCAGATATCCTATGTAGATTTATTCCTTTTATATATTTTTTATATCTTTTTACATATGTTTTGCATTGGCAGGTGTCATAGTGGTATGTATATCACAATCAGGTAAATATAAACTTTCTGCAAAGTATGCAGGCAGGAAGGATTTTATGAACCCATTGCTTGGATACATAATATACTTGAACTTTTTGTGGAAATTGATTTTATTGAGAATATTCTTTTATTTAATGTCTTATTTCATAATTGCCTTCTCCCACTTTTGGAAGAAATGTGACACTCATCAAGAATCTTCCTGTAGTACATTGATGGGAAACAAACAAACAAACAAAAAAAACAAAAAATAAGATTAAGTATTTTTGTCTGAGAAAACTCCTTTAATAAAGGCATATCTTTCAGGGAAGGCTTCATAATGTTCTCAGACTCATGCATACATCTTTTTAGGGTGAGGTTTGGCACATGGTGAAATCTGTGAAATGCAGTTAGGATGTTTTAAAATCAAATTCAGGTAAAAAGTTCTGTAGAGTAGGATAGTGGGACTGCCAACTATTCTGTTTCCATGAAATTTACTGCATCCCCCATCGATTGTAGTAGAATGGTTCATTTATAAGAGAGAGAGAGACTCAGAGTTATAAGCTAATCCATCTTCTACTGTTTTATACATAGTTTTATTACAGGCCTTCTCTTTTTTTGTTACTGTCTACAAAATTAAGTGTAATCCTGAAAGCAGAATATCCAACCCAGTCACTTAGAAAAACTCCTTAAACACTTCTAATTTTATGAGATTGTTTTGAATGCCTATTTAGGCTCATTTCAACAGTATAAACAAGGTACCTCAAAAAAAGTGTAGTGGATATGATGATAAGATATTTAGTTTTAGTAAAGCATATATAAAACTACTCATGAATTTTGAAAATAATTAACTTTAATGTCTGGATACTTTACCTTTCTCTATAAGCCACATAGTTTAAAATTCTTTGATTTAAAGAAAAGTGAAAAATCTAAGTGTTTTCAATTGGATTACCATTTAAATATTTTTTGACTGTAAAATGTCACATGATATTTTGGTACATAATTTGGAAAAGATTTAAATACTTGAGTGACTTTGCTATATTAAATGGCTTGTCATTTTAATCTACTTGTTTATGTATGTAAGGCTTTCTAGCACTTAAAATATAAATGCAGAAAAAAAATTAAATCACTGCTGAATATTCTCATTCTAGCAGTAAATCATAATCTTAAATTGATATAAAATACTATAGAACTTTTTAAAATCTCATTAAGATTTCAATTTTAAAATCTCATTTCCAATATTTTATTTTGTATGTTTATAATTAACAAATTTTCTAATAATGTGTTTTTTATCAGTTCTATTTTAAAAGCAATTGTGACAACATAATCCATATCTTTTAAGTTTAGAATCATATTGTTATAGTAAATATAGGGTTAAATTTTATTTATATACACATAAATAAAAAGTTGAAACCATTTATACTTGTAAAAAATAGGTCAATTAAAAATGTGTAATAGAATGCACTACTATCAAAATTTTTGTGGAGTATCAAGCAAAATCATTAAAATCACTACTTAATATTTTTAACATTTATTCATATATATGTCTATTATTTTAACAGTTAGTCATATCCATTTTTCTTTATTATGCCCTGCTGCCACAGTAAAATTGTAAGCTATTGCTAGGCATGGATTTTCTTTCATATTTTAGTTTTTCCTCTAATAATGAAAAATGTTTATTCAATAAATTATTGTTAAATTAGAACAAATATTGAGTTTATTTCTAAGAGCAAATACAACTCATCTTTATCTACATTGAAGACATAAAATATTGAAAATAAATCCAATTGAAAAAAGAAATACTCAGAGAACAGTGTCTTTCTAGTAGGGGCTAAATTTTAAAATAAAGTTCTAGGCAAGCAAGTACTATTTACTTCTTTCTAAAAGATTTTATATTTAAAACTATAGATTTTCAAAATAAAAAATACTATGAAATTTGAAACAATTTAAGTCCTAACTCTACCAAGTTTGTACTGTGACCTTAAAAAATTTACTACTCAACTTTTGTTTCCTGAACTGAAATAATTAATCAGACACCTCTCAGGTTAAAACGCAAATAAGAATTGTTTTTACAATAAGGATTTCTTATTTTTACAGTGTGGAGTAGAGCACACAGCAACATCCTGAACACAAGTCAATTTCTTGAGCATCTTTTGAAATATTCCTTTTTAGGTAGGAAAAAATGCAAAATAAGTGGGTTAAAAATGCATCTATAAAATACAGACTGAGAGAGGAATCTTATCCACTTCTCATACCTCGTAAAAATGAATGCATTAGAGATCTAGGTGTATATAGTGCAAAATAAAATGATAATGGATGTTTTCACAGTTGAGATGTGACATTCCTGGTGTGTCCAATGAATTTTCACTGAGCCCGAAGATTGCTAAATGAGCAGATCTGCCATGCTTATGTCTATTCTGGAAGCTTCTATTAAAATTTGGAGTCAACATAGGAGAAACTCTTCATGACCCTATGCCAAGTTGTAGTCAAAAACATGTCAACTAAATGTGCCATCATAGACATTTGCAATCACTCTGGTTAATTGCTATTGGAACTGACATCCTGTTTTCATTTCCCCACTGCTACATTTCTGAGCAAGCTCGATCAACCTCAAATTCATAACAGCATGGCAGCAGAAAGATTTGTTCCCACATGTTCAATTACCATTTCTTGACTTCTCAGTGAGAAATTAATATCTTTGCCTATACATTTTTGGCAATATCATCTCTCAAAAGTCAAGCAATTACATAACTCTTATGGCAATATAAGCCAAGAGAAAACTTAGCAGTTTGGATGATATCCATTTTACTTTAGTGTATTTTATCCTCTTAACTGGTATCTTGGTAGGATTCCTCTAACAAAGGACAAAACTAAAGTTTCATTGGAATATATCTGAGCTTGGTTCAATATACTAATCAGGTTTTAAAATAATATTAACCTTTAGTGATATTTACAAATGTGGATAGAAATTTACATTCATTAGAGTGCAATGAAACCTCACACCTGAAAGAGGACACAGACTTTAATATCTGTAAGGTTAAAAAAAAAATGACTCATTATCCAATATTTTTACAGTTGTTAATAATGTGTTCTTGTCCAGAAGAACATCCTTTATGGGCAGAATCTCTGAATATTAAGGACAGAAATTTTCAAGAACGAGAGTTCGATCAACTCTACTAGAAAGTCACAAATTTTTAACAGCAGAGGGCAATCTTCTCTAGCAATAGTACACACAGGGCAAAAGCGTTGCCTGTGGTCTTCTTCTGCCAATACTTTTGTCTTTTTGTTCTCTCTGAAATTTTATATATATATATATGTGTGTGTGTGTGTGTATGTATATATGTGTGTATATATATGTATAAATATACACTATATATAATATGTATACTATATATAATACATACTTAGAAATTATATATAATTATATATAAAAATTATATATGTAATTATAAATACTTTATATATTATATATGTAAATAACACATAATTTTTATGTTCAAATCTTTTATATATATTTTATATATACAAATTATAATTAGTTAAAATTATAAACAATTACACTACATAATTATGTATATAATTATATATAATTGTGTGTATATATATATACACACATACATATATATGTATATATATATATATATAAAAGATCTGAGCATATATATATATTAGATCTGAGCATATAAATTACCTTCTGGACTAATCTTGTGTTTCATATATTATCTTTATTACTATTTTAACTGAACTGTTCCACAGTAGCCATAAGGGTCAGAATGAGCAGATCTGTTACCAAATCATCCTAAGGGTAGTACACCAAATAACGAAGGTTCAGTGGCTAGGAGACCAAATATGCACCAACTTGAAAAAAAATACTAATAAGGATATGGTAGCACCAGTATATTCTGTATTCTGCTATGAACATACATATTTAAATTGAAATGAAAGCTGATCCACTCTAATCAGAAGATAAATGACAATCTGATAAACTTAAAAACATATCCACTAAGTAATTGCTTACTATCAATAGCAAGCATCTGTCTTTAGTGCATATTGACTCTAAATTTTTAAAGTTAAAGTGATGGATGCATCGAATGTCAAAGTAATGCAGCCAGGATAACGCTTGGAAATTAAGGTTGGATTTGCTGATCCACAAGAGGATGAGTTTGGTATGTAACCTGAATTGAACTCAAAATTTTTTTTTGGCAGAGTTTTCAGTAAATAAGGATGAATTTCCTGCAGTACAGTTTCATTTACTAAAATATGTGGAACCTACTACTTTTAGTACCATTATTAGAATTTTACCAATGTCCAAAAAAATGTAAAAACACTCTCTTCCTGACCACGAATAGGCTAATAGTCTGGATAGACTTTTTATATTAAGTAGCAAAATATTTTTATTTATTTATTCATATTTCTCTCCCATGTTAAAATTTCATAATAGAAAACTGAAAAGTTGAGTTTTTATTTGTAACTAATGAGACAATAAAACCTAATAGGGAAAGCAAGCATAATGTGAAAAGAGTCAGGAGAGGAGTGAACACATATAGCTTCTTAAAGCTGTAGGACATCAGGATTAAGTGTCAGTCATAGTTCTGCCAGCTACATTCACGGCTCACCTCCTGGGATTTCTCAGTGTGGCTCAGTCCAGAACTGAAAGTAGTAGAGATCCAAGGCAAACAGCTATATGATTTCTATGCATCTGTGAAGTTAGTCTCCCATCTCAGAAAAAGGTGTTTTTTCAGACACTCCACGGAGTCTCTGAGGATAAAGGAAGAAACCGCTTAGGATCAGGCAGGAGGAAAGAAAGACCTAATATTCTCCATATCTGGAAGGAGCAATCAGAACCCCTCTCAGGCCTTGGGAGGACTAGACTCCTGGTGCATTCGTAACTCTAACAGTGACAGGCATTTTTGTGAATAAGGAAGTCTAGAATTAGAGGAAGAAGCCAGATTATACTCTTTTTATTTATTACATTTTATAAAGGTAAAATCTACTCAATTATAAACTAATTTTGTATAAATATAATTATATACTTTCTATAAGGTAGTAGATATGTAGAATAATTTTGTAATGTTCCATATACTATATCACATAGGTATAAAATCGTATATATCACATATATTCAATACATACTAGAGATTCTATTTTATACATACATATATATGTGTGTGTATATATATGTGTGTATATATATATATATATATATAAACGATCATATTTTCAGATATCCTAAAACATTGAGAAATCAAGAAAGAATAGAATGCATAATTTTAAAATAAGACCATATTGTGCATTTTTCAAATAAAAATATAAATAATATACTATATAAAGTATAATATTATTCTCTAATATATATTATTTATTAGCATGTAGCATTCCAATTCTTGCAGTACTTCAGTATTCTGATGTAACAAAGCAAAAAGAACCTGCTCTGGCCACTGCATCTTAGAAAGGTTTATTGATCTCTTATTGCTACAACTATTATGGGAGCAGAGGCAGCAATTCCTCAAATCTAGTTCCAAAAGGATTGAATCTGACCAAGATTTTTATGTCAAAATCTCTATATTCAATTGCAATCTTATAACAGCACCTTCTCTAGCTTTATCTTACTTTCCATTACCAAACAGAAACTATTGAGGCTATTACTATGCAAAAAAATAAAAGGAAGCATGTTTGAAATGCCACTTTTATAGCTAAACTGGAAAGGAATTTTCTTGGTTAACACCCCACATGGCAATCGATTATCTTTATGGGCTGTTGGCATGCTCTGTATACAAAGTAACCAGAAAGTTTCCTGATATATTTAGTTATTTTTGCTCTTTCAGCAGCAAGGGTGACATTTGAATTTTGTTCCATGTCCTGTATCTGGGAGAGGATGAATATCAATATTAACTTAAAATATGGAAAAAGATTAAGGGAAATTGATTTTTTTTTGAGAAGGCAATGTAATTTCTCTGACTCAGAATATCTATTACTGTTACCCTATGTCTGTTCCACCATTGTATTTTGGAAACAGAACATTTTTTGTTTGAGTTTCACATGTCCATAAATTGTGCCCCTGAATGGATCACACCCAAAGTTTCATATGTATCTGATATACTTGATTTAGATAAGATGTTGGGCTGCTGAGCTGATGAAATTTAGATGAGATTTTTGGACTTTAATTGATGCTTCTTTGAATTGAAATTTTTGGGATGAGATGAATGTTATTTTTCATGTAGAATGGAAATGAATTTTTTGGATTATGGCATGTAGGATAATAGCTTCGGATGATATCCATGTCTTAATACTCAAAGCTGGGAATGTGGAACTTACTTGGCAAGAGAGACTTTGTAGGTGTGATTAAATTAACCTTTAGTTGGGGAGATTTTCCTGGATTATTTGGTGAGCTCAATGGATCCTTAAAATCAAAGAACTTGTACTGGTTTCGGTCAGAGAAAGATGCGATTATGGAAGAATGGTCAGAGAAATGCAATGTTGCTGGCTTTGAAATGGAAGGAGGCCAGGAGGAGCCAAGGAATATGGATAACCTCTAGAAGATAAAAAAAAAAAAATAATGAGATGGACTCTCCCCTACAGCCTCTAGAAAGGAATGCACTCCTGATGACATCTAGATTTTAAGTCAATTAGGCCCATGTCAGACTTCCAATCCATATAACTTTCAGAGAATAAATGTATGTTATTTCAAGCCACTATATTTGGGGCAATTTATTATACCAGCAGTTGAAAACAACTACAAGTAATAATATTAACTAG
The DNA here is from genome assembly GCA_004027375.1 of Macroglossus sobrinus. Classification (NCBI taxonomy): domain Eukaryota; kingdom Metazoa; phylum Chordata; class Mammalia; order Chiroptera; family Pteropodidae; genus Macroglossus; species Macroglossus sobrinus. Next base: position 58,593 of record PVKZ01001892.1, on the reverse strand, counting down.
CTATAGATATTACATGTATAACATCTGTAAAGACTTGCCATGAACAATCTACTTTTTTTAGTTATCGATATTCCCTGATTTATTGAAATATATTTTTATTTTAATTTTTCCTTAGTTTTCTCAGCAACTAATAATTTTATTCTTTCCTGTATTCCATCTACTTTATTTATAATAAATTTTGAACAGACTTTAACTTCCTAATGAATTAGACTTGTTAATGGTAGAAATGAGGCTTATTCATATTGTATCTTTTTTAGCTTCTGGTATATAATTTATTGTTCACTCAACAAATATTTGACAGAAATCTATCTTACAATCTATATCATCTTTATAGTCTATTTATTAAACTTCTAAAATATTCAATGAATTAAACTCTCTCTCATTCTGCACCCATTCTTCATGATAAACTTGTAATTTGATTTTGAATAGTGTTCTCAGAGAGAAAACTGCTTAAAATTATGCACCCAGGTAGCAGTGCTGCCATCGCTGGATATTTTTATTATTGGTCCAATTTGTGGTAGACTCAGAAAATATTATTGGTTCTAAACTTACTTTGCTTTTTGATTTTACATATTCTCTTTTAAGAATAACAGCATTAATTTAGTGGGTAAATATGCAAGAATAGTGTAAACCATTTAACAATATAAAAATATCAATAACAAATTTAATAATCATCCCTATACACATAATGAAGAAATATTCATTTATTTTTATTGTGACCATAATTTCAGATACACTGAAACAGAGGGAAATCAAGAAAATATAGATAAAATGACTTTATAATGAGATCATATTGTACATTTATTTATAAAAATATATTAACATTATAAATATTATAGCATATACTTATATAAGTTATAATTATAATAAGTATATACTCAATATTATATAAAAACTGGAGTACAGTTGAGAGGAATACTGAGTTTGTTGGCTTTGCTTTTGGCTCTTTAATTATTTTTCCTTTTCTGAATCTGTATGAATTTGAAGCTTCCCAAGAATGCCGCCCTGAGATCTTTTCAGACTTTTCTGCTTATCTTGCTCCATTCATTTTCTGACAAATAAAACTGTGCAAAACAACTCTTTAATGTTAATCTATTCTTTATCTCCTCGCACTGTATTTGGTTATCAGAAACTTTTCTTGTATAGGTAGAAAAGGTCAACAACACTGAGATGAGTATGGCTGTGTTTTTTTGCTACCTGAAACAACCTGTTGTTGTCACTTCAGTGGCTGCTGGTTACCTCTCAAAGATTGAAGCACTGAAGGATAAATGACCTCATCTGAACTAAAGACACTAGATAATAAGAACCACTACGACTCAGAACAAACTCCCAGAAGCTCCTAGCTACAGGTGATTAACTGTCTCCTGCTGATCTGCACGAGACAGCGAGACTGACACATTTCCCTTCATTCTTCTCAGTTCCGTACTTGAGAGAAAATATCCTTTAAAGTTTCAAGCATTAGACCTACTTCCTAAAACATATGTAATCTCATGTTCATCCACTCATTCATTTACTCTTCAAAAAAAAATATCGAGCACCTAAAATAGTCTGGTAGTATTGTAGACATCTGTCATATAGTAAGAAAACCAACAAATGTATAAAAACATTTGCCTTTATGTGCCTTACAATTTAATGGGGAATAAAAATAAGCCAGATAAATACTGTCTATATGAAGTAAGAAAGAATAAAAGGTCAATAAAACAAGAAATGAAAATGACACAAGAAAAAGAGACATAGCTTAGAGGAGGTTGTATTATTTTTAATAAGGTGGCTAAGGATTAAACTATTTAGTAGAGCCCTGTAAATGTGGTCTTCACTAAACTAATTAATCAATCCTAACACTAGCTCAGCCCCTAAATGGCTTGTCTCTGGAGAAAATTTTCCAATATTTTTTTATGATTTTAAGTCATTTCAATTTCAGACCACATTTATTTGTTTTCCTGGCATTAAATTTCCAAGATAAACCTTCACAAAGGTCCACTCCAACTTAATATAAATATATAGTTTTTCATATATATTATAGAATATACATTAATATATACTATATAAATTAGTATATTTTTATCTAGATATATATTATCTATATAGTATATATTATACATGTATGTGTGTGTGTGTGTATGTGTGTGTGTGTGTGTGTGAGTGAATGCTTAGAATTTCTTTTCTCCTTTGACCTGCTCATCAATTCCATCAGTTCAGGCCATCAGATCATAGAACGCTATCAGACAGCAAGCTAAAATGTCTTTTCTATGCTAGCTGCAATAAATTGTATAAGTTATTTAACCTCACTAGGTTTCAGATACTTTATCTTTAAAATGGGTAAAATATTGCTTACTTCACACAATTGTAATGGGATTAAATGAAATATCATGTAAAAGCATTTGGCTTTTGGTAGATCATAATGTATGTTGAATCTGAAAACACAGTTAGCAAACACTTTCTAGACTGCTGAATATCAACAGAATTATTCTTAGATGATACCTCCAGGTCTTCTAGGATACAGACATGAGTATAAAATTGAGATGCATTTAATAAGAAGAACTTAAAAGTATAATTTACGAGGTCATCTTAATTGTTGAATTCTATCCCTTCTCAAAACAAATTGGAAGAAATTTTTAATGTGGTCTGGCTAATGATCTCTGATTAATTTTCTTTGTATAATAACTCAGATTGTCCAACATTTACTGAACACTGGTGTTACTGCTAGGAGAAATATGAAAACAAGAGTAGACTCATCCATTACGCTTGAGAAATTTTCAACTAAATCAACATAAAGAAAAAATTAAAAATACAAATAGGCAAATAAAATAAAGGCAACTAAGACATACTGGGTTTCACAGACTTATCTAAGTCCTATTAGACATCTTGCTAAAACAAGGCATATGTATGAATAATTTTTTGTGTGAACTATGAACCAATTATAATTTTATAGCAACGAAAAAATTTCCAGACCTCTGTTTTCGTGTAATGAGTGATACATTTAAGAATTGGCAGGGTTTTCTTCATGTTTAGTCTAGACTGTGATTTTGCTTGGTTAATCTGTTTTACTAAGTGCATTTCATCATGCTTTATTAGTCAAGAGTTGAAATTTTTATTTTCTCTGTACTTTGCTGCAATACTGTAATTTCAATCTGCATTAAGAACTCACAACAGGATCATGCTGGTAATATTTTATGATAAGTTAAAGAATTTCCAAAAATGCCAAGCCCACGGCAGGATGTCAAGGGGCGAGTCCATAGTGGGTAATCTAGAAAGCCCTATGGGGAAAAAAAATAAGCACCTTCTGGAGTAGAAATAAACAAACACTGCCTTTCTGTAGACCCATAACCCTCATGCAGTTTAATATTTTCCATTGGAGACACTAGCAGCTTCTAAGCCTAAAAAGCATGTTTTGCTGAAAATGGAAACCAGAGTGTTTAAACAGAATTCAAACTAACAGCATATTAATCAGTTTGGGTAAACAAAAAGCTTCTATTTTATTACTTTGAATGACATAGTAAAAGTTATATATATATGTTTAGTTTCATTTTCCAAATGTTTATTGCTATCACATAGAAATACAATTTATTTTTTATAATGACTCTTTATCTTGCAACATTATTAAAATCATTTATTCTAGGTAAGTTTTTAAAAGACATTACTTAGAATTTCCTATGCACACAAGCATGCCATAAGTAAAAGAGTTGTATTCCTTTCAATCTGTAAGAATTTTCTTTTTCTTGCCCATTACACTAGCTAGGATGTCAAGTATTAAAGTGATACAAGCAAACATCTTTGCTTTTTTCTCAATCTCATGAGCAAAGCCTTCATTATTTCACTGTTGAGTATTATGCTAGCTGTAGATATTAAGATTTCCCTTATGAGCTAAGTAAGTTTTCTTCTACTCTAGGTTGCTGAGAACTTTTATCATTAATGAGTGTCAAAATTTGTTGAATCGTTGTTTTATATTCATTGACAGTCATGTGATCATAATTTGTATTTCCCTGCTGACTAATGATTTTGAATAACATTTCATGTGCTCATTGTCTATCTGTATATATATTTTTGAAGTGTCCACATTGTATGCTCATTTTTCTAAGTAGTTTGACTTTATGTTGTTTAGTTAAAAATGTTCTTTTTATGTTCTAGATATGAGCCTCTGCAAGACATATTTTTAAAACAATTTCTCCCCAGTGTGGTTTGTCTTTTCATGTTATTAGCTGTGTTTTGAGAAGAATATGTTTTTAATTTTGCTGTTTATCTATTATGTTAATAATTTGTTCTTTTGTGCACTCTTTAAGAAACCTTTGCTTATCCCAATCACAAAAATATTTCCCCCATATTTTCACATAAACTTAATAGTTTTAGTTATTATGTGTAGACCTATATTTCATTCTGAGTTATATTTTATGCTTGGTTTGAGGTAAGGGCTCAAGAATTTCCCAGCTTCTCTCCCCCAAGAGGGTATTCTGTTGTCCTAGCACCATTTGTTGACAAGATTTTTCTCTATTGAATTATGTTGGCAATATTGTCAAAATCAATCGACCATGTAAGCGTCTGGACTCTGTTTTCTTCCATTGCCCTATTGCACCAATGCCTCATCTTGATTGCATTGTCTTGATTACTGCACTTTTGAAATGTCTTCTAAATTGTTCTGCTTTTAGAAAATTGTTTTGACTTTTCTAGATCATTTGCTTATGTATACGTTTTTAAATAAGCTTGTTAATTTCTTCCAAAATGCCTGCTAGAATTTTGAATGGGATTAAATTCAGTTCAAAAATTTCCATTTTTAACAATTTTGAATTTTTCAGTCGCTAAATGTATACCGCCATTTACTTTTGTCCCCGTAAATTTCTCTTTGCAGTGTTTTGTAGTTTTTAGTGTATAGATTTAATACATTTTGAGTAAAATTTATTCCTCAATATATGATTTTGGTGTTACTAATATTTAAGGTTTTACTCCATTTTTTATATTTTTATCATAATATAATAAAATTTGTGTTTTGAATGCTTGCTTATCTTGTATCCTGAAAACTTCCTACATGTATACATTAGATATGGCTGTTTTTCTTTATAGATTTCTTAGGGTTCCCTACATAAAGAGTTACGTCATCAAATAAATTCAATTTTACTTTATTTGTTTTGATGTATGACTTTTTTTTTTAACTTTGCCTTTTGTACTGGCCAAAAACTACAGTTAAATGGTGAATAAAGAGGGAGAGAGAAAACATCCATGTATTTCCCTTCCTGACTTTCTTCATTCAGATTTTAATTATTAGGGAAGATTATAAACTTTTTAATTCTATTATTACAGATGCCATTTATCTATTGACTAAGTTCTCTTTAATTCCTAGTTTTGCTGAGAGATTTGTGTGTGTGTGTGTGTGTGTGTGTGTGTGTGTGTGTGTGTGTGAATGGTTTTGAATTATGTCAATTCCCTTTTGTTATCTGTTTAGATGTTCACTTTTTAATATGGCTAAATATAGTGATTAATTTTCTAATGTTAATATAATATTTTGAATGTTTGAGAGAGACCACATTTGGTCAAGGTGCATTCTCCTTTTTTATGTAGTTACTGAAATTAATTAACATTTTATTAAATATATATTTTGAAATCTGTTAATTGAGGCTTTTCTTTTCTTCTAATGTCTTTGTCTCATTTGGGCATCAGAGTAACATTAGCCTAGCAAAGTCAATTTGAAAATATTCCCTTCAAATCTATTTTCTAAAGAGTTTTTGAGACTGGTATTTATTTTCCAAATGTTTGACAGAATTCACCAATGAAATCTATTCTTGGCCTTAAATTTTGTATTTTTTTCACTTGTTTGTTTTAAGAGAAGGTTTGCAATTATATTTTCAACTTATTTAAGTGGCATAGAGGTATTCAGATTTCTATTTTGTATCTTTTCCTGGTTCAGTTTTGTTAACGTGTGTCTTTTAAATTTTTTCTGTTTTGTCTGTTATGGAATTTGCACATAAGTTATTCATAATATTTCAATATTTTCCTCTAGCATTTGTCATGATCTTATAACTCAGGAGCTAACTTATAGGATCTGTTATGGCATTCTTTTTCATTCCTAATATTGGTAATTTATGTCAAAGATTTTTTTTAATCTACCTAGTTAGAAGCTAGTTAATTTTATTGATCTATTCAAATAAACATCTTTTAATTTCATTGAATTTATTTTCTAAGTTCTATCTTATTCTTTACCTTTACTATCTTCTCTTTTATACTTACTTTGTGTTTACTTTGCACTCTTGTTTTTTGTGGTGTCAACTTGTATTATAGGCACTGGATTTTTGAATCTTCTTTTCCAGTATACCTATTCAACATATAAATTTCTCTTTAAGCATTGATATTTTTGTATTTTTGTTGTTATAAAAATATTTTTAATTTTATTGTAATTTTCTTAATGACCTGTGGAATATCTAGAGTATGTTTTTAATTTTCAAAGTAATTGGGGTTTTCCTAGTTGTCTTATTGCTATTGATTTCCTAGTTGATATTGATTTCTAATTTAATTCTGTTGTGTTCAAAGAACACACTCTATATGATTTTAATTTTTTCAAGTTTATTTTTTATGGGCTACAATATGATCTATCCTGGTAAACATCCCATGTACATCCTGAAAGAACATGTATGTTGTAGGTTTTGGATTTACTGGCCCATAAATATCAAAAAGGTCAAGGTGGTTGTTTATATCTTTCAGACCTCTTATGCTTTTGTAGATTTTTTTTTTTTTTTAGGTGAGGCAACTCTTGATTGACCTCACAGATTGCAAGGACCTTGTCAGTTTACAATCTCTTATTTTTTTATTTTTTACACCTACAGTACCTGGTCTTCCTAGGTGGTCCCCCATCCAAGTACTAATCAGGCCTGACCTTGCTTAGCTTCCAAGATCAAAAGGGGTCAGGCTTATTCAGGGTGGCATGGCCATAACCTAAAGAGAGAGGTTCCACTGACATGAACAGATTTTTTTCTCTAGTTGCTCTATTACCTGTTTAGAAACAATGCTGAATTCGTTTTCTATTGCTGCTGTAAAAATTTAATCAGAAATTTAGTTGCTTAAAACAAATGGGTACATTTATCATCTCACAGTACTGTAGGTCATAAATCCAGGCATGGCGTGGCTCCACTGTTTCTCTGCTCTGGGTTTCACAAGGCCAAAACAACATGTCTGCAGGGCTTTGTTCTTTCCCCGTTGCTCTGGGAATAAATCTACAACCAAGCTCACTGAGGTTGGTAGAATTCATTTTATGGTATTGTGGGACTGAGGTCTCACCTTTCCTTACTGGCTGTCATTCAGAGGTTTTTTTTTTTTTTTTTTTTTCCAGCCACTTTTTGGTTCATTCCTCCCTTCCTACATATTGAAATCCAGCAGACACTTCTCATACTTCTCACTTTCAGATCTCTATGAGTTCCCCTTCTGCTTCATCTTTTCTTTGTATTCTATTTCTGATACCTCTCTGATTGACTTTTCTGCCTTTTTCTTTTACTTTTCAGGTATCATGTAATATCAACGGGCCCACTTGGATACTCTAGGACAGTGGTCCCCAAACATTTTGGCACCAGGGACTGGTGCTCCTATGAAAATCTAATGCCTTGATGATCTCAGGTAGAGCTGAGGCAGTGATGCTAGCACTGCTAAACAGCTGCAAATACAGATGAAGCTTGGCTTGCTCACCCCCCTCTCACCTCCTGCTGTGAGCCTGATTTCTTACAGGTGACACACCAGTAGCTGTCTACAGGCTGGGGATATCTGCCTATTTTAAGGTTAATTAATAACCTTGATTACATCTGCATACATACCTCTGCTACCATTAATACCATTATCTAAATTAGTGTTTGTTTGGTTAATCAGGGGACAAAAATTTGGGGAAATTTCTAGAATTCTATCTACTATAGTTGCTAACATCTCCAATCTTTTTGTGGGTTTTTCTATTTCTCCCTTAAACTGCGTTATTTTTGCTGCACATACCTGGCATCATCTTTATTAGGTCATATACATTTAATTCTTCCTTATGAATTAATACTTTTATCCAAACAAAATTCTGGCTTTACCGCTAGTAGTGTTTTGTCTTGAAATCTATTTTATGTGCTATATATCCCTTCTTATCTTTTTAGTTTTTAGTCTTACTATTTGCATGGCCTACCATTTTTCTATCCATTTACTGTTGACATCACTATGTCTTATATTTAAAATGTTACCCTTATTGAGAGTATGTAGTTGGATTGTAACTTTTTCAAGTCTAATTTCACAAGACAGCAAGATTTCTTGGGAAAAATTTGGCAGGTGGTTTTCTTAGAGTTCTTAAAAACAACATGCTAGGAAGCCAGCACTTGGCCTTTAAACATTTGTGAAAAATCCAGTTTTTTTCTTCCTAATCACAATCTATAAGCAGGTCCCAACTTCTCCCACTGCTTCTCTATGAACAAAAGCAAAATTGGGCCTCTCTACCAGGAGAGGCTAATGGCTTTCTTGAAGTCCTTTAGTTTTCTATGTATCCTCATCTTTCTGATGAATTTTAAATTTTTTTTAAATTATGATGTAAGTTGTGTTTCTAGCAAAGATAAAGTTAAAGAGATTAAGTTTACCCTCTCATCTCAAATGACACTTTTCAAGACATTAGACACCTGACAATAGAAGACAGTGATCCCTGAGAGACAAGAAACCGATGAGCCCTACAATTTCACAGGCTAAATTCCTGAAGACACTGTCCAGATGGCAGTGCACATAGAAAGAATCCAGGTGAAGCCCTATGGTACACATCACTTGAGGACTAAATCAATGTGAAAATTACAATGTAACAAAGAAATAATTACAATGCTACAGATCAAAACTGTGGAACACAGAGAATGTAATCTTTTGATAAATGTGCATAGTCTTGTATACTTATATTAAAATAATATAGGATATTTTATAAAGTATACTTACAGCTGTATAACTTAGAAATATAACAATAAATCTAGAGAAAGGAGAAAAAAAGGTTAAAAAGAAAATAAAAATCACTAAATAAAACATATAGACATAATAGAAAGGTTTAATAAAAATAAATTCAGTATCTGAAAAGAACTAATAATTTAATCAAACCTCTGGAAAATTTGTTCATGAAAAAAGGGAGGAGATTCTTCAAATAATCTATATTTTTAAAAATTATATTTGATTTTAAAATACTTAGCAAACTGAAAACCGGAATATCTATTATCCTTGTAGATAATCCTATGAAGCATATGTATTAAGAACTTACAAAATATTCTTTCAAATATTTAACAATATTGCTTCAATCATTAGAAGCATTTCCTATAAATATCAGAAACACAGTAATAATTTCCACTATTATAACTTCCACTCTGTATTATAAAAAGCCTTTGCAATGTAGCTAAATAACAGCAAAAAAAGTGGAAAAAATGAAAAATAAAAAATAAAACTACTTAAAGAGTAATTTCAAAACCATCTAGATGCAGATTATTAGAATTATTGCAACAGTTTTGCTAGGTGGCTGTTTCTATGATTGATTTATGTATAAACAATATAATTTTAAAGAAGAAATTATTACTGTAGCAACAAAACAAAATGTAGAGATAATTTTAACAAAAGATAGCTCAGATTTTAATATAGAATATTCTAAATTTTAATTTAAAATGTTAAAAATACCTTAATAAGTGAAGAGATATTTTATTCATGGAAAAAAGGACTTATATTTAAGTTGTCAATTCCACTCAAATTAATCTTTAGGTTTCATGTAATTCCAGTCAAAATCTCAACAGGATATTGCCAGGAAATTGACCAGAAGATTACACAGATGATGGGAAAATATATATATTAAAAAGTAAAAACCTAGAAGAAATTAAAAAATCTGGAAGAAGATGATTTGATATTTTTCTAATAATTAGCAGACTTACTATGAATTTAGTTACTTTATGCTATTTGATAGTAGTTAAATTTTAGTAAATAGTAAAATTTGTAAATAAAATGGTCTAAAGAGTACTGAAAGTGATCCATGCATGTATTAACACTTCTTTAAAGTTAATTATACATTCCTGGGAAAGGATGACTTCAACAATAAATAATTCTGGGCCAAATGGTTATGTGTATAGAAAAATAATAAAATTTGATACTAATTTCATATACAAGTTATATCAAGTTTTTAAATGGAAAAATAAAATCTTATGACATTAGAGAAAATTGTTTTAACAAAACACACAGTTACTGGAAAGGAAAATATTGATAAATTCAGCTAAAATTAAGGATATTTATTTATCTAAAAACATCACAAGTTCCTGAAAAGGAACTATTCAGACTGAGAGACTGTGCAACTCACATAATAAATGAATAATAATTAGATTGAGAAATAAGTAGAAAGTGGACTAGAAATAGAACAAAAATTTTACACAAGAAAAAACACAACAAAAAATAAATACAAGAACAGATAATCAGATAATCATGAATAATCAAGAAAAAATGAGTTGGGTCTAACAGTGAAATACATTTTCATATTCATTAAAATGGAAAGTATAAGAAGTCTAGAAAATACCTGATATCTGTGAAAATGTGAAACATCTGATAACATGCCAATGGAAGTAGAAGTTGGTACAATTACTTTAAAATCTTAACATGCACATAGCCTTCAACTTGATATTTCCCCTACTAAGTATATACAATATACAAAATCTTGCTCATTTTACTGGGGAATATGTAAAAGAACATTCAAACTAGCATTTGTTAACAAGAGCATTGTTAACCATATACAGAAGAATGTATAAATAAATAGTGCTAAATTCACTTGATGGAATATCTACAAATGGGAAAAATAAATGAAAAACATCATAAACTAAAATAGGTGAATTTTGGCAATATAATTTTGAGTGAATGAGGAAAATATGGAGAAAAGAGGGAATCATACTATGTTAATTTAAAAAAAAACAAGCAATCAAAATAATATTTTAAATAACTTTATATGCAATACAAATCTGTGGAAAAAAGTAAAATAATGATAAATACAAAATTTGGGTTAGCTGTTACTTCTAGAACACACAAAAATAATTGGTTTGGGAATGGAGCTCACAGCTGTTTTGGAGGGTGAGTTCATGAGTAGTACACTAGATACTTTTAAAAAGTTTTTAGGTAGGTTATGTTTATATTTCACATATTATTTAACAAAATATAATATGTTGTGAGTTATACAGCTAAGAAGCAGAAAAGCTGGAATGGGAAACCAGAAATTACCTTCAAAATAACTCCATTTACTCTATCATTTTGTTTCAATGTAAAATTTGGAATTTCAAAGTATTTATGTAAATTCTCATTGATGATTTATACTAAATGGTGTCTCAATTAATCATTTGCTTATAGCTCAAGTATTTGAATATGCATTGTAAGTCAGCATAGTAGTTAATATTAAATTTTGAATCAACTTTGAGTCAACATGAAGACTTTTTTTAAAAAAGAGAGCTACACTAATTTAGGAGTTATTTCTAGACTTAACTCAGCCCTAGCTTAGCTATACTCTTTTGTCCCTGAGACAAACCTTGGGAAATGGTACAAAAGGAAATAGACTTTTGTTCTTTATATTTTTATATTTAATGGTTCTTATAGAAGTGTCGCATTTCCAGAAACAGCAGTATCCTAACCTGGTAGTTTGCAATTGTCTCATTTTGCATTGCTTCACCTGTTGGAAATTATTTCAAATAGCAATAAAGAGAACCAAGGTCAGAGATCTACTTGATTGACCAGTTTGTGTAAATAAGAATGTTCTTAGATTTAATGCAAAAAATAAAAAGTTTCAGTTTCTTAGTGTGTCAGTTACCGATGCATTGCCTCTCAGCTCAAAGTTCACTCCTCCGTGCCGGCTACAAGATAATAAATTGGGCAATTTAAGTACATTTTCTTTACAGTGAGAACAATATTAAACTTTATCAATAAGGGTTGCTGAAGGTACATTTCAGGAAGACGGGGGTTTCTTTAGCTGTTTCTGGTGTCCTGCATTGTGTTTTTTCTTCTTCTGGTTCTATAGTCAGCAGGCAGGTGAGTGAGGACAACCGGGACGACTTGCCCTGGCCACGTCAAGAGTGCACGGTTCTTCAGGAACCACACAGCTCTGGCACAGGGCCAGTGACCACCTTTCCACAGTTCTCCCAACACGACTCTGTGTACTCCAGTCTCCATGTCCTCAGTGGTACTCTGAGTCGCTCTGTGTGACTGCCCATCAGCTCAGTCCAGACTGTGGTTTCCTGCCTGCCTGGAAACGACCCCAGATAACCTAGTAAACTTCACCATCCAGTGGGAGGCAACCGCATCATCTCCAGTGAGGTCTGAACCTCAGGGAAGGGGCCTCCTCTCAAGTTTGTTCTTTGGCACTAGGAAATGCTTTAATATTATTTTTTCTTTCTTTATAGTTACTCTACCACAGTTTGTTAAATATCATTAACTTTCCTTCATTAAATTGTGAGATTTCTGTCTTCACGTTGAACAAGGAATGCTACTTTAAGCAACTAAGGAATTAGTATCTCCATTTGACCAGTTTCAAAATATTTCTCCTCATTCACACAGTTTCTATTAAATGTGATTATGTTGCTGGTTTAGTAACTCACAACAAGAACTGTGAAAGGTAAATAAATCATAAAGTAAAATAAATAACAATAACTTGCATATATAAAGGGGACTACTACTGTGGATAGTTTTTATAATAATAAAAGCTAACTTTAAGTGTTTGGGATTTACTAGGTGAAGAAAAAATGGCTCCTCAAATGTTTCAAGTAGAAGACAACATCTGTCTAAGACCAATTCTAACAAAAGAAACTTTCCAAATATTTTGGGAAGAAAGAAAAGATACCTTTTATGGCATGTATCTAAAAGAAGTTGTAATGAATTATTCATTGTCAAGAGGGGAAAAGGGTCATCTCAAATTTACATGAGTATTAGTGTTAGGAATAGTTGGTGAAAAAAGTTAAGATATTAAAAGGTCCCTATGAGGTCATTTCATACTTACTGTAACTGGATGGTCTTTTGTGTGGATCCAGGTTGGTGTGAAATCTTTTGAATCCCTTTGGAGGAATCCCAGATCAGGTCTAACTCATAATTAAGCCTTCTCTACAATGAATATGATTATAGATGCATCTCACTGTAATTTCCCTGTAGGGTTAACATTATTCATGAAGCTCTTATCCTGGCCATCTTTGTCCATTTTCTACCACTTGAAAACCAATGAAAGATTCTTGCATACTTTTTTTTGCAAGTCATTTACAAATGACACTATCTGGGATAGTTTTTTAAATAAGGATTGGCAGTAGAATGTCTTTTATTAAAAAACATAAATTCTCTGAAAGACCCAATATACCCCCAGGAAAAAAGCCAGTGCTGAAACACTTTAAAAATCCCTGCAGTTGACTGAAATGACATTTAAACTAAAGGCCCAGAGAGATTTGACAGTGCTCTCTCGAAAGCATTATGACAGGAACTCCTTTAGTTCTATGAATTTTATATGAACAACCCTTTTTTCTCCTGGGACTGACAGTTGGAGATAGATTCTGTTATTACAGAAAAGTACAGACATGTCCTTTTAGTTCAAAATGAAAACAGCCATTAATGATAGATAAATGTTTCTTTTCTCTTTTACCTCATCTGTTTTAAGTTACTAACCCTCAGGGTAAATATGTCTAGAATGTAAACAAGGTTTTTTACTATAGCAAATTTTATTTATAATAGGATATGTCAGAGATTCACCTAATTCACTGTCGAATACTTAACCTATTCTATAAATCATTTATAACAGTGCTACCCTAGCTTATAATGAAACAAAACTAGAACTGTCCTGAACTCATCATATTTTTCATACACTTCTTAGTTAATAACTTTTCATATGCCTTGCAGTTCAGAAAGCTATCATAGGAAAGAAATATTTATCAAAGAAAACATATTAAACTTAGAATATCTAAAATGGAAATCTAAATATCTAAAATAAATATTTTTAAGAATATAGACTATTTTTTCCCATCCAAAACAACTGAAAAAATTTTATGCCAAATAATGACAGTAGGCAGAGTGGCATCCCTTTGTCTGAAATGTGTACAGAAATACATCCCATAATTATTTTTCACTATACAAATAAGTAGAGTGAAAATGAACACTTCAAATAATAAAACAATAGGAACTGTCCCCATTTTGACAATGTTGGTGCAATGTTTGATTCTTCAACATTCCCAATTCAAATTTTTATGGTTACTCCAGCATCTTTTCATTTGTGGGCTGATAAACTGATACCAATCAGATTGACAGCTACTCTTTTTATAAATGGAAGCAATTGTTTTCTTTCTGCTTTGCATTTTATATTCTCTGGGTCTGCATTTTCTATTAGAAACTATATGAAACCAATTTTTCTTTCTTATTTATAAAACTGTTAAGACTATAATGAATTCCAAGGAATAAATTATGAAATATCAATTCCAGATATTATCTTCAAGAGTATACATGAATAGAGAAGTAGTTTGAAGAATTTCACTTTCAATGGATCTAAAACTTTATTTTAAAAGTTTCTAATAAATATAAATTTATCCCATTTATCAGTAATAATAGGAAGTGGATTTAATTATTTTAAAATATATTTTAATAACTAATCAATAATAGACAATTCAAATGCTAGTAATAGCAAATATAAATAATTTTAAAAGCATATTCTTTAAAGCACTAAGCTAATTCCAATTAGTTTCAATCAAACAAAAACAAATGAAACTAAAATTTTTTAATGGTACTCTATATTTAATTGATATGAAACAAATAAAAAGTCTGAGGCAACCATATGTTTAGTTCATAGACTTCTTTTCTTCTCTACCTATAATTAATTATTTGGTAATCTCATCCAATCTTATGTCATCATGTTAACTGTACGCTGCCGAATTCCAACTTCATATCTCTAACATGGACAACTCTCCCCAAATCCAGACTAATAGGCCCAACCTACTAGTCACTACCACATTTCAATATCTAACTTGCATCTTAAACTAAACATGCTCCAAACTGTTGCTACTCTCTAAATAGCCCTGCCCAAAGACTTGCATATTTCCATCAATAACACCCATCTCTTTCAATTTGCTCATCAGAACAAATGAAGTCATCTTTTGACTCATTTTTTTAAATTATTCTCACTCCGTTTGTCTAATCCATCAGAAAATATGTTAGGTTCATTTTCGAAATACAACCAGGTTTTACCACTTCTAATATTGCTAATCAAATTTGTCCTGGATTATTGAATTAGCCTCATCTCTGACCACTTGATTTCATTCTTACTCCCCTAAAATACATTGAAATTCAGACAATTATGTTAAAAATAAAAGTTAGGTTATATTATGCTTCTGCTGAGAATAATCTGCAAAATATTATTTTTTATAACAAAAACTAAAGTCCTTATAATGGTATAGAAGGCTCTCTCAATCTAACCCTGCTTTATATCTCTGACATCATCTCTATCTCCAACAACCACCCCCAATACCCTCTAGCCTTGTGCTATTTTTCCTCCTGCAATATATTTTTCTCAAATATGCAAAAGGGTCATTACTTTTCTTCTTTCAAGTCTTTGTGTAGGTGCATCTTTCTTGAGAGACCCACCTGACCACTGGATTTAAAGTTGCAATGCCTCCTCCAGAATTTCAGTGTATTCTAATTTTTTTCATAATATATCATTTTTAATATTCAGTATAATTTGTTATTATGTTTATTATTTGTTATTTTTATTCTCCTTCCAACCCTCTTCCACTACAATATAAACTGTAAGAAGGTAAAGATATTAGTTTTGAGTCTCCATTATGTAGAACAGTGCTTTTAAGCACTGTTTGATAAATATTGGTAGAATAAATGAATAGACATATTGTGAATTATAATTACCAGGATAATAGTATGTCTAGTTAAGGTAAATAGGTCAAAAATAAAATCTAGAACAACTAAAAAAAATTCTAGAATAACTAAAAAGGCTTGTAATAATTAGCAGCATACCCTTTATTAAAGTAAGAAAAAAAGTACCATTCACGAGGTATAAATCTTACTGATCCTCGGTTTTATTATATTTAAAATGGGAGTAATATATTATAGCTGACAATATGGAATACTGATGGAATTTGATGTTATATGAGGATATTGTCCCAGTAACACAATTCTTAGGTCCAGATATGTGGATAAAATACTACTCATCGATCATTGAAAAGTAAAGCATTGAAGACATGATGAGCTATGTGCATTTGCAAAGGCCTCCAACTTCAAAAAATGACAATATCCTTCTGGCCACCTGTCAGAATGTTATTAACATTAAAATACTTCCTATATCTGATTTAAAGACTCTTGCTTGACAGATTGAGGGAGAATTAGAAGGCATGGATAGTGATTACAGATAGAGATCATGTTAAGTCTGATGTGGTTTTCCTAACTAGCTCTCCTTTCCTGTTCTTTATAAAAATTATTGAGTCCCTCACAGGAGACAATGAAAGCTTTATAGAACTCTCGCCATAGCAAATACCAATTTGTTATTAATGAACTTGACTTTGGAATGGGAAAAATTGTGCTTCATTGTTGATGCAAATGCAAAATTCATCAAATAGTAGTAGTGATTGGGATAGGGTACTCAGCAAGCCTAACATGGTGGTGGCCACACAGGTGTGAGAATAATCCTTAGAGTTTACATGTATGATTTATATGAAGCAAATTTATGGTATTGGAATATTAAAATATTTATCTTTTGAAATTTAATATAATTGAAATCATACTTCATCTATTGCTATATGTCTGACTTCTTCCCTAAGCATTATGAAATGCATATATATATATCAATATTAATTTTTATTAATTAATATTTCATTGCTTCATGTTATTTTATTAAATGGATATACTAAAATTGCTTCACCCTTGCTACTCTTCATAGATATTTTAGTTATTACAAATTTAAAATTATGCTTATGTATACATTTCTTTGTATATATTTTGGTGAATATTTATATGCATTATTTTTAGAATATACCTAGGAATAGTGGATTCAACTTTAAGAGATAAGCCCAAACAGTAGTCTATAGGGGGTTTGCATATATTCCCATTAACAATGTAATAGAGTTCAAGTGGATCCTCATCCTTGTCAAGACTTAGTAATATAGATAAGTCTTTTTTATTTTAGCCCTTCTGGTGAGGGTACTACATTATTGTTTTAACTGTCACTTCCTGATTATTAATAACTTTGAAACAAATATTTCCATAAATATTATCTATTTGTATATTCCTTTTTGTGAAGTATCAGTTCATCTTTGCTCAATATTATGTTATCTGCCTTTTTCTTATTGATATGTAAGATCTCTTTATATTCTGGGTACAAGTTCTTTATAAGATTTTTTATTTGCAAATATCTCCACCCATTCTGTAGCTGGCTTCCAGTGTCTGTTTATGAACACACATCTTTAACTTCAGTGTAGTGCAATATATCAATATTTTCCTCACAGTTCTATTTGTATCTGACTTAAGAAATACAAGACCATGAAGATACATTCACCTATGTGATATTTTAGACGTTTTATTATTTTACCTTTCATGTTCAGTTTACAAGATAAATGTAAAGGCATGGATTAGAGTCAGCAAACATACACCAATCTTTCAAAAGCTTCTTTCTTTCTTTCTTTTTTAAATTTTTTTCTGAGAACAGAAGCAGAACAATGAGAAAGTAGCAGAAGAGCTAGAACATCTAAAAGATTTATGTTTGTTTACTGGTGTGTTTCTTTGATTGATTTTTCCAGACACTAGAGCTTATTGTGAACTTATAGAAAAGATCCAGGAGAAAGGGAGAAATTAATGATACAAGCAAAAAAGATAAGTGTAAGATTGTAGTCCTTGGGAAGGTGAGGGATGAAGAGTTGAGACCCATTATCAAGCACAGAAATTTTCTACTGACAGGAGTAGGGTGTTCTCTTACCAAAGTAAAAAAAGAATATACACAATGGAAAGAGAAGATGGCTTTTGTCTGAGTACTTTTATTTTCTCAATAAAGTATTAAGTAGTGTTGTTAGCTGAGAAAGGTTGGTAACAGCAGGATTTTAATGGGAAAAAATAGTATACAGCTATTTCAGAAAAAAAGGGATGTGAATTACTGTCCTCACTCAATGTTCATAGCTCCCCATATTTTATACTTTCCTGTGGGAATGTTTGAGGATGTATGTGTGTGTTTGCATATGTATAGACTAAATGGGATACATTTTAAAGAATTTAGATTTTTTTATAGTGATTTCTTATCCACTGTGTATAGCTTCACAAATATCTTTCTACTTTCTATTCTCAAGAGAAGATTTATCAAAGTAAAAATGATGGGTCGAAACATGTATAAACTTGAAGTAAAGGATAATGGTGCTTCTGACCTGGAACCATGCTGAACTGCAATGAGAACTGGTTATGAATTACCGCTGTGATGTAAATCCTTAACCCATGACCTGCTGGCCCACCGAGTGCTATCAAGTGAACTGTGGCAACAAGGTAATTTCCTACCAGTGTGTAAGCCACATATTAAAAAGTTCTGGGCATTCTCTGTACAACTGTACTACAGCAAATTCAAAGTTCTGCAGCAGATGGAAAACATTAAGAAACATAAAAAAGCCTTTTTTAAAAAGAATCTCCCAAGGAAATCTTAAATGTAAAAATTACAAATTGCAACACAACTGTCTTTAGGCTTCTATATTTTGCTTATTCTTGAAATATGTCATAGAGTGTTCCTTCAGAATTTGTTTAAATTTTCTTTTCTTCTTCAGTATTACTAACCATCAGGATTATAAAATTATTCTAAAAAGAATTTTAAAAGCATAGTAAATGTTCTACAAGAAAATGGAGAGATATTTCTCTTTACTTTGAGATGAAATTGAGCTTAGAAATTCTTTTCCTTTTTTTATACATTTACTTTAGGTTTTCTTGATTTTTCTTTATTTTAATTTTTTTAGATCACTCCCTTATTCTTTTCTTGAATTCTTGCTGGATCCTGAAGTATAAATTTATAGGTTAAGGTTTCAAATCTTGAGAATTGAAAAATCAATTGCTCTCTTTCTTCTTACTCTTTTTTTTCTTTCATTTCCTTGATTCTTCATTCCAATAATTAATTTGGACCCAAAAAACATAATTTCTCTCAGATCATCTAGTTAAAGAGTAAATGTGACAGATGCATTGCTATGAGTAGTTGCTCTAACATACAGACAAGTTGGGGACCTGCCAATAAGAAATGATGTTTTATTTCCGCTAATCAGTATAGATCTAGTCAGATTATATGTTTGCCCTTTTTAAAAAAATTATTATTTTAAATTTAAAAAACTTAGACATTTATACAATCCATAAAGTGATCCTCCCAATTACACTAGCATCCATCTGGCATTATACACAACTATTACAATAACATTAACTAAACTCCTTGTTGAGTTTTGATAGTCTGGGTCTTTCAAGGAACTGGCCCATTTCATGTTATCGAATTTGTAGATATAGTAGTTCTTATATTTCTTTATAATTTTTTTAATGTCCATAATATCAGTACTCATGGCACCTCTTTAATTTCTGATATTAAGATTTTGTGTCTTCTTTTTTATGGTTAGTCTGACAGATTCAGGGTCATTATGTCTTTTTTAAGAATTGACCTCTTTATCACTACATCATGCCTTTTTTTATTCCAGTTAATTTTTCTTGCCCTGAAATCTTTTTGGTCTAAAATTATCATAGCTAATCCAGCTTTCTTTTGATTAGTATTAGCATGGTTTATTTTTTTTCATAATTTTACTTTTTTAAAAAAATTATAAACCTGGAAATCTTTTTCCCCCAGTTTCATTTATGTATAATTGACAAAATTGTAATATATTTAAAGCATACAATATGATGATTTGATGTGTGTGTATATTGTAAAACTATTTCCACAATCAAGTTAACACATCCATTGCCCCACTTAGTTATTTTTATTTATTACTATTTTTTTTTTGGTTAGACCATTTAAGATCTACTCTCAGAAATTTCAAGTATACAAAAGAGTATTATTAACTATAGTCACCATCTGTACATTAGATCCTTAGAATTTATTCTTCTTGTAACTGAAAGTTGACCAATCTCTCCCAGTTTACCCAACTCCCCAGTCCCTAACAACTACTTTTACTCTTTGTTTCTATGGTTAGACATGTAAAAAAAAAAAAAAGAGTGTTTATGTAAGTGATGCCATTCAGTATTTGTCTTTCTCTGGTTTATCCCCCATAGCATAATGTCCTCTAGGTTCATTCATATTGTTGCAAAAGGCATGATATTCTTTTTTTTATGGCTAAATAATATTCTATTCTACACATATCGACTTTTTAATTCATTTTCTTGATTTACTTGATTCATTCATCTGTTAAATAGATACAGGTTGTTTCTATATCTTGGCTATTGTGAATAATATTGCAATCAACATGAGAATACTTTCAAGAAATATCTTGAAGATACTTTTTCAAGGTAATTTTATTTCCTTTAAATATATACCCAGATGTGGTATATATTTAACTTGCATACTGTTTTCATAATGGCTGTACCAATTTACATTTCCATTAACAGTGCATAACACATTTCTTCTCTCATATCCTTGCCAACATTTGTTATCTCTTGGTTTTGATAATAGACATTCTAGTTGGGAAGATGTGATATATTTTTGTGGTTTTGATTTGCATATCCCTGATGATTTGTGATGTCTTCTTCAGAAAAATATTTATTCAGGTTCTATGCCCATTTTTCAACTAAGATCTTTGATTTCTTTTTCTGCTATTGAGTTGTATTAAGTTTCTAACATATTTTGAATATTAACTCCTTAAATAGGTATATAGTTGCTAATAGTTTCTCCCATCCTATAACATGTCTTTAATTGTTGATTCTTTTCTTTGCTGTGCAGAATATTTTCAAAATTAAAGAGTAAGGAATACTTCCAAATTAATTTTACAAGGTCAGCATTGCTCTGATACCCAAGTAAGATAAGAACATTATAAGAAAATAAAATTACAGGCTAATATCCCTAATTAATATAGATACAAAATTTTTTCACCAAATATTAGCAAACTGAATTAAATAGTACATTAAAAAGAAACATATACTATAATCAAGTGGGACTGACTTGGGATGGATGTTTCAACATTTGTAAAACAATGTGATACACTATATTAACAAAATAAAAGATAAAAGTCATATGATCCTATCAATATATGCAAAACATTTTTGACAAAATTTAAATATCCCTTTATAATAAAAAATATCAACAAACTAGGCATAAAAGGATAGTACCACAACACAATAAGGGCCACAGCTAACGTCATACTCAATAGTGAAAGGCTGTAAGCTTTTCCTTTAAGATGAGGAACAAGACAAGGGTGCCCAATCTCACCAATTCTATTCAACATAGCCCTAGAAGTCCTACCCAGAGGAATTAGGAAAGTACAAAAAAATAAAAGTCATCCAAATCAGAACGGAAGAAGCAAAATTTTTTCTGCAGATGATACATTCTTACACATAAAAATCCTAAAGTCATGACCGAAAAAGCTCTTAGAACTGATAAACAAATTCAGTAAAGTTGCAGAATTCAAAATTAACAAACAAAAATTAGTTGCATTTCTATACACCAACAAAGAATTATTATTAAAAAATTAAGAAAACAGTCCCATTTATAATAGCATTAAAATGAATAAAATACCGAGAAATTTTATTATTCAACCAAGGAAGTGAAATATCTGTACACTGAAAACTATAAAACAGTGGTGAAAAAAATTAAAAACGACAAAAATAAATGGTAAGATATTCCATGTTCATGGACTGGAAGGATTAATATGAAAATGTCCATCCTACTCAAAGCAATCTATAGATCCAATGGAATTTAAATGTAAGACTTGAAACTTTAAAACTCCTAAAGAATACATAGAAAAAATACTCCTTGATATTTGTCTTGGTAATGATATTTTGGATTTGATATCAAAAGCACAAAAGACAAGAACAAAAATAAACAAGTAGGACTTAATCCTTTACTTTCAATCTGTCTGTATGTTTACAGTTAAAGTAGATTTTTTCATAGCAAAGAGATGAGTTTATTTTTTTAATCTACTCTGTCAGTCTCTTTCTTTCAATTGATATAGACCATTCAAATTTAAAGTGATTATTGATATACATGTATTACCATCATATCTGTAAACCATCTATTTATTCCCATCCTTTATTTTTGTCTTCCATTCTTTCTTCTGCCTTATCTAGTTTTAAATAAGCATTTTATATAATTCCATTTTCTCTCTCCTGTTAACTTATACATTATTGTTTTAAAATGTTTTTAGTGGTTGCCCTAGAGTTTGCAATACTCATTACAATTAATATTTGTTCACTTGCAAATAGCACTATGATGCCTCACAGGTAGCATAGGTACCTTATAATACAGTATTTCAAATTCCTCTTTTCCATTGATTGTAATATTGATATCATGTATTTCACTTATTCTTAAACTATAATTATCTGATATATTTTAATACAATTTTAAATAAATTACTCTTATATGTTAGATCAGTTAAGAATGGTATCTCCATCACATTAAATTTAAAATCCACAGTCCTATTTTATTTTCTTATGTTGCAATGTTAGTATTTTAAAAAATATTTTCTTCATATGTGCTCTGAGTTGTAGTTGCCTACACTGATATGTTTTATTTTTAATATTTATTTCATCTGTATTGAGTAAGGAAGTTTTCACCTTTGAATAATACCATATAATAAAAATTTGTCCAAATGAAAGGTGATTAAAGAAACTTCATGGTATTATATATGCAAAGATCTCATCAAAAAGATATTCTAAAAAAGAATTGGAGCTCAAGAAAACATTTTTCATAGACTGTCCAAAGAGAAAAAGCGAACTGATTAAAATCAATTCTACAGAGTACATATTAAGGAAGAATAATGTGTTTTTAAGTAAAAAAAAATTAAATTTGAAAGCATTTTTTCTACTATTCAGATCTATAAACCATACTGTGTCCACATTTGAAATATAAGTTATTTAGTAAAAAATATATATATATATATATATATATATATATATATATATATATATATATATATGGTGTTAAAATTCATTTTAGAGAGTTGTTAGGAATGGAAAGTGCTCGGCATAAAACTTTAAGAGATAACTATGTAAACTGAAGAAATGTAAGAAATTAAAGATGTGAAGAAAAGTCAAATTGTGATTTTAACAAGACTGGATTTCAAAAGAAAGCCAATAAATTCAAGCAAATGAAGAAACTACCAAGCAAAGCAAAATTTTGGCTGCTACCCTTTCCTAATTAAGCAATTAAAAATTTATTAACATACCATTATGTCTGGGTAGTATAATAAATATTGCAAAATAAGCAAAAAATAGTCTAATTTATTACAATATTTATATCTAAGAGGACCTAAACCATTACTTGCTTATTTTCAGTATCTCGATTTAATAGAGGTATTCATAATTTTACCCATTTAGAGGTGAAAATATAGTGAAATAGAGATCCTCTAATTTATAACAATTTTAAATACTTCTCAAATGGCTCAAACATGATCATGAAATAAGCTGGATTATGTTTTCCAAGATCACAGCATGAGAGTTTTGTGCCAACATGTTTGAGGGTGGGGTGAAAGATGAGAGTTAGAAACAAAGTAAATTTAAAAGTTATGTTTGAGGAAAGAAAATAAAATAATAAAGTTGGAAATACTAAGTTTTAAAGAGGAGAAATAGTTTTTGGCCTGTGCTTTTAATTTCCTGTCTGCATCATAATCTAATATTTTATAGACTAACACTGATGAATCTCAAAAAATTTCCAAATAACCAATGACAAGTAACTAACTCATCAATCTAGAGAATGTTAATTATATAATTGGGGTGGGGTACTGGTAAATTGATTTGTCCCTTAAATACTAAAGAAAAATTTACACAGCTTTATTCACAATAGAAAATGTTTCTGTATTGATGGAAAAAATATAATTTCAATATATGACATCATTTCTTATGTGGCAAGTCCCCAAATAGCCTGATCTTGAGATCTAAAGTACTTTATAAATAGGTCCTCAGGTCCTTCTACCAGGACATTCTGAATAATTATGTGTGTGTATATGGTAGTGGTGGAGGAGGGGGGAGCTCTAAAAACTTTCCTAAATCACACAAATAATTATTGTGATCTCACATTTCCAGAAAGAACCATTTTATAGGGCAGCAAGAATCACATTCACAGTCCTTTACATTCTTAATGTCATATTGCTTAGTTCATATTCTCTTCTGAGAAGTGGTTCCTTTCTAGATCTAAGTTCACTTGAATTTCTTATCTTCATAATGCCAGATCAGACATCAGCTCTCCAAGCTCATTTATTCCATGACACATAATTTTGTTTTCCATAACTAAAATTTTCTTATAAACTATTAACTTCTATTTATTTTTATTAATACCAATATATAATATCTACTGAAATCTAGTAATATGCTATGAATTGCATATTGAATCTCACTGGATAGTCACTATATCCCAAAGAGAAAATGTATCAGTTTATGATGTAATTAGAGCAGAAGAACCATTAGGAGGACTTGTTATAGGATGGATAAGTAATCAACTTATTGCCTCACAGCTCCAAATGCCAATTTCAGTACATGCTCTGTGATGAACTGAACAGATTATATAAAATAGAAGCATCAAAATTCAAAATTAAAACAGAGGAAACCAAAAAAAAGATGCAAAGACTAAACAATAAATGTAATGAATAGAAAAGAATTAGCAAGATTTTAATCAAAATATATTAAAAGTCACTTTATTTGTAAGTAGTTTAAACACATGGTTAAAAGGGAGAGATTGACAGATTTGATAAAAAATCCAACTAAATTCTGTCTATGTGGAATTAATAAGTATTAAAAAAGCAGATAGATTAAAAGTAAAAAGAAGTGATAAGATATAATGCACTAACATCAATTAAAAGAAAGTTGGAATAGGTATAATCACTTCATATAAAGCCGACTTCATATAAAGCCAGAGAAGATTATCAGACACAAGAGGGGACACATTATAATGTGATAAAGGAGTCAATTCTCTAATAAATACATAACAACACAAACATGTATGTGCTAATCAATTGCTTTAATCATATTATCTTGGGTGAGGTAATGTGAGGTCAAACCCAGATCGACGGGAAAAGTTTGACAATTTGTTACACCTGGGAAGAACACAGTTCTTTGGTAAGAACACAGCACACCATGCTGTTGCTCAGGTTTCTAAGAAAGGAAAGGGCAAAGCCGGGCAAGCAGGTTTGGGAATGAGTAGCTGGAATAATTTCATCAGGTTCTGAGGCGGAGAGGCTGATTGTCTGGTACCTGGTCCTGGGGCAATTAGGGTGGACACACAGTGGCCCAGAATGCAAAAGCACAATGCCTGATAAGGGAGGTGACTGAAAGTTTAGACTTAGGTACTCAAAAAGAGGAAGTGACTAGTCTCTAGCCAGAGCCTCAAAACTGGGTCAAGACCACATTTTATATAACACCAATAGAGTGTCTAAATACATGAGACAAGAACTGATAGAAATAAATGATGAAATAGACAAATCTACAACTATAGTTGGGAATTTCAACACGCGTCTCAAAAATTGATAGATCAAGCAGGCAGAAAATCAGTAAGAATACGGATGACCTGAACAGCACTATCTGTCAAGTTTAACTAATTGACATATATTGAACACTCCAAACAACAGCAGAATACATATTCTTCTCATGCTCACACACAACCTTCACCAAGCTGGACCATGTTTTAGACCATAAAACATACCTTAACAAACTTAAAGAATAGAAATCATACAAAGTACATGTAAGACTGTAACTGAACTACACTTGAAATCGGTAGTAGAAAGATGGCTGAAAAATTCCCAAGTGTTTGGAAACTAAGCAACACCTATAAATAATCCATGGATAAAAATGAGATGCCCCCAGGAAAAATGAAACTTACTCAGAATTAAATGGAATTGAAAATATAATATCAAAATTATTGGAATTCTGCTTAATCAGCATTTAGAGAGGTAAATTTATAGCATTAAATGTATACACAGTAAATTCTCACTTAACATCATGAATACATTCTTGGAAACAGCGACTTTTAGCTAAATAATGTAGAACTAAATCAATTTTACCATAGGTTAACTAATATAAACAAGAGTTAGGTTACTATGACATATTTCTGGTCACAAAAACATCACCAAATTTTTAAATAAAGTCTCAAAATGCTTCTAATGTCAAATATTGAAATAAATGTAAGCTATACATACATTTAATAAAGATTAATAAAAACAAGTAAGATAATTATTTTCCAATTACTCATTTCAGTTCAGAGTGGTGGGTGACCTGAGCCCAGCTCTACAGATCTGGGGCACAAAGTAGGAAGCAGCCCTGGATAGGACACTGTTCCATGGCAGGGCGCCTTCACACACACGCACACACTCATACTCACTCAGGCACAGACAATGTAGACATGCCAGTTCACCTTACACGCACATCTTTGGGATATGAGAGGAAACTGGTGTACTCAGGAAAAACACACACAGACATGGGGAGCACATGTCAACTCCACACAGACAGTGGCTCCTACTGGGGATCAATTTTTTTCCCTCATCAATGCTATAATGCAACAATGTAAACACAATGACATTATTTGAGGAGCTGCTATATTTGAAAAGGAAGATATAACATCAATAACCTAAGTTTCCATCTTAGGACACAGGAGAAAGATGAGTGAATTTAGCTTAGAGCAAATAAAAGGAAGGTAAGAAAAAGTAATACAGAATCAATGAACTGAAAACAGAAAAAAATTAGCAAGACAAAAATCTTGTTTTGAGAATGAGTATATGTCTAGTTGGAATAACCAAGAGACAGAGATAACACAAATTATCAATATCAGAAGTAAAACAGCTGTTACCACCACTGATCTCATGGACATTAATATTATAAGAAGAAAATACCATGAACTATGAATACAATGAATATGATATTCCCATACTATAACTATCTGCAAGAAAAAGTCAATACCAAAAAAAGATAATATTGTTCAAAGGCTGAAATTATCACTTCAATTTCTCATGCACAACATCTTGTAGTTTGGTATTCAAATCAAAATACCCCCTACTCAAAAAAAAAAAAAATATTGACGAGAGATGATGGCACAGGGATGCTGGTGCAGAATCACTCGATAACATCTCCCACACCATGCTTAGTGAAGAAATTAAAACTTAAAATGATTCTCACTCAACAGTCCATCTATTTATTTCCCTTATCATGTTTCTCTTCAGGGATCTCCCCATGGAGTGGGAGAGTGATAAATAAATACATGTAGCTCATGGCTGTGATTATTATGGCATGACATACATATGTAAATGAGGAGAGAGATTCACTTGGCTTTAGAGAGCAGGGAAGACTTTCAGTGAATAAAGAGTTTGCTTTATTTGATTCTGCAATTTCTCTAAAAGCTGACTCTCCAGCAGATTAATGTATAATAGACTAATATAGGTTGAATTTTGTGCCCTAAAAATATCTGTTGGAGTCTTAACTTTAAGGACCTGTGAAGCAGCCTTATTTGGAAATAGGGTATTTACGTATATCAAGTTAAGGTTGAGGTTGTTAGGGTGGGTCCTAATGCAATATGACTGGTGTTCTTATAAGAAGAAGAAAATGTCATGTAACAACAGAGCCAGAGACTGAGTGATGCAACTGCAAGAGAAGAAATCTCAAGAATTGATGAGCACCATCAGAAACTAGGAAAAGGCAAGGATGAATTACTTACAGTCTCAGAGGGAGCATGACACCTTGATTTCAGAGTTTTCACCTCCAGACCTGTTAGAGAATGAATATTTATTGTGTTAAGTCACCTAGTTTATGTTAATTTGTTACTGCAGCCCTAAGAAACTAAGACATAGACTGATCAGGGACTCTAATCCTTTGAGACAATTTTATAATGTTGTAGAAGAACAAAGAATCAATAATGACCAGAATTCTGAGTGGAGAGAACCAATCAGTTTAGTGTAGTAGCCTGGCTACCAAAAGTTCTGATAGAAGTCAAGCTTAAATCCATGGAGGTCATTATTTCTTAAGAATATGGTGTGATTGTCTTAAAGAAAGAGAGAAAGCCAAGTCCTGGACGTAAAGCATCTATCTAGCAAGCAGGAATACCTGTTAAAGAGGATTGTTGGCAGAGGGGTCTGTCTAAGGGAATGGAGTAGTTTCCAGCAACTTAGAATCCCCCAGAGGCAACAAACTGGTAGAAGAGATCCACGAAGGCAAGCTTCTTTTTAGTATTCAGGTGACAAGCAAATATTGCTAATTTTCCCTGAGTGGCATAAATGATTCATTTGTTTTCAAAGGGAAAAAAAGCTACGCTCCCCTCACTCTATGTATCTGTCATATATGGAAAAACTGGAATTGATAAGTGTGTCCTAGCAACCTAAGTGATGTATAAAGACAGACATCACAAATATTTTCTTTTTTTTTTTTCCAGCACAAACCAAGGGCAGTGCCCTAGTGTCTAGCACAGTGCCTGACATATAGCATCTGCCTGAGGAATGTTCACTGACCTAATGGGGACTTCTGCCAACACTAGCACTCAACTACTCTATACACATAACAGAAATTTAGGAGAACAACCTAATGATTTATTTACCCTTACTTTGCCATTTTAAATTAAATACAGCGCAAGCACAGAGAAACTTTACTGACCGAAGCTATCTAGTATGTAATTCAGATTAATTGCTGCTGCAGTCATTCATGAGTTTTGGCAGTGTTTGTATTTTGGTAAGCAAAACTAGGGGAATTTATTTTTGGCTATCTACATCAATCTTTATTTGGACAACTAAATGAATCACTATAAAACCCCAATGTCAAAATGGTCTATGTGATTTGGTAATACACAGAGTCGGTGATTACCTGGCCTTATAGCTCCTCTGGTTTTTCCACTGTTGAGACTATCACCTGCATCTTTTGATTGTAAGTATTTGGGGCATTGAGCCAGTTTCCATTTCACTACATGAAGCAGATCTGAGCATGCAAAAACCATACCAATCAGCACTTAAAAAAAACTGAGACAATTTGCAAGATCCTGAATGATAGATGGCAATGAAAAAAGGCATTGTCCTATGCTTTCAAAATAAAATTTCAGCAACAACTTTGCTTATAAGTGTCGGGATCATTTATATCTGTTTCCCCTAGAGGATTCAGTTTATATCAGACACCCTGCTATAACTAACAATAACATTCATTTTGCTCCCCAAATTATCCCTGTTTTATTGCAAATTATATGGTTACACTTATATGTAATACTTTCCTTGGGGTTTCATAAGCGGGGGGATTCTAACAGCCTGGGAGGAATTAGATGCAAATATTTACAGCTTTCTGGAGGTGTCAAGACAGAAGAGATGTGGCATATATAATACAGGTTCAGCTAAGAGAACAGTGAGTCAAGAATAGTCAATGGGGTTGATGGAAGAACAAACAAACAAACCAAATTCAGGCAGAAAGCAGAAATGAGAGGTCATGAGTGGGGAAGAAATAAAAAAGTATCATAGTGCAAGAAAGCTTAGCAGAGTTCAAAAATGTAAATTCAGAAAAATTTGGGAGTGACAATTCTATACGCTATTGTTTATTGCATATCTACCGTGCCAGTATCTGGGCTTAATGATTGATATATAAAAACGTATTAAGTCCCCATATCAACCCAGAAAGTAGATACCTGTGTCCATGTTTTACAAATGAAAATAAAGGCTCAGAGAGTTTAAAATAATCTGCTCAATACATTAGTGGGGCCACTTTATGAAACCAGATCGAACTAGCTTTCAAAACCCTGTACTCTTAAATACAGCACATTATGGCCTTTTTCCAGGCTCTATAATTGATGATTTCTGATTCTAAGACCTGATACTTTGTGTTGCATGAAGCCTGGCACAGTCTCACAGGATTTTGTGAGAAGGCAGAGAGAAAAAACTGAGAAGCAGTAGGTAAATAATTTTCCCAAGGCCTCAGTGGGACAATACTAGGACCAAACATAAGAAGTTTTAATCTAGTAATGATACCCCTACCTAAGGTTAGCTCGGCAAGAAAAAATAAAGAAAATGAAGATTTAAAAACATATATATAATGTCTTCACAATTACACTGAAGTTTCATATACCAGTGGGGTCTTTGTCAACAATTTGTTTATTAAGGTTCTACTGGCAAAATTCTATTTACTAGTCAGTTTTATATTTAACTTTAAATGTTACTTGAAAGAACTTTAAAATTATGTTTGTGTGATTAATATTTTTCAATGTGCAGAATAAAATGGTAAATCTTTTTATGGCCACTTATACCTTGATCACTCTCAATAGTCTTTAAATCTCAGTGCAAACTGTCTTTGAGGTTTTTCCCAATTTTCCCAGGACTCATTTGGGATCTGTCTTACTTAGTTTCTAGTTCACCTAATGAAATTCTTTCACTCTGTTAAATCCATAAGTGCCTTCTCTGAGGCTCAGAAGTCACCTGCCATCAGTATTCTACTTTAGCATTCCCTATAAATAAGATACAGAATTTTATCATAAGAAGAAAAAATATGGAGGAAATGTAAGAACACTTTTGAGAATGAACGTGGTTCTCACTGGAGATAATGACACCTCTAGTTATCGCATACGTACATTTATTGAATCTGTACCATCTGTAGAACATGCACAAGTGATCACAGAATATTCTAGGAAGAAACTCCCTTTCCCCTAAGGATTTAGACCACATATTATCTAAGATTCTCATCTATAAGGAAGTACCATTAGCTTCTTCACTTTTGGTAGAGCTGTTCTTTATTTTCCCCTCCTTCACATAGATCCAAGTTTTTTATTCAACAAATCTTGTCAAGACTATTGTCACATCGATCTCACTTAATTGACATCATCCAGGCCTGCCAGAAGCACTGCAACAGTCTTTTCATTAGTTCTCCCTGCTTCTATTTTCAATTAGGTAAGAAAACTTTTTCTACAAATGGTCAAATTATAAATATTTGTTTTTTTTTAGTCTCTGTCACAGCTACTCAAAACTTCTGTAGCAGCATGAAAGCACTCATATAATCAATATGTAAATGATTACTTGTGACTGAGTTCGAATAAAACTACTTACAAAAACAGAAAGCAGTCAGGGAGCCATAGTTTAATGATGTACAGGTTGTATTGTTATATCTCTTCTTTAAAAAAAAATCAAGCAGATGATATTTCATGGCTTAGAACAAAGTCTCCCATTTGGTGCATATGCTCTGTACAGCCCTTTGAGGCTCATTCCTAACATATCTTTTCTGTTTCATTTTCTAATAATTTCACCATTAAATCACATCCTAGTAATGTTTTATGTTTAATTGTTGTTCAAATATAGATGTTCAGTCTTTTTAAAGAACCTCCATATATATATATATATATGCTTCTCTCTCTGCTCTCAAGATTTTCTGCTTTATCACATATTGGTCTTACTGATCAATTAAGTCTTACTATAAATTGTTTGTTGGGAATCTTTCCAATTTTCCCTGCTTTAGTAGTCATTTTCACCACTTAATGTTCAAAACACTGTGTGTGCATTTCCTTTATTAGTTGTCATCCTACACTGTAGTTATGTATTTGTAACTAGAGCCCTCATCTAAATCAACTCCTTCACAACTCAGGAAATTGTCATATTTGACATCACAGCATTATCATAATATCTGGCATGTAAGAAGTATTTTATAATGTAATTAATTTATAAGTTAATCAATCATTATGCAAATATACACTGAGCTCCAACTATATACATTGTTCAAGGCCTTGGAAATACAGCACTAAGCAAAACAAGCAAAACTTCTGGTTTTAGGCAGTTTATGTTCTAGTAGGAAAGGAAACATGTAATAAGCAAGGAAATAAATATACAGTATGTCAGTCAAGGAAAGCCAAAAATAATTCATAAGGTAATAAAATGAAAAAAAATCCTCTTGTATCAAAAGTTCAAGAAAGTTTTCATATATGAGTTGACATATGAGCATACTTGAATGAAGTAGGAAATTAATTCAACACCATTATAATAAATAAATGAATGAATTATAAGCACAGGTGCATTACAAGATCCACAGTTTTCTGCACACATTTAACTCTTTTTCCCTCCCATGTTTTCATTTTTCTCATGTTGAGATAATCAGCCAGTCATAGTTCATGATTTTGGGGAGGGTCTTAAATATACCTGAATGATATGTAACTTACTCTCATAAGTTACAGCAAATTGGTGTGACCATCGATCTGGGAGTTATTTTCACTAGTAAAAGTACAACCTCTCCCCCATTTCATAAGAAAAGTACCAGAATATCTGAAACCATAATAAAATTCAACCCTTTACTCCTCAAGTGATCCCAATATGATTTACTGATTAGACCTTGATCTTTCTAAAATGAGCCTAATTAATTCTTCAGCTCTGGTCTAAGAGTATATTTTTAATCTGCTATTATAACACAGTACTTTGTTTTACAGTTAATTGCTTATACATATATCTTAGCCATAAGTGTGGGAGCTCTTCCAAAGCACGAACTCCATCTTATTCATTTAGGAAATTTATTAGAATACCTGACACAGAGTCCCCATTAATGTCCATCAAATTAAATTGAAGATTTGCCAGCTCCAAATTTTTTTCTATCCCTGCCATAATATCGAACATAAAAATAAATACACCTGAGAAAGTTCTCTTAGTTTTCTTTAAAGGACTTTTTGAACTATAACACTTAGTTGAGAAATGCTTTTAAATTATTCTTTTTTGTGTTTTTACCAAACTAAGACTCTTTAAAATAAAATGAATTTTCCCCCCTCTCTTAATTCCCCATCCCCCCAGTTCCACCCCTGATGTATGGATGTTACCATTTCCCCTTAAGAACTGGATCTCTGAAGGCGGGGTGTCTCCTCCCACATGCTTGCAGTGCATACCTGGGGCCTGGTACACCTGGGTATGATCTGTGGCTTCACCTGGGGCATGAATCCAGGACCTTCTGCATGTAAAGCAGACGTGCTAACCACTACACTATGGAGCCACCCCACAATAAAATGGATTTTACATTTAACTGGCACACAAAATTTTACAAATTTATTTTAAGACTGAGTAGTTTGAAACATTAAAAAATTGCCAGGCTTTGGCCACAGAAGAAGCAACTCAATTTCTGAGATCATTTAAAAGATGCACTGCCCTACCATTTCTTTCTGCTTTACTAATAGGGTTCTTAATCAAAGAGGCCAATTGAGAATATCTTTTATTTTATTTAATTCTACATGTAATATATTAGGCAGATTGCTGATGGGAATAACGGGAAATGGGAAATGGTAATAAAGAAAAACAATTTGACTAAATGTTCCCTTCTTCTTTTTTTCCCCATTATATAACTCCTGGAAATATTTTTCAGACTTCTAGAGCTTAGATTCAGGCTGGCATGTAGAAAGTTTTCTTGCCTGACAGATACACACATATAGAATTTTTTTTTTTTTCACCTACAGCACCTGGTATTCCTAGGTGGTCTCCCATCCAAGTACGAACCAGACCCAGCCCTGCTTAGCTTCTAAGACAGACGAATTTTTAATAGGTAAATATTTTCTTCTCACATTTTACTAAAACCATTCATTTTGTGTGTGCTTTTCTATGAATACATCCTGCGTATTTCATACTATTCAAGTCAATGGGGAATAAAATAACTTTTAAAGAATATATTTATATTTCTATAAAACAGTAAAATCATGAGCAATTGTATTGTGTTTTCCCATTGTTCAAGATAAGATGTAACTAACTCCTTCTTAGAACTGAAATAACAAAGAAAAAAGTATTAAATTTCTATATTAAAAACAAGTAGATCTTTTCTCTGGGTGTCAAAAGAAAGACAACTATTAAAAGCTCAAAGCCACAGCCAGTAAGCCAAGATAGTTTTGGTAATATGTTTCTAGAGAAGACTTACTGTAAACCATATTTAAATTGAAAAGAATAAACTTCTGACCAAGATATCAAATTGAAAAGGACAGAAATGATTTTTTATCCAAATTATAGAATATGCTTGATGATATACATTTAAAATGTTAAAAATAGATCCCTTGGTCCACAGGGGAGATATCGAAAGGGAAATGCCTATGTGCCCTAAAAAACAAAACAACAATAACAACAAAAAGCACCTCGTAACCATTTTGTAAACCAAGAGTCAAAGCTGAGCAATGCACAAAGTACTATAACCAGATATGAAACTTGTAAGCTGACGGTGAAAACATCTACAAGGAAGAGTAAAGGGCTGTGTACATAAAGCAGCAAGAAGAGGAATCCTAGACTGAAAGTGGATTTCAGGAAATGATGGCATCATATATAAATACTGGTCTAGAGTTGTATTGTGAAAGTAAAGAGAAATGAAATCATGAATGATTGAAACTCTCAGCATAAAATATAAAGTTCTGAGGTTCAACTTTGTGTAAACCATATAGCACAAAAACCCTAAGCCTAAAAAATCTCACATGCAATCTATTTCAGAATCAGTGAACCCACACGAGACTCCTGAGATCTCACCCTATAGAATTTGAATTCTTACTGCAAATATGTTAAACCAGTGGACATATGAGGAAGTTCAATGGAAAAAGAGACAACTATAAATTGAATAACTGGAAGGATCAGTAAACTAGAAACATAAGTAACCAGACAGGAACTTTAAAATTACTATTTTATGTGTATAAAATATAAAGGAGTCAGTAATATCTATAAAATAAAAAGGGGAAAAAGGCAGTACAAGATCAATTTTATAAATCAACGAAGTAGAAAACTTTAGAGGATTACTCACTGTCTGTGTGACTCAGGCATGTTTCCCATTTCCCCTTGCTTTCCCAATCTGTAAAACAGAATATAGAGTTTATGTGAGATTTAATAAAGTTATACCACTTAAAATAGTGCTTGGTGCATTGTAATTAGTTATTAGGTATTTGCACTTATTGCTATTAGAAATGGCACACATGTGTAAAATATGAAGAGGCCAAAAAGTTAGCAATTAAAAATGTTCTTGCTCAGATTAAAATATTTTAATAGAATACTTGAAAATCAGAGAATAAATAAGGCTGAAGGCCAATATAATATTATATATAATATATAACAGGAAATTTCAGAAAATTTAAAACAAATAG
Organism: Macroglossus sobrinus; assembly: GCA_004027375.1. Lineage (NCBI taxonomy): Eukaryota > Metazoa > Chordata > Mammalia > Chiroptera > Pteropodidae > Macroglossus > Macroglossus sobrinus. The sequence continues at coordinate 23,441 of PVKZ01001892.1, read as the reverse complement.
GCTTAGAATTAAAAAACATAAGAGAAAATTTAAGGTACACAGGATTAGTTCCAAAAAATCTAGCTTACTCTAAATATATTTTCAGAACAGAGACAAAGAATGAGAAGAATTTATTAAAGAGAAAATATATTTTTTCTGATTTAAAAAACCACGCTCAGTCTTAAAGATAATTAATAAAGTAAACCCAAAACTAAATTGTAGATTATCAAGAATATCCAAAATTGCATGAAATAAAAAAGAGCATTTACAAAGAAGCAGAAATCAAAATTTTCATCATCAATAATATATGTTAGAGACAGACAATGAGTTATCTTCAAATTTTTGCAATAAAAATATTATCATATTTAAAAAAAAACAGAATGGATCTAAATACTATTAGATTTACTTTGTGATAATCTAAACAATGCTTCAACGGCATGGAAATTTGCCTAGTCACTTCTGTAGAATTTATTTGGTTCTGTATTGCATATCTGACTAGGCATTGAGAGTTAAAAGTTATCAATATGGTCAGCAAGAGGTAAGGGGACCAGAATGTGCCCTGAAGTTGAGTACTCTTAGACATCAGTGTTTGATAATCTCCATATTCTGAGAGTTTAGTTTAATGGTTAGAGATAGACGTAAACACATCACTGAGCATAAAATAACAACAATGATAGAAAAGATGAATTACTATTAGGGTAAGAAAATCAATAGTCTGGGAGTCAAATAAGGGCTAAGATTAGAAGAACGAATAATTGTAAATTATGAAGGATTAAAATGTGAATTAGATTTAAAACTCCATATATTAAATGAATTCCAAATATGGAAAGGGATAACTTCATCATTTATATAAAATATATTATTAAAAAGACATAATACATTCATGCCAAAATATCACGAGTGCTAGACTTCATACTCTACAGGTTGCATTATAACTAAACAACAACGGCCAGTATGTGACGTGAGTATTCAGAATCAAGTACCTTCTGTGTTCCAAGATCAAAGCAGGGCTGAACATGATCTATCACACTTTACTTTGGAAAGGCTCTTATCTTCATGCACTTAGCCCAATTGTCACAATATATTTTAGTAGGCAATATATTAATTATATCCAGTTCTGAATCTGTGCAAAAGGATATAGTCATGCTTTCTTTCTGATCTTAGATACTTTTCAACAAAATGTCATCACAGATGGCCCAAAGAATCTTTGAGGACAGGAAAGAGTAGAGGAGAAAATAATGACATGATTTCAAGATACACCCTTAAGAATTTCTGAGACAAATTTTTTTTCTGTCATTGTTTAATTTTCTCTATGCACATACATAGTGTAGTATAGAGTAGATATAATTAGCCAGCACAGGTTAGAATGGATACTTTTCATCCTGGCAGCAAATTCTGTGGATTTATGTAATGGCTTACCATGTTTCTTTCTCATCAGAGAGAGCAGTCCTGCCCAATATTCCTAATACCAATTAGAGCTATCTCCTATTACTTTTCCTAGTCACCCACTCACACATTCTGTAAGTATATCTAGAAGAAAGAATTTAAAGTATCAGAACTGAAGATTGCCCTCAGGTGGAATAATGCTCAACTGAGTTCATGGAATTTTGGTATATGAGGTTGGCAGGATGTAATGGAAGAAACTGGAGAATAATTCCCATCTAGTCACTCTCTCATGAGTGTGAACAGATAGTATCAAAAAAGTAAAACAGAATTTTCATGGAGAAATTTAAAAGAAATTTTAAAAGGTGATAAAAAAAATTGTCTACTAACTTCTGGAGCTATCAATTTTACCTACTGATTTCTGAGCACAGTATCTTAACCAGTACCTAAGTAACATTCAATTTGCTACCAGAAAGCAAAGAATCAATTATATCTCCCACCTCTGGTAAAATGATAGAAATTTATGACATATATTTGGTGCTATAACCTCATGCTCATCTCCATTATATATTGCTACCTCTATTTAATTACTTTGCATTAATGCGCAATTTGTATTATGTAAGATGTCTTAAGCCTTCTTTGAAAACGTTCTTTAAAGTTGTAATATGACATAATATCTTTAAAAATGCTCACAATTAAATTTATTTGAAGGTGCCTGCATTACAGATGAGATATTTAAGCTGATTTAAGTCTGGGACTGTGTTTTCTTCACCATAATAGACTGAATATCTAACAAAATGGCTGGCACAGAATACATATTCAATTAATATATTCTTTTTGTTCTGTTTAGTTACCAACTTGCCACTAGGTAAATATAATATTAAGAATATTTTAATAAAAATATACTATATATATAATAATACTCTCAGTGTGGAAGGAATAATTAAGAAACAAGGAATATCTGATCAAAAAAAATCCATTTGTTTCTTCTATCCTAAAGTTTCAGGTTTTAATTTTTAAGTGTGATTTAAAAAGTAACCATTTTTATACCAAACCTTGCCTCAAAAAACTTTCTAATTTAGATACAATCCACTTGAATTTATATATTTCATCCCTTTTAGGCCCAGTTCTTTTGAATTATTTAGCAGAATATTCTTAAGGCAATTAAAGGGATCCATTCAGCAGGATTTAAGCCAACAAATCAGTCAGCAGTTTTTGGTCACCTCATAAAGCAGTTAAGCATTACATCCAGTCCATGTATTTGGTATTTCACATACCTTCATAATAGAGCTATCAATTTTCTGATTTGCAAGCCAGCTGACAGAGTTAATACCCCAAAGGGCTATTGCAGTGTTAAGCTCCTAAAATTGTTTTAGACTCACCCATAAATTAGACTATAGCCTGATCATGTACAATTTTATCCTTGTGCTCCTTGAAAAAGCATGAGCTCAGTGTTCCAGGAACAACACTCTCTAGAAGAATAGCCTATTGGATCTATTAATCTCTTTTTTAACTTTTGATGCTGACTACTCAGGTTCACTGTAACATAGTGTGAGTTACACAAGTAACAATAGGACACTGCTTTACCTATTATTTTTGAAGTTGAAAATTTATATATTAGCAGAGCTTAACATAACTAGTTTAAGACACATATGGATCATTCAAACTATGTGACTAGGAGGTTGAATTACTGGTTGAATAAAATAAGGCCTATCTTTGCAAATAGATAGACCTAAAGTTTTCCATACTGTGTGTGAGTAAACCACTCACCAAAAGATTTTGACTGAATATTATCCCTCCTAAGGAAAGGAAATTTCTGAAAAAATATAAAATATGACAGAGTATCTTATTTAATTTTCAGTTTAACTCATAGAATTGTACTTATAGTATATTTTTGTGGTTTGTTAAAAATCAGCTCTATGTCTAACAAGAAGTTCATTCCTAAATTAACATGTATGGTTAAAGTTACTAATATTTAAAATTAATCCTGGCCCCAAATAATTTTAATAAAACTCCTAAGGAGATTTTTCTCTGATTTAAAAAGTTGAAAATGAGAATATGAAAATATACATACATGTATTTGTCTACCCACAGGTGCACACACACAATTATATTAGCAAGAATGACACATCTTGGTCCACTCACATCCCCATTCCCACCTTCTCCAACCCCTGCCTCCATTTTCAATTGAAATAGCTCATTATAAGGTCACCAACTGCATCCTAATTACCAAACCTTAAAGATAGCTTTAGATTTCATCTTACTTGACAACTTTTCAGTGCTTGGTTTTACAGACTTGCCCCAACTCCCACCCACACACTTTTTGAAGTGTTTCCTTTGATGATTTTCTGTGACACTACAGTTTTCCAGCTCTTATGTCTGTCTATCCCACTAGGAGGTTTTCTTCCCATGATACTATAGTCCTGCATCTGAAATATGAATTTCTCTTAGAATTAGACCCTCCTCTTATTTTTCTTCAACTTAATTTACTTATCACTCTCCTTTCTATTTTCTCTTATCTTCTGAAGTACTTCCTTTGTAAGTTTTCCTTTTTCATTCACAACTAGAGGATTAGAGTCTTAGAGGGATCCAATGAATGATACCCTTTCTCCAGCTGAATTCCCATCAGAGAGACGAGTCAGAGATTTAGGTGGATGGAAGTAAAAAATAACACATTTATATTATTTTAAAAACCAACATATTTTAATGTGGCTTATATATTTGGAAGTGTGAAACTCTCAATAATGAACTCCAACATAACAGAGAGCTACCAACCCATTCGTTAGCAGCAGTGGACCACAGTGTTCTGCTCTGTGGAAGCAATTTTCCTCCAAAGCATATGTGACAAAGAGCATTTAAGAGTACATGCTTTTTAGACCCAGAAAAAAAAGGAGAATAAGAGATGCTGAGTGTTAAATACCATTTTTCCTTTCAAATAATTAGATGTAAGAGAGAAAGTGCACTGAGGGGAGCATATTTCAGAAGTAATCTCTCTCCACTGAGAGAAAACCCTTTCCCTTCCTAAATTTAATTATAACTGTCAAATATTTATGTTTAATTTTAATCTCCATTCTGAGGTGTAGCTCCATGTATTCTATACATTGAAGGATATTTTTCACTCAACTTTCTAACAGAACCTTTAAATTTGACATGTTCGAAATTGAACTTATGTTATTCTACCATCAACCTGCTCTTCTTGTATCCTCAATTCAATAAATAATATATTATTTAATCAGTTTTCCAAATACAGAACAATAATAGTCCTTTCCTTCATTTTACATATACACATGTCAGTAAAATAAATCAGTTCTAATTACCATCACTTAATCTGAACTTATTTCGTCAATGCCTTCTATCATTGACTATCCCAGTTGTCTCAATTTCTTACCTATATACACCAAGAGCATCTAAAATTATTCTCTATATCTGTCTAGCTATTCTACAGTGCTTTCTCTGAAATGTACTCAAAATTATATTTCTAAAAATACATATAATTAAATGTATCATGGTGGTATTGATAATGATAGCGACTATTTAATCTGTACTTACTATGTGTCAGGCACAACCTAATATAGGTTATCTTACTGATTACACACACACACACACACACACACACACACACAGCGATATAGGTAACAGTATTCTTGCTTTAGAAATGAAAAAGTTGTCATTCATTCAACGTCATACTCTAAGAGGCAGAAACAAAAATCTGATGACTGAGACTTAGCACTTAACCATTAGCCTATGTTGTCTGATTTCAAAAAAGCAACTGCGTAATCACTTTCTTGAATAGTAATTAAGTGGATCCCCTTTGCTTTTAAAATAACATCAAAACTCCTTTACTCAAAAGACTTTGTGATCTAACTCAAACCATCTATCCTTCTTACCCTCTTCATTAATTATATAAATGTACAAATCATCTAGCCTCCATACCTTAAGTTTCCTTTCTTCAGAATGTTCACAGAAATAATTCTACTCTAGCCATTTTGAGAATTAACTGAGACAGTATATTTAAAAGCAAACAACACTTTCCTGCCTAGGAAAGGATCATAATATATGCAAATTACAACTGAGTATATAAAATACACACATAAGTATATAATATTGTACACAAAATGATTCAAAATGATTCAGTAAATTACTGAAATAATTAAGAAATTCTCAGTCAAGTTCAATTTGGGGATATGTTCCATCATGTTTGTTCTCATAATATTGAAAATCTAATTGTGATAATGCTTTAGGTGATGGACTATTATTCTAAATGACTTTGACTAGAATAGTAATACTTCATAAATATGGACGTAATTCTTAATAATCTTTCTCAAAAAGTGCTTTACAGTCTTATCATTTGATTTCTGGAAGCAGTAACATTTGCAGGAGCAGAGAGAAAGAAAAAAAAATTTTTTGTATTTAGACCAGCTTTTCTCAAACATGGCACTACTGACATCTGAGGCTAGACATTCCGTTGTTGTGGGGGTTAACCTGCTCTCTACAGGATACTAAGAAGCTTCCTTGGCTCTAGTATGAGATACCTGTAGCAGCAGATTTGTTTACTTGACAATCAAAAATGTCCCCAGACATTGCCAAATGTACGGCTGATAATTTTATGTAAATGAATTCAAAATAAATGATAGATGTCCCTGATGAAAGAATTTGGGGCATTCTTGATAAATGTCACAAAGAACTATAAACTATGACATCAAGTTACCAATGTGGTAACTATGATCATCGATGTACTCCAGAAGATTTTGCTATTTTCTAGTTCTTTTCTTATTATGTAACCCTAAAATAGCAATATCTCTCATTCTCTAATTAATTTCATGTCAACATATGCTGTGCTCCGAGTAGGCTATGCCTAAACTTAAGTCAATAATGTGAGGATAGAAATGCCTCCTTTATTTAAAGTAACTGAAAGATATTACCTTTTAAAAGTCCCTAGATGGGCCACCTCTACTCCACTCAGGGGAATTTTCAGAAGGCAAAACATTATTTAAAAACAAATAGAGGGGAAAAAGTGGCGTAGTTGATAGAGGCTCTGTTCATCCTTCTGGTGACCAAATCAAAGTTGTGACGGAAACAAAGATGAGCAGGAAGGAAAAATCACCTGAGATCTAGATGAACAAGCCATACAACTAGGGAGAAATCTAAGAAATCACCTGCAATGGTAGAAGATAGGACAGGGTGAGGATGCGAGGCTGCCTGGTTTCCAGCAGCTGAGTGAGATGAAAGATGCAGCAGCAGCAGCAGCAGCAGACACCTCTTAAAGGAGCCATGTATACAAGGAGTTTCACGGTAACAGACCTGCTTGCTCTGAGCACCAGTGCCAATTTGGCTGTCCGCAGGGTGTACCAGGGACTTATAAGGAGGTGCTGTCCAAGCGAGGGCCAAGGTGAGATTCTCTCCGTACAGAAGTGCCCGCAGTATCTATTGTTCCCTGTTCAGCCTTACCCTCTACCAGTGCACAAAGTAGCTGCCATAGCCATGACATCATCAAAATGGATAACAGAAGTCGCTCCACCCAGAGAATTCTCTTAAATCCCATTTCTCCCAACTCATGGCCCCACCCAAGCCACATTCAGGTGTATCCTCAGGTGCTTCTTGCTGAGCAGCACCTAAACTCACACTGGAGGCAGCTGGCCTCGGTTTCAGGTGTGGCCTTTTGAGGCAACTATAAGCACAGCATCTGTGGATTGCTTGCTGAATCTTAAGAGGTGGCTCTGGTGGGGTAGAGGCTTGGCTAAATTTGGCCTGTAGCTGAACCCCTCTCAGGACTGTGCCACTGGACACCTACTTCACAAATTCACACTAATAAGACTGGGAGATTTAGGAGCTTTGCTTAGTACATAGAAACAGACATGGAAAGGCAGCCAAAATAAAAAGATAAAGAAGCAGAAACCATATGAGAGAAGAGAACAGAGATCCAGATATAATGGAGTCAAGTAATCTAACAGATGCAGAGTTCAAAACACTGGTTATAAAAATGCTCAATGAATTTTTGAGAAGTGTAGATAAATTCAGTGAGAACTTCAACAAAGAGATAAAAAAACATAAAAATGTAAATGAAAATTATAAAAGGGAACCAGTATGAAATGAACACATTATCTGAGATGAGAAGTATATTAAATAGAATAAACAAAGGCATAAACAAAGTAAATAAAGAAAAGGATCATATGCCATATCTAGAGGATGGGAAAGCCAAGGACACTCAATCAGAATTGCAAGAAAAAAGATGCCAAGATTATAAAAATAATTTAAGGAGCATATGGGACACTATTAAGGGTCCAAATATTCATCTGATTGATTTACCTGATCAAGATGTTGAACAGCTATTTAAAGAACTGATGGAAAACTTCCCTAACCTGGTGAAGGAAATGGAAATAAAACTTCAGGAAGCTCAGAGATCTAAAGAGGTCCAAGATACATCATAATTAAAATGCCAAAGGTTAAATACAAAGAAAGAATATAAAAAGAAGCAAGGAATAAACAGATAATTACTTATAAGGGAACACCCATAAGACCGGCAGCTGATTTCTCAAAAGAAACTATGCAAGACAGAGGGGCTTGGCAAAAAATATTCAACAGGATGAAGATCCAGTATATACAACCAAGAATAATTTATCCAGCAAAGCTATCATTTAGAGTTGAAGAACAGAGAAAGAGCTTCGCAGACAAAAATAAGCTAAAGAAAATGGCAGACGGACTTTCTTAAGAAGAGGAAACAAGTATCAAAAACATGTAACAACTACATTCCTATCAATAAGTACATTAAATGGAAAAAAAAATTAAATGCTCTAACCAAAAGATAGAGTGGCTTAAAGGTTAAGAAAACAAGTCCCTTACATATGAAAAGGAAGTGGATTAAAAAGGATATTGCTTTGATGGACCTAGAAGGTATTTAAGTCAGATAGAGAAAGATAAACGCTATATGATTTCACTTATATGTGGAATCGAAGGAATAAAAAGAACAAACTAATCAAAAACAAACTCACAATATAGTGGACAGAGGAGAGAGGGTTTGGGGGGCTTAGAGAATTGGGTGAAGGGTTAAAGAAGTATAAATTAGTAGCTGAAGGATGGTCGCAGGGATGGGGAGCACAGCATAGGGAATGCAGTTAGCATTAATATGTTGACTAGGTGGAGGGTCAGGGGAAGGAGGGAGCAATTGGGGGGATCGTTTTATGAACTATATAGATGTCAAACCAATGTATACTTGAAACTAATTAAAATAATTTTTAAAAAATAAAAAATAAAATAAAAACAAATAGAATGTATGCAACTAAAATTTAGCCTTTTTCAAACAAGCACCTGACTCTTTTTTTCCTTTATTTTTCTTTGAAATTATTATAAAAATTCAGCATACAGGACAGGAAAGTTTTAATAGTCACCCAGTCAGGCACTACATTGGAAAATTTCACTGGCACATAATCTTGGCCCACATAGGCATTTGGGGGAAAAATTGATTTATACTAAAGCCATTCTCTATGTTTTTCCATGGAAGTAATATACACATGTGTGGCAAACCAATATGTGTATAAACGTTCTCTCTCTCTCTCTCTCTCTCTCTCTCTCACCTTCTGCTTTGCCCCACAACCTGGTCATCTACAATGTTTGTAGATATGACAGGTACTCCATGGGACCATATGAATTTGAAGTTTGCATCGAAATGAACTAAATTAATTTTAATAAAGATAAAATAAAGCTCATAAATTAAGTAAAATAACTGAAAACATCTAATAGAAGTGAATTCAATTAGCCAGTTTATGGAAAATCTAATAGTTTACTTGACTGTGATTTCTGTTTAAATCATCAGTGTGATGCGGTTGCCTGAAAGACTAATATAATTGTAGAATGCATTGATAGAAACACAAAGTCCAGTCTATGAGGGAGAGTATATCTACTACTTGGTGGCAGTCAGCACACAGCTATGTTGGGGAATTCTTCAAGAGTAATAATAATAATGAATCTCTGAGTTATAATGACCACTTCCTTTAGTGCCAACTTTGCTCTTTAAAATGACACTTTAAAATGACTCTTCAAGATTAGTGATATTTTAGCTCATTTTCTTATTGCTTTACACAATGTTTAAGCCTCTAATTTTTATTATTATCTATTAAATTGGACCATTCTGTGATAATATTCATGCCATTATTCTCTCAGAATTTTTCTTTCTTTTAATTATTATATAATATCTGTATAATTTTGATAATTTTAATCTAACCATCCTGAAAATATGGGAAGACTCAAAACAAACTCACAGTGTTTATATTTATAGTAAAGGAAAGAACAATTATTCAGCATTTAAGACAGGCATCCAATACCATTTCCTTTTGAAATTCACACAGGGATTTTAGAACACACTTAAGAATCTCATTCCTTAACTGTGGCAATACTCACAATCAATGCTTTGGTTGATGATATACTCTCAACTCATCACATTATCCATCAAACTTCTCAGTGTCAAAAAGTGAATAGGAGATAAACTTGAAAGAGGGTTGCAAAATTCTCCATACTACAATGCTTGCCATACGATTATACATATCTTTTTAATTAATTTCTGAATGATCTAAAAGAAATTAATCTTTTTTATTTGTTGAAGGTTTCTCTTTGCAAAGTATCAGGTCAATTTTTAAAAATGTTCCATATTCTTTATTTTATGAAAGTAAAATATGAAAGAACAGCCTCTTCTAGAATTGTTGGATATAGGGTTATCTAAAAACTCATTAAATCAAGTTTGTTCTACTGTTCTAATTTTCTCTTTCTTTAATATTTTTGTCTATCAACTTCAGATAGGTATGCAAAATTTTATAAATGATAATGGATTTATCAAATCTACTAGTAATGTCAATTTCTGCTTTACATCTTTTGAGTTATCCGTTAGTACCTGTTATCTAGTAATAGCATGGCTACACTACCTCTTTTTGGTTATTGTGCTTTTGTCTGGTATGCATTGTCCCATTCCATTATTTTTAACTATGTCAAATCATTATACTTTAGGTTAAAAAGAAAAAATATAAATTTGAGCTTACAGTTTCCACTCTAATGTATAAAAAGCTTAGAGGTTATCATTCCCATATCATAAGAATAAAAAGCTTTAAAAACTAAAAATAAACATTTTGGGGTCAAAGGAGGAAACTAATAGCTTTTATTATATCAGAAGATAATGCAGGCATTAAATTAGAAAAGCCTGCCTTAAATGGGTATAATTAGAAAGAGTTCATGAAAATAAAAAATACAGTTACCTAAAAATAAAATAATTCTACTGATTTACATAATCAGAAAAAAAATAAATAAGTTCAAAGTAGGAATGTTAAAGATAAACCTAAGAAAAATTTCCAGAATTGAGCAAGAATTCAAGATGACCAAAAATGTTGGATAATACATTAATTATGTACAATATGTGTTTAATATGATAAATTCTAATAATAGAGGTGGGAAGTCAATAATCACCTCTTCTCAAGACAAAACAGTAACAATGTACTTCTTCAAATTAATGAATTCTTCCAATGTTAGATATATTGCCAAAAGTCATAAATGAAACACACAGAAACACACACACACACACACACACACACACACACACACACACACACACACACTTTCTCTTTCCAGACTTCCTTCAGTTCAACACTAACTGCCTCTGTGATCCCCAACATCAAGATGACAACTAGAGTTTCAGTCATAAAACCCAAGTTTCAGCCAACAGGAGAAGTAAAGAAATATCTTTTAGAAAAAATTTCTAAAATTGAATTTTGATGGCTAGTCATTAGTCTCTTGAATATTTAACAAGAAAAACTGAAATGAGTAGATTTACAAAAAAAAAAGACTTAAAATGTTTGACATTTCTTAACTGTAACCACAGATATAACATAAATCAATCCTAGCTGAACTACTAATTAGGCTGTCAATTAAGGACCTGACAGAAAAAGAGACATTTTAATTTCTAAATGTGAATACTATTTAACCTCAGTCTATACTGTTTTGCATAAGATGTCCAACATTCAATAAAGATTAAAGACACACAGGAAAATTCAGAAAACAAATCATTGTCAAGAGGCAAAAAAGCAGCAGAACTGTGTTCCAAGATGCTGAAAATATAAGCCAAGAACTTTAAAATAACTGTTATAATACATTAAAGCATATAGTGAAAAAGGTAGATGACTTGAATTAGCAAATAGGCATTTTCAAAAGAGGTAAAAAATATAAAACATAGTTAAAGAGAAATTCTAGAAATATAAAAATATGATATCAGAGAAGAAGAATTTATTTGATGGACTTATCATTAGACTTAAAAAATCATGAAAATCATAAACATGAAAATTAGTCCATAGAAATCAACAAAGTTGAATCTAATTAAAATAACAACAATAAAACAAAAGAAACAAACAAACAGAACAAAGGATCTATGAGTTTGGGATTGAGGGGAAAACATTGTGAAATGGCTGAACACAGAAACTCCAGAAGAAAAACAGAGGCAAAATATGGCAGACAAAACATAATGAACAGGAATTTTCTGAAATAATGAAAGCTTTCAAACCACTGAACAAAGCAGCTCCAAGAATAAAGAAAAAATAAAATAAAATAAATGCATCTAGACATATCATATTTAAATTGCTACAAACCAAAGATCTTGAAAACTGACAAAAGAGAAAAAAAGTATTATGATGAGAAAAACTAAACTAACAATTACAGCAGATGTATCGTCAGAAAATACAGAAACTTCAAAAAAACATGTGACACCTTTTAAAATCTGAAAGAAAAAAAAGTAAGCCAGATTCTAAATCCAGAAAAATATGCTTTAAAATGAAGTAAAATAAACACTTTTTAGAAAACACAGGAATGAAAGAATTCATGGCCAATAATTGTGCTACAATTATTGTTTAAAGTTCTCAGAATAAATAAATAAATTAAATAATACCATATCAAAATTTGAATCTCCATAAAGAAATAAGGAAGTTCAGAAATGGACTTAATCAATTCTTCCAATGTTAAATAAGGTAAACATATACATATAAATATACATATTGTCCTTACTTTTAGTATTCTAAAAGATAATTATCAAAACCAGAAATAGTAGAAATATGTTACAAGATTTGTAATATGTATAAAATGAAATATATGACAACAATAGCATAGAAGGATGTAGATACATTGTAAAGCAATTATACTAATCATGAAGTGACATAATCTTATCTGAAGTATTATAAACTATAAGGAAACCATTAAAAAGTAGAAAAAGAGATATAAATAATAAACTAATTGTAAAATTTAAATGGAATAATATTCAATATACAATTGATCCAAAATTAGGCAGAAATATAGGGAAAAGACAACACAAAAGTAGATGAACAAATTTAAAAACTTATATGTATATAATTTCCATGAAATTTTGGAGTAAGAGAACTAAAATAAAGGATAAGTTCTACTTTCTTAAAAAGATCTTTAGATATTTCATATTTTACTTATTTTGTGAGATAGAATCAAATGTATAATTGTTCAGTGTGTCCTTTTAACTCCAATAATTTCACTACTTTCACAACAACTCATTTGTGAAGTTATTGCACAAGAAAATCCTAGATCAGTGATTTAAAACCAAATTAATCTTTCTCTTTCTTAGTAGAGTAGATTGCAAATAACCAGTGTTGATGAATTAGGAAAATAACAATAGTTATATGTTTATTTTATTAAAATTCAAGGTAAACTCTTATTGCCCTTTCTCAGAAAGTTATTTTTATACAAATAATTATCATCTATTTTATGTCCCATAAATATAACCTCCATTAAGTAACCTCCATTAAATATTATCTAGTCATAAAAATGTCTTATGAAAATGTTGTCTGTAAAACTTGGTAGCCTAGAGAGTTATTCTAACCTTGATGTGTTGCTGTAATTATAATATTAAAAAACAGTACAGTATGTATGATTTATAAGCTATTATTAAATCTTTTTATTAAATAGAATGTTTATTTTTAAGTGTATTTTTTTCCACTAAGATCTAACTAAAAAAAAAATTGTCACGTGAATAAAAAACTATAAATTTAATTGAGGTGGGGGGAAAAGCTCACAGTAAAAATACAAATGTAAATAAACCTGAGCTTTTGCAAAACAAACAAATAAACAAACAAAACACAATGGTTTGAAGAAAGAAAACATGTTTTAGCAGTTTTCAAATATCAGTGAGATAAACATGTCACAAGTATTTCTATTAATAATTTACAATTTCCAAAACTTCCACAGATGACAAAAATTTTAGAATGTTGTAGAGAACTTTAACCTTTTATTTAATTTGGACTTTTATATTTGAAATGTAATCAATCAAGTCAGCTTAGCAGATGGTGACACAAAATGCCCAGATGATTGGCATGGGATCTAAAGACTCGTCTGTTATGGCCTCATCAGCTGCAGCACAGATTTTTTTCAAGATTTATTTTAATTCATGAAGTTTTATATGCCTTACTATTGTAATCACCAATATTAGATGCTAAAGGGTGACAGTTCTACATCTTATTTTAAATTTTATTGAATTTTGTTGTATGCTATCATTAGAATGTGGTTGTATTTCTGAATGAAGCATATTGTTACTTAAAATTAATTAATATACAAAGCATTGAATTCAGGGAATAATTTTAAGTATTTTTATAATAAATGCACAATTTACTCAAAGCATTTGAGAAGGTATTGAATGTACAAAATATTTTACAATATATTAAATATATAAAATAAATTACAATGTTATTTTATAGTAGGACTTATAACACTTTTTAGGGAAGGATCAATTTTTACATAAATGCATATATTCAAATAAGTTTTTTTTCCATTTGTAGGATATGTGGAACAGATATTTTAAAGATAGTGAAAGATCCTGCTCCCTCTAGTGACCTATCACATATTATTTTAGAAAGAACTCAGGAGATTTAAGTCTCAAGTTGGACAGTTTCTGTGTTGGATGAATGCCACCATGACCAATATCTTCCTTATAATGGGCCAAGAGCTATGCTTTTCTAAGTCACACGTTAATCCTGATTCTGCCCTCAACAGTGACAAGGAGTAATTCCATGCTCTTCCTCTGTCTCTTGACAGTGTTTCAAATATTTGAAGACAGCTGTCATATTTCCACTAAGACCTCCTTTCTCTGGGGAGAAAGTCTCTAGGATTTTTTTTCTCTCTCTCCTCTTGCCTTTTTTCCCACTGTATCTCATACATTTCCATCAGCTCACCATTCTGGTGGCCCTTCACTTACTCTTTCACTTGTTAATGTCTCTTAAAATGTGGCACTCAGAATTTAACACAATACTAGTTTATGTAATTTGACTAGTGTGGAATGCAATGGTAATATTTATATTCTCTTCTCTGGACTTCTACTAATACAACCTAGTGCACTCAAGTAATTTAAATATATGTTACACAGTTGGTTTATTTTAAGTTTCTGTTTAAAACATTGGTAAGGCAATGATAGCTGTGGGTTGATATTAGACAAGGTGAAACAAGGACGGATTTGTTATAGGTTAGGTCAGTGCCAGAGTGCAAATTGGGTAAAATTGCCTATCACAAAAATCATAGGAGCAGACAAAATTGTCAGTGGCAGAAGCTAGACAGGAAACAGTAATAAAAAGAACAAATACTGAAGAGGGCTAGGCCTACTGGAAAGCCAACATACTGGCAAACAATGAGGAATCAAAAAATCTTCAGGTACTAAAGAATCAGAATAATTTCAAGATATTTGAGGAAAGGACCACTCTTGGAGAAATTGGATGAACCCAATATTAATAATTAATTTCCAAACCCTAAGTTTGTAGGATGATTTTTAATACCTTACTTTGGATCCACTTTATTAATGAGAAAAATTTGTGATAAGTTAATGTAACAACTGATGATAAGTTTTGGGTCAGTACAACCATTTTTGGCAGTTTAGTGATTGCTACTTAAGTTGAAGATGCACAAATTTGAACCTGGCTGTTCACAGTGTCTACTCAGGATTTCTCTCACATCTATAAAAAAGGAGATGTGTTCAAGCATGTTTAATACTACTAATGGCAAAAAAAAAAAAGTTAAAACAATCTCTCAGTAGGGGAATAAGTGACAGATTATTAATTGTGGTTAAAATAATTATATTGGATCTTTATATATCAACATGGTAAATGTGGAAAAATGTTAAGCAAAATATGGTAGAAATATATCCATAACTAAAATAAGTACAGACTGTATAAGGAAAGAGATTATCGCATTACAAAACAACATTTAAATGTATTTTTAAAGAGACATCCCTAAAATATAACAATAGAATTTAAAAGTAAATGGAAAGAAATCTTGTACTAGTAAATAATAAAGAAAATTTTAAAAATAGAGTAGCTATTTTAACAATATCAGAAAAAAATAGAGCCACTACATATCGATGAGAAGCAATTTGCCAAAAATATATAATTCTTAATGGATGGGTAACACATGAGAAAAAACTACAAAATATTTAAAATGTTGAAATTATAAAGAAAAATTAAGACAACCACATCATATTAGAAGGGTTTTAACACATCAATCTCAGTAACTAAATCATTGAGACAGAAAAAAAAAGATGATGCTAAATGATTAAAAAATGACAGAGAGGGAGAGAAGTCAAAATGGCATAGATGATAGAGGCTTTGTTGTTCAGCTGCTCTTATGACCACATCAAAGTTGTGATGGAAACGTGGAGCAAACAGCAAGCAGAATCATTGGGGGGTCTAGATGAACAAGCCCTACAACTAGATAGAGAAATAAGAAATCGTCCTACAACAGGAGGAGGTAGGATGGGGTGAGGATGAGAGGCTGCCTGGTTCCGAGCAGCTGAGTGGGACAGAGGGTATGGCAGTGGCATCTGGCAGCTGTGGAAACTCCTCTTAAAAGTGTCATGTCTGTAACCTGTGACTGGACTTCCACGATGGCAGACTCGCTCACTCTGGGCACCAGCGCCCTGTTAGCTGCTCAAGGGCACCAGGGACTTACAGGCAGACAATGAATTGTTAGACAGAGGGCCAGAGGCAAGGCTTTCTCCTGAGCAGAAGTACCCACAGTATCCACTGTTTCTCTGTTAAGCCTTCTCACGCCCACAGTGTGTGGACCTAGCACCACCATATCTGAGATGAGACATCATGGAACTGGAAAACAGAGGTTGCTCCACCCGGATTATTCCCTGAAACTTCACCTCCCCGAACTCTTGAGTCCATCCAAACCATATCCAGTTTTGTCCTTGGTGAGTCCTATGCAATTTGCAGAGCAAGCTCCAAGACCCACATTAGTGACAGCTGGTCACAGCTTCTGGTGTAGCCTCTCGAGGCAACTATAAGCACAGCATCTATGGATTGCTTACTGCATCTTAACAGGTTGCCCTGGAGGGATGCAGGCTGGGGCTAAAATTGGCTTGCTGCTGAACCTCTCTCAGGACTGTGCCTCTGGACACCTACTACACAAAGCTATACTAATAAGGCTGGGAGACTTAGAAACTTTGCTTAGTAAGTGGAAACACACAGACAGGCAGCCAAAATGGGAAGATAAAAAAGCAAAAATCATATGAAAGAACATAGCAGAGATTCAAGAATAATGGAGTTAAGCAGGAACCCAAAGAAGCCCACACTAAGACATCATAATTAAAATGCCAAATGTTAAATACAAAGAGAGCATTTAAAAGCTGTAAGAAAAAAAACAGTTAGCTACTATAAGGGACCACCCATAAGACTGGCAGCAGGACAGAAGGGCTTGGCACAAAATATTCAAAGTGATGAAAATCCAGGATCTATTACTAAGAATACTTTACTCAGCAAAGCTATCATTTAGAGTTGAAGGACAGATAAAGAGCTTCCCAGACAAAAAATAAGCTGAAGGAATTCAACAACACCAAGCTACTATACAAAAAATGTTGGAGGGACTTCTTTAAGAACAAAAAATGATCTCAAAAACAAAAATAAAGAATGGTAACAACTACATTTCTATCAAAAAGTACCTCAAATAGAAAATAATTAAGTGCTGCAACCAAAGGATAGGGTGGCTGAATGGATAAAAAAAAACAAGACTCCTACTTATGCTGCCTACAAGAGACTCACTTCAGATTAAAAGACACACAGACTAAAAGGAAGGGAATGAAAGAAGATACTGCTTTGATGGACCTAGAGGGTATTGTGCTAAATGAAGTAAGTCAGACAAAGACAGACAAATACCACACTATTTTACATACATGCATAATCTAAAGTACAAAATAAATAATAACAATAAAAATGAAAAACTAACCTGTATATAGAGAATATGTTGAGGGCTACTAGACAAGAGGTGGGTTGAGGGGATGGTGAAAAAAGGTGAAGGAATTGAGAAATAAAATTGGATAGTTACAAAATAGTCATGGAGATATAAAGTGTAGCATAAGGAAAATAGTCAACAATGCTGTAATAAATATTTAAGAAAGAAGAGGGGTACTAGATTTAGTGGGGTGATCACCTGAGCTCTAATTACTATGCTGTACAACTGAAACAAATATATTATTGTATGCCAACTACAATGAAAAAACTCATTGAATTGTACAATGTAAATATGAGCAACTAATTGTCTATTATATTTAAATAAAGCTGAGAAAAATGGTAAAAAAATGACAGAAGATTGAAATAATACATTCTTTTAAATGTGTATATATATAGAATTGTTCAACCAATGACATTTTTTCTGAATACCTATTTTAAAAACAACTAAATACAAATTAGTAAAGTTAGAAAATGAAATGAAACAAATTATAAAATGTGACTTTGGAAATTGAAAGGAAATGCTACTAAATAATTAATGAATTAAAAAGAAATCAATGCAAATTAGGAAATATTTAGAACTAAACAATCTATAGAATATATTAGGGCTAGTGAATAGAAAGACTCAATATATTGTAAAGCAGTCATTTGTTCTCTAACATTTAATTTCAATATAAATTTGAATGCCCTTTCCTAAAACTTTATGTAAGTGATTAATAAAAGTCACATAGCAAATAAAAGGCCAAAATCACCACTGCAATTTTGAAGATATATAAAGGGTTATTTGCCCTGCAGATATCAAATCCTATTATAAAGCTAAACTAATTAAGATGGCAGTGTCTTGGCAAAGAAATAATAAATGGAATAGAAAAATGCTTGAAAATAGCCTATTGTAAAAAAATCGGAAATTTGTCTATGATGGAGGATGCATTGTTCATCATCATTTAGAGATTAAAAAAAAAAAGGCATAGAGCGGTTTAGAAACTTGAGGCTCAAGATTCTGTAACAAGAGAGTAGCTCAGTTTGCTTTGTCCCCAGACCTTTTCATATGAGGATATGAGAGCTCAGTCTCTGTGGTGCTGGGAAAGAAAAAGGAGTTTGTGATAGTCATTGGTGCCGATAATCAAGCATTTCTCGTGCTCTGCCTTCCCGTGCATATGGTAGGTTGCATTTTTCAATTGACTCGAAGTTAGGCGTGATGATGAGAATTGCTTTGGACAAAAAAAAAAAAAACAGGAGATTAAATCAAAGGGTTAAGAGTTAGTGCATAATTTGAAATTGCTGTACTCCTTTCCTCCTGCTGTGATGATTGGGTCTCTGAGTGAATTACTGAGTCATGTTCATGTAATTCAAGCAAAATATACAATTTTGCTATGTGAATCCACTGGTATTTGGCAGCATAATCCATTCAAACTTGACAAAATACAATGATGATGAAAAATAAAAATAAAAGTTAGGTGAGTTTAAGAGACATATGACACTACTTTTTACCTAAGTTAAATCATGATATTTAATTTTATTTCTTTCAATGCCACTTTCAGTCATACAGATCAATCCATCCAGTACAAGAATTTGTTCAACCTAAAATACTAGGACGTGATATATTTGTCTCTTAGACTTAAAGTGTCATAGAGACTGGCCTAGTTGTTAAGGTTCTGTATGGTTAAACTTGTGTTTTGATTTATTCTTTTATAAGAGAGACCTTCAGTATTAAGAGCCAAATCAGAAGGAAATCAAATGATGTTAATGTAATTCTCGGCTTGTTTGAAAAGCCAACCATAGGGCGATGCTAGCTTACTACATTTAGATGATCTCCTGGGAAGATGACGTACGAAATGTTTCATTCTTGCACATGATTCAGAACCACAAATCCAAATCCCAACCTACGTTTTCAGCATCAAGTGTCAAAATAAATTCTGGCTAGGGCTCTTCTTTCTTTTCTATTAATACAAAAAGTGTATGAACTGTTCAAGTTAGCTGCCTGGCTTGATGCAAATCACCAAAAATTACTTAAATTTCCACTATTCTTTCACTACAAAAAAACTGCCTTTGAGCAATTTGCATTTTTATGCAGAAAGCATAGAAAATGAGGTTGGTGATTTCTCCTATTATCAAAAATCATAGCTTTGTCATAGATATAAAGTGTTAACAACCATTTGTAAATATCTAAGTAAAAGAAAAGAAATATTTTAGGGCTATGCATGGAAAGATGTAAAAACATAAGCTAATGTACATACATATCAATGAAAGTTTTATATTTTTTAAGATAGGAAATGAGAATTCCCATTTGATGACTTGAAAAAAATATTCATTCATTTATTCATCCAAAAAGTAGTTACTAAGTACTAATGAAAGGTTAGCTGCAAAACTTCACAGGTAGTTAGGGAAATGTGTGGCACCAGTGCCTATCCCCAGAGAACATAGGTCTTTTGAAAAAATACAAAGCTTCAGATAGAAAGGAAGATAGTAAAGGAGCTATAACCTAGAGGTGAACTCAAGTAAGTTTTTTAAGGCCTGAGTGGTTCCACTACAAATAAAATAAAAATTCTCAATAATATGCGTCTTCCATGTGTTCTGAAATTTTTATTTTCATTTTGCTATATTTTTACCATTTTAGCTATTAAAACATTTCCTCTTACAGCTTATTTTAACAGAAAGAATATAGGATTTGAAATCAGACAGAAACCAGAGTTTGAATGCCAACTCCAACAGTGACCATCTTGGGCTGGTCTCTTGAACTGAGGAAACCATAGTTTCCTCATCTAAAAAGTAGGATGATATATACTCTATAAATTTTGCTTTAATTTATAAAAATTTATATAAAACATCTGAAGTGCCTAGGACACAGAAGGTACTCAATATCTGTTATTTCCCTTAAATCAGTTAACTTCTTTTAAATAGAAAAGACAGTTTGAAGTAAGAATCTGTAAAAAACATCATTGTTATTAGATAATAGAAAATATTAGATAAGATATTAAAATTAATGCATATTATTAGATATAGAACTAATAGTGTTGTTATTATCTATTAAAAACATTGAATAGATGCTAAGTTATATCTAAGTACTATCCTAAGCATAAGACAATAAAAGAATGAGAAGGTATAGTCTCTTCTTTAAAGAAGGTTTAACTTTGGGTGGTGAATACACAATGCAATATACATATGACATATTGTTGAATTGTACACTTGAAACCTATATAATTTTATTAACCAGTGTCATCCCAGGAACTTAATAAAAAATAAAAATAAAAAAATAAAGTAGCGTATATCAAAATATGAGTCCTTCAGAGACTAACTGAAATGACTTTGGCCTCTTTCATTCCCTTTGCTGAATTATTTTTCTTAGGAAGAGAAAAATTTATGATTGAGGAGAAGAGGAACTTCAAATTGTAGCGAGAAGCATAATGCAGGAGAGTGGGGTTGATATAGGGCAGGCCCAGGCAATATGGAGGTATGTAGGGGTCCAGGAAAATGGGTTTGAAGAAGTGAGGGCACAGTCCTTAAAGGAACATAATAAATTATCAAAATAACAGTTCTCTGTCTCAAAATTCTATTTATATTTATCCTAGGTAAAGTTAACCTCTCCCCTTTTTTCATTCTCTTGTATATTTTAATGTCACTGATCTTTCAAGGCTGCCTTTGACTGTCCACAGAAATAAACAGTATCAATCCATGCCAAATTATCTAACAGGGACAATTCAACAATAACAAAAATAAATAATAAAAAAATGGTAACATGCACTGTGAAAGTGTGACAAAGTTAGATTGTTTTAAATAATTTAGAAAATAATCACAAAATATATATCACTGAGGTCTCAAATGATAGAATGTGCCTATTTCAGAGGATCCATTAATGGCTATGGAAGATATATAAACCTGTATGACATCCACAGTACTGAATTTGATTTAGAACAAAAGCACTAGATAATCTGTAGAAGTTAAAAATAAATTTACCATATGCCTTCATGTAAGGACATGTGATGTGTTTGTCTGGTCATTTTGCATGTCATCAGTGTGGCAGTATGGAAGAAGCTGGGAAAAAGGAAAGAGATGGGGTTCAATTCTTCTCATCTACAAATCTGTTCAGGAAGGAATGTCCGTTAAGACAGGGAACCACAAGTTAGATTAGAGTGATCTACCTGCTGGTTTTTCTTTCTGCTTTCTCCTATTATATCCCATTGCATTGGCCAGGATCTAGGACAGAGAAATCACATCACTAGATTGTTTTGTACCCATGAACAAATATTATCTAAGAAAATATCTCAGAGATGATACTTTTGAGAATGAGCCTACTTTCCCTGATTCGATTATGCCTATCACCAAAAAGGAGACCTTTTTTCCTACTCTGATATTCACCATGAGATGTCAGCATTTAACCCAGTCTGAACTCCCTGTCCCAGGCCCCTCCTTTCAAACATAGAAAAGGTTGAGCTGTGTTTTAATACAAACGCTACCTAGGATGTTTAAAACTTAGACTGTGACTATGCCCTAGTAGGGCAGAGAATAGTTTGCTATCTGGGCCACAGGTTTAAAAAAAAAATTAGGGAAAATGATTAGGGGCTTTCAAAATAGTTTAGGAAAGCTGGCCTGTGCAAAGGCTATTTCAAAGACTAATGGTAATAATTACGATAGAAACCCACACTTAATAAAATACAACAATAGCTTTCAGGATAAAGAAAAAGAGAAGACTGTGTAAAATTATTATTATCCTGTTGAATGTGACACTTTCAGCCTGCAAATATTTCAATCATTATTTGACAGGTGATCTGCACTGGAAACATATCTATTGTTTTCAATTCCCTTGACTTAAATTAATATGTGTTACTATTGTACCAGAAAGTCTTTTGGATTGTCATGGGGAGTGCCATTAGAACACGACCTCAAC
This sequence comes from Macroglossus sobrinus, assembly GCA_004027375.1. NCBI lineage: Eukaryota > Metazoa > Chordata > Mammalia > Chiroptera > Pteropodidae > Macroglossus > Macroglossus sobrinus. The sequence continues at coordinate 938 of PVKZ01001892.1, read as the reverse complement.
TCAGTAGTGACTAGTGATATTACTTTAGTCATCAGTACCAGGTCTTATTGGCAGAATAGCAACTTATTCGTATTCACGATCTGTCAACTTCTTCAGGAGTCACTTAACTCAGGCTTTGTGTGACAGAACTTAATATTAGAGGCACTGACCTTCAGCAATTTTGTATGAATGTGGTTGACAGGTATAATGGTCGTAGGAAATGCAGATAATTGGATCGAAATGAGTTTCACTGTAGAGCAATATACTCTACCTCTGGTTTCACTGTTGATGGGTCAGATATAAATTTTGTTGGCTTTTAAAAGCATTTTGCCATCCTGAAATATTATAGAAACACTTATACAAAATCCCTCAATGACTGTAGGATAACTGTTTCACGTTTATTATTTTCCTTTAAAAGGAGGCTAGCATTGAGATAGCAGAGGGCTCAGGAAAAAAGGAAAAATAATATATTTTCAAGTGACAATTACATAAGGATAACCTTTTATTCCACAGAGGGAAATATTCTTGAAACAAACAATAGTGGACCTTTTGCAAAATATTATTGTACTTTAAAAAATATCCAACCAGATTTTAAACTAGTTTACAATTTATGGGTATTAGTCACTGAGTAGTGGAGAAACAATTATTACCATTAATGATCTTTGAGTTCTTGCCTCATTATAAAAAGTTGGATTATTTTCTCTCCTCTCTCTCTCTCTCTCTCTCTCTCTCTCTCTCTCTCTCTCTCTATCAATAGATAGATGATAGATGATAGATACTAGAGATTTATAGTTAGATTGCTCTATATATAATCTTTTACTATAAATATATATAGTAAAAATATTACCAGGGACTTAATTACATATATCCTATGGTATTTAATAAAGTAGTTATATGTAACCATATACTGAACTTTTTGTTAAACATGTAAGCACAAGCATTACTGAATAGTTAAGTGT